>SJYV01052867.1:6008-25442 GCA_006410875.1 Neotragus pygmaeus | reverse complement strand
CCACTCCAGTATTCTTGCCTGGAGAATCCCATGGATGGAGGAGCCTGGTAGACTACAGTCCATGGGGTCGCAAAGAGTTGGACATGGCTGAGCGACTTCACTTTCACTTTGATTTTCAGTCCTTGTTAATCACCATTCGACTCTTTGATATTATGAATTTGTCCATTTTAGATGCCTCATATATATGGAATCATGCAGTATTTGTCTTTCTGTGACTAGTTTATTTCACTTGGCATAATGTTCCTCATGATTCACCCATGTTGTCACATGTTGTAGAATTTCCTTCTGTTTTGAGGCTGAATAATATTTCATTGTATATGTATAATACATTTCCTTTATCCATTCATCCATCAGTGAACACTTCGGGTGTTTCCACATCTTGGTCATTGTAAATAGNGTTCCTCATGATTCACCCATGTTGTCACATGTTGTAGAATTTCCTTCTGTTTTGAGGCTGAATAATATTTCATTGTATATGTATAATACATTTCCTTTATCCATTCATCCATCAGTGAACACTTCGGGTGTTTCCACATCTTGGTCATTGTAAATAGTGCTGCATTGAACATGGAAATGCTAATATTTCTTTGAGATTTGCCTTCAAATCTTTTGGAAAATACCCAATATATTGGGTATCTAGGTCATATGATATTTCTATTTTTAATATTTGGGAGTATCTCCATACTATTTTCCATAACAGCTGCACCATTTTGCATCTCCACAAAATATAAAGGGTTCTAGTTTCTCCACCAATGTTCTTACCAATACTTATTGTCTTTTCCTTTTTTTGTTTTTTGGTAATAGCTATCCTGACAGGTGTGAGGTAATACCTCTTTGTGCTTTTGATTTGCATTTCATTGATGGTCAGAGATACTGAGCATTTTTCATATACCTGTTGACCATTTGTTTTTCTTCTTTGGAGAAATGTCTACTTAAATCCTTAGCCTTTTTTTTTTTTTTTTTTTTTTTTTTTTGGATTATTAGATTTTTTTTGTTTCTGAGTTGTAGGAGTACCTTGTATATTTTGGAAATTAATCATCAGGTGTATAGTTTGTAAATGTTTTCTCCCATTTCATGGTTTGCCTTTTCACTTTGTTGATTGGTTCCTCTGTTGTGCAGGAGCTTCTTTATTTTATGTAGTCCTACTTGACTATTTTTGCTTTTTATTGCTTGTACTTTTGGTGTAATATCCAGGAAATCATTGTCAGGACAAGTGTCATAAAGCATTTCTTGTGTGTTCTTTTCTAGTTTTACAGTTTTAAGTGTTTATTTATGTCTTTAATCTGTTTTGAGTTGATTTTTATGTGTGGAGTGATATAAGGGTCCAACTTTTGCATGAGGATATCCAGTTTTCTAAACACTGATTATTGAAGAAGCTATCCTTTCCTCACTGTATTTTTACCCCTTACTAGACGTCAGTTGACTTTATATGCATGGATGTTTTACTGGGCTCTATTTTTTCTGTTGGTATTTATGTCTGTCTGTATGCTGCCATACTGTTTTGATTATTGTAGCTTTTTAATCTATTTCAGCCTCAGGACCTGTGATGCCTCTTAGCTTTGTTCTTCTTTCTCAGGAATCATTTGACTATTCATGCTCTTTTATAGTTCCATATGAGTTTTAGAATTGTGTTTTTCTACTTCTGTAAAAAATACCACTAGGTTTTTTTTTAAAAAAAAACAAAAAACAAAACAGGGATTGCATTAAATCTGTAGATCACTTTGAGTAGTATAGGAATTTTAACAATGTTAAGTCTTCAAATACATGAGCACAGAATGCCTTTCCATTTGCATCATCTTTAGTTTCTTTCAGTAGTATTTGGTAGTTTTTAATCATCATACAGGTCTTGTTAAATTTATTTCTAAGTATTTTTTTCTTCTTGTGCTATTGTTAATAAGGTTGTTTTTCTAATTTCCTTTTCAGATAATTCATTGTTAGTGAATAGAAACACAACCAATTTTTGTATTAATTTTGTATCCTGTAATTCTTGAATTTATTAGTTCTCACAGGGCTTTTATGGAGTCTAGGGTTTTCTAGAAATAGGACCTTGTCATCAGGAAACAGGGACAACTTCACTTATTCTTTTCTCATTTGGATCCCTTTTGTTGATTTATCTTTTTCTTGCCTAATTGCTCTGGCTAGGCCTTTTAGAACTCTGGTGAATAGAAATAGCAGTATGGGTATCCTTGTTACTGTGCTCAAAGGTAAAGCTTTCAGTTTTTCACTGCTGAGTACTGTGGGCTTTACCTAGATGGCTTTTATTATTTTGAATTTCTTTCCTTCTGTGGAGTTCCCTGGTGGGTCAGCGGTAAAGCATCTGCTTACAATTCTGGAGACCTGGATTTGATCCTTGGGTCAGGAAGATCCCCTGGATAAGGAAATGGCAACCCACTCCAGTACTCTTACCTGGAAAATGCCGTGGATGGAGGAGCCTGGTAGGCTACAGTCAGTGGGATCACAGAGAGTTGTACACGACTGAGCAACATCACTTCCTTCTATTTCTAGTTAGTTGAATGTTTTTAATTGTGAAGGTTCTTTCAGTTTTGTCTAAGGTTTTTTTTCCTGCATCTGTTCAGATGATCGTGTGATTTTTATCCTTTATTTTGTTAGTATGGTGTATTGCATTAATTGAAATGGATATGTTGCACCATCCTTATATCCTAGAGATAAATCTCGTTTGACCATGGTGTATGATCTTTTTAATATGCTGTTGGTTTGATTTCTAGTATTTTGTTGAGAACATTTGCATCTGTATTTATCAGGGATGTTGATCAATTGTTTTCTGATAGTATTCTTGTCTAGCTTTGATATCAAGATAATGCTGGCTTGATAAAATGAATTTGAAAGTTTTCTTCCTTCCTTCCTCTTCCTTCCTATTCAGTTTTTAGGAAGAATTTGAGAAGAATTTATGTCACTTTAAATGTTTGGTAGAATTCACCAGTGATGCCATCTGATCCTAGAATTTTCTTTGTTGGAAAGAAAGAAATTTTCTTCCAAGAAAGAATTTTCTTTCTTGGAAGGTATTTAATTACTAATTCAAGCTTCATACTAGTTATGTTTCTTCAGGCTTTTTCTTCTTTCATAATAACTTAATCTTGATATGTTGAATGTTTCTAGGAATTGAGCCTTTCTTACAGGTTATCCAATTTGTTGTCATATAATTGTTAATATTGTCTCATGAATATTTTTATTTCTGTGATATTAGTTGTAATATCTCTTCACTTTCAATATTATTTATTTGAATGTATTTTTCTTAGACTAGCTAATAAGGGTCTGTTAATTGTGTCTCATTTAAAAAAAACCGACTCTTAGTTTTATTGATTTCTTTTTATGTTGTTTTTTTCTATTTTATATCTTGTTTATTTTCCACACTATTTTTTTTTTCTTTTCCTATCTTTAGGCTTAGTTTGTTTTCGTCTTTCTAGCTCTTTGAGATATATAGTTAGGGTGTTTATATGACATCTTTCTTTTTTAAAGTAAGTGTTTTTCTGCAAACTTCCCTCTTAGTACTGCTTTTGCTGCTCCCTTAAATTTTGGTATGTTGTATTATCATTTTCCCTTGTCTCAAGATATTTTATAACTTCCTTTTTTATTTTTCCTTGACCCAGTGGTTGTTCAAAGAGTATGTTGTTTAATTTCCACATATTGTGAATGTGTTCCTTTTTCTATTGATTTTTAGTTTCATTGCATTGTTATCAGAAAACGTACTTGGTATGTTTCAACTTTAAAAAATTTTTAAGACTTGTTTTGTGACCTAACATATGATCTATGCTGGAGAAAAATCCTCTTGAGCTTGGGAAGAATGTGTATTCTGCTGCTGTTGAGTTGAATGTTCTCCGTATATCTGTTAGGTCCATTTGATCTGTATTGTTGTTCAAATCCTTTGTTTCCTTACTGATTTTCTGTCTAAATTTTCTGTCTCTTATTGGTCTTGATAAGCATGAAAAGAGAAAAACTAGAGAAGCATGTAAAGGATGGAGTTGCATTGCAGAAGAGACGGTTTGGGTGGCTTCCTTTAGAACATGTTAGGGAGAAGAAAGAGTTGGTTTGGAGAGAAAAAGTCTCTTGAAAAACAAAATGTAATAGGAAGGTGTTCTGTTCAGTGCAAATAAAGAGGAAAAGCTGAAATCAAATATCATATAAAGCAGTACCAGCTTGACTTGCAAATAACCTTTTCTGTATGGTTAAATATGGGAGGATGTAATGATTGCCTCAGAGATCCAAGATTAAGGAGCTGATGAGATGGGACTTAACCCTGGTGGTCCAATGGCTAGGACTCTGTGGTCCCAATTTCAGGGGGCCTGGGTTTTATCCCTGGTTGGGGAACTAGATCTCACATGCATAACTAAGACCCAACAGCCAAATAAATAAATATATATTAAAAAGAGCCTATCGGAAAGATTGATCTGAAAGATTTTTGCAAACAGTATTAAGAATACAAGTAATCTGAAAGCAGGTATTAAACTCTGGTTGGATTCAAAAAGGATTTTCAGAATAGGTGGTTTTAGAACTGATTCTTGAGAAAGACTCAGTGGGCAAAGGTATTCAGAGCATATGCAAGGTCAAGGTGTCATGAGAGATCAGAGAAAGCTGCTATAAGAAAGTAAGAGATGAGGCTGGAAAGGTTGAGTCTGAACTCTAAAGATCTTTTAGACTTTACATGAGAATATGAACTTCTTGCCAGGTGGTGAATGGAAACAAAATAAGGACATGTAGGGACTTCCCTGGAGGTCCAGTGGTTATTGCTTTGCCTTCCAGTGCAGGGGCTGTGGATTCAGTCCCTAGTCAGGGAACTGGGATCCCACATGCCTCATGGTTGAGAAACCGAAACATAAATACAAACAATATTGTAATAAATTCAACAAAGACTTTAAAAATGGTCCACATAAAAAATTCTTTTAAAAACTTTAAGGACATTTAGTAGGAGACTAACAGACAATGATAATTCTTATGGCATTTGAAGAACAGACCCAATTACGTTGCACAGTTGTATAACAGAACAAGCTGGTTCAGTAGTCCAGGCAATTGCACAGAGTATGTATAAGAGGTTATGGGCAAGAAAAACATTTCTGATGTAGATAAGATTTGATTAGCGATTGGAAATAATATTTCTTGCTTTAAAGACGACAAAGAGAATCTACAATCTCCCTTTGAAAGTTATAAAAAATTAACTTATGTTTTCAAGTTTTTGCTTAAATTTTTGACTTTTTTTTTACATGAATCAGAAAGTATGAAATAGGTAGAATGAAAAAATATAATGCATACTGTATTACAAAACATGAATATGAAATAAACAATAAGCAGAGTAAAGTAGGCATTAGAGATTTTATTTCTTTTTTTTAAAGGGGGAGGGAGTGGTCTTTTATTTTTTTTTTCTTTATGATTGTATCATGGGTTTGTGGAATCTTAGTTCCCTGACCAGGATTGAACTTGGGCCCCCTCATTGAAAGCACTAAGTCCTAACCACTGGACCGTCAGGGAATTCCTGCATAAGAGGCTTTAAATTTTGAATGTTCTAAATAAATTTTACCAATTTTGAACTCTGGGCTACTTAGTAAGAATCAAATTATATTAATGCTTATTATGTTAATAGAATGTGATATTCTTTTAACAATAGTATTGGTATTATGATGGAATAATATTAATTTTACACCAGACTCAACACATTCAGCAATAAAGTTTCTGTAAGCTTCAATAGCTAATGTTGTTATATTGCCAGTATAAAAAGAATCTTTTCTTATATTGTGTTTTTGCCTCTGTTCTTTTTTGAACCCTCAGTGCAAATACATGTCCAAGAGTAGGTAGCAATATATGCAGATCCAATTACATTAACTAGTAAGACCATGGAAGTAGTTAATACTTCTGACTTTTAAAAGATTGAAACTTGAACTTCTTAGTACATCTCTGCAAATAATTTGCATGAAAAGTTTGGTTGCATGCTTCACCAATATATATATATGACTTCATATTCTAGGAGTCACCTTTGCTCAGGCAGTATTATTATCATTACAGTTTTTGGTTAATTGTGCATTATCTTTGTGTAACCTGCTTTTTTCCATTATCACAAATTGCTTTCACAGTTGAGCTTTACTAATTAAATACTGAATATTCTCATCTAGCTTCAGATAGTGTATGTCAATGAAGTAGAAACAGTCGTAAGATATATTTGGGTAACTTCAATCAGTTACATCATATGCGTGTAATAATATATTTTTTATTGAGATGTTTTTGCTCTGTCATCATACTGACTAGAGTCAGGTTCTTACTTGGCACATCCAGATGCTCCAGCTTTGTGTGACCTAGATAGAAAACATATGGGGGCATGTGTGTGTATTTTTAGCACATGTTAAGCTATCAGCCCAGAGAAGGCAATGGCACCCCACTCCAGTACTCTTACCTGGAAAATCCCATGGACAGAGGAGCCTGGTGGGCTGCAGTCCATAGGGTTGTTAAGAGTCGGACACAACTGAGCGACTTCACTTTCATTTTCATACATTGGAGAAGGAAATGGCAACCCACTCCAGTGTTCTTGCCTGGAGAATCCCAGGGATGGGGCAGCCTGGTGGGCTGCCGTCTATGGGGTCGCACAGAGTCGGACACGACTGAAGCGACTTAGCAGCAGCAGCAGCAACAGCAGCAAGCTATCAGCCTAATGGCAGAATATATGAAAAACTTCAGGAAATGAACAGATCTGTATTTTAGAAAATAATACAGGATTTGTGAAATGGTGGGGAAAGCAAACTAAAAACTATTTGCTGTAAAAAATGTAGCATTTAAAAATCTGTTGTTTTCTATATCCTTAGCTTTTAAATTACTACCTTTTATATTTTTGTTTAGTTCTTTAATAATAAGTCCCATTTTTAAAATGAATCTTAATTGCCTAAGTAATAGTGAAAGTTTAATTTATTGGTAGACTTCTTTATTGTTAGCCTAACTATAAATATTTAGAAAATGCTTCTTAATCAGCCCACTTGATCTGATGCAATAATTGCCCAGTGTGAAATCATACTCTGGAACTACTAGCAGTATTTACTTAAATTTTTTTTCACATTCAGTGGTTCTCATGTTTCATAGCTTGTTTAGAACCCATTTCCTCAAGTGATCATTTTGCAATTCTGTATACTAACTTCTTAGTAGGTCAGGCAGTGCATTAGCATCTTTGCATTAATCAGCAGCTAAGATTTATAACTGAGGCATCACTAATACAAACTAAAATACATAATATGTTTCCATTAGAAGTATCACAAGTTTTATAGCTGTATTAAGTGCAGGAATTTGAAAACATTAGTTTTCTTGAAATATTTTCACATCTACTCATTTTAAATACATTCTGTACGTATGTATGAATCACAGAGCTAGCATAGCTTTAAAGAGAGAAATTTTCTGTGAATAAGTTTTTATTGCTCAGCTACTCTTTGTTAAAAATAACTTGTGATATAGAAAGTGTGAAGAAGATGACGGTTACTTTCTATGCAGTTGCAGATTATTCAGAATCTTAACCTACTTTCTCTTGTTTTAAGCACTATTCCTTAAATCAGCAGCTCCTGGCCATAATAGCCATAATAGCAAAAGCCAGCACCTCTTTGTTTTTTTACACTGACACACACATAAACACACACACAAACACGAAGATGTGTGGAGCAATGAAAAGATGACAGTCTGGCAGTTTCTCAAAAAATGAAGAGTTGCCACTTTACTTAGCTATTTCACTCCTAGGTATATACACAAGAAAAATATATGTCACACAAAAACATGTACGTGAATGTTTATAGCAGCATCTTTCATAATAGTCAAAAAGTGGGAGTAACCTACATGTCCATAATAAGAGGCAGTAATATTTCAAATGCATGTCCATATAGGGGAATATTATTTAGCCATTAAAAAACAATGAAATCCTGACAAATGTCCAGGATCAACCAGCTTCACAGGTGAATTTTAACAAACATGTAAAGGAAAATTAACACTTATCCTTCTCAAACTGTCTCCGATAATGGAAGAAGGAATGCTTGCAAACTCATTCTACAAGACCAGCCTCACCCTGATACCAAAACCAGACAAAAGCACTAGAAAAAGAAGAAAATTACAGGTCAGTATCAGTGATGAACATAGATGCAACAATCTTCAATGAAATATTAGCAAGCCAAATTTAGCAATATGTTAAATGGATCATACACCATGATCAGATGTAGTTTATCTCAGAAGTGCAAGAATGATTCAGTATCCATGCTTCAGTCAGTGTGATATACCACATTAACAAATTGAAGGATAAAATTATATGATTATCTCAACAGGTGCAAAAAAAACTATTCACAAAATTCAACATTCAAGTATGATTAAAAAAAAAAAATCTCTCAACAAAGTAGGTACAGAGAGAATGTACCTCACCTTGATAAAGGCCATATAAAACAATCTCACAGCTAGTATCATACTCAAAGGTGAAAATCTGACAGATTTTCCTCCAAGATCAGGAACAGGACAAGATTGCCCACTCTCACCACTTTTATTCAACATAGGATTGGAAGTCTTAGCCACGGCAGTTAGATAAGAAAAAGAATCCAGATTGGAAAGAAGTAAAACTTTGACTTTTTGTGTATGCTACTGCTGCTAAGTCACTTCAGTCGTGTCCGACTCTGTGTGACTCCATAGATGGCAGCCCATGAGGCTCCCCCATCACTGGGATTCTCCAGGCAAGAACACTAGAGTGAGTTGCCATTTCCTTCTCTAATGCATGAAAATGAAAAGTGAAAATAAAGTCACAGTTGTGTCCGACTCTTCGCAACCCCATGGACCGCAGCCCACCAGGTTCCTCCATCCATGGGATCCTCCAGGCAAGAGTACTAGAGTGTATGATATGATACTGTACATAGAAAATCCTAAAGATGTCCCCAGAAAACTACTAAAACTAATAAATAACTTCAATGAAATTGTAGGTTGCAAAATTCACTTTCATAAACCTGTTGCATATCTATACATTCACAGTAAACTATCAGAAAAGGAAATTAAGAAAACTACCCCATTTACAATTGCATCAAAAAGAATAAAACGCCCAGAAATAAATCTAGCCAAGGAGGTAATAAAAACCTGTACTCCGAAAACTAGAAGATACTGATGAAAGAAATTGAAGACCTCACAAACAAATGGAAAGATAAAACATGTTCATGGATTGGAAGAATCAATATTTTTAAATGACCAGTCTTCCCAAAGCAGTTTATGAATCAGTGCGATCCCTATCAAAATACCAAAGGCATTTTTCACAGAACTAGAAGAAATAATTCTAAATTCTGTATAGAAACACAGAAGACAAAATAACCAAAACAGTCTTAACCAAAACAGTCTTAAGAAGAACAAAGCTGGAGTTATCATGCTCCTTGATTTTACGCTATACTACAAAGCTACAGTAATCAAAACAATATGATGTTGGCATGAAACCAGACACAAAGATCAATGGAAGACAATAGAGTTCAGAAATGAACCCACAAGTCCATGGCCGTTTGATCTACAACAAAGGAGATAAGAATATACAGGGAAAAGATAGTCTCTTTAATATATGGTGTTGGAAAAACTAGATAGCTACTTGAAAAAAAATCAACTGAACTACTGTTTCACACAGTTTACAAAAATAAACTCAAAATGAATAAGACTTACATGTAAGATGTGAAGCCATAAAACTCCTAGAAGAAAACAAGCAGCACACTCATTGGTCTGAGCAATATTTTTTTGGATCTGTCTCCTCAGGCAAGAAAACAAAAGCAAATATAAAGTAATGGAACTACACTAAAAAGCTTTGCACAGCAAGGGAAACTATCAACAAAATGAAAAGTCTTCCTATCAAATGGAAAAAGATATTTGTCAACAGTATATCTGATAAGGTACTTAATATCCAAAATATACAAAGAACTCAGCATCAGAAACAAATAAACTGATTTAAAAATGGCAGAGGGCCTGAGTAAATATTTTTCCAGAGAAGTCGTATAGATGACCAACAGACACCTGAAAAGATGCTGAAAATTACCATTCATCATGAAAATGCAAACCAAAACCACAATGAGGTATCACCTCACATCCGTCAGAAAGCCTATTATCAAAAAGCAACAAATAACAAGTGCTGGTGAGGTTGTGGAGAAAAGGGAAACTTCATGCACTGCCGTTGGGAATGTAAATTGGTATAGCCACTAAGGAACACATGGAATGTTCTCAAAAAATTAAAAATATAACTATCACATCACCTATTCCACTTCTGAGTATTTTTCCAAAGAAAATAAAAACACTAATGAGAAAATATATGCACCCCTTTGTTCATTGCAGCACTATTTACAATAGTCAGTATATGGAAGGGCCCTAAATGTCCATTGACAGATAAATGGATAAAGAAGATGTAGTGTATATATACACATTGGAATACTACTCAGCCATGAGAAAAGAATGAAGTCATACCATTTGCAAACTATATAGACGGATATAGAGGGTTTTATGCTAAGAGAAATAAAACTGAAAGAGAAACTGATTTGACTTAAATGCAGAGCCTAAAAAACAAAAGACCACACACACATAACAAGCCAAAAGACTCATGGAGAACCAATAGGTGATTACCAGAGGGGAGGTGGTGGTGGAATGAAAGTAAAAGGAGACAAAACCAAAAACAGTGACTGTATAAGCTCAATAATGCTAATTAACTTGATTGATTCACACTGAGCTACAGAATTTGTTAGCTTTATTATTTCTTTAGATCATATGATATTAATTATGCTGGCTTCTTCCCTGACTATAAACTCAAAATTAAATACATATTTTTTACCCTTTTGTGCAAATTAAATTGTATCACTACTACAAGATACTCCTGAGACAATCTGTCAGGTCTTCAGCATCGTGTAGCTAAATAAAACTAGATTTTAAAAAAAGAATGAATTGCTAATACAATAAAACTTGAAAAAGTTATGCTAAGTGAAGAAACCATTCATTCATAAACAACTGTGTATTGTATGATTCCATTTACATTCAGTTCAGTTGCTCAGTCATGTCCGACTCTGCGACCCCATGAATTGCAGCACGCCAGGCCTCCCTGTTCATCACCAACTCCCAGAGTTCACTCACACTCACATCTATCGAGTCCGTGATGCCATCCAGCCATCTCATCCTCGGTAGTCCCCCTCTCCTCCTGCCCCCAATCCCTCCCAGCATCAGAGTCTTTTCTAGTGAGTCAACTCCTCGCATGAGGTGGCCAAAGTACTGGAGTTTCAGCCTTTAGCATCATTTCTTCCAAAGAAATCCCAGGGCTGATTTCCTTCAGAATGGACTGGTTGGATCTCCTTGCTTAAATATTCAAAATAGGCAATTTATAAAGACAGGTCAGTGATGGTCTCAGTCAAAGTACAGAGACATGCGGAATGACTGCTACTGGGGACAGGGTTTCCTTTTGCAATGGTAAAATTGTTCTAAAAAATTAAATTGTGGTTTAGTTGCACAACTCTGTAAATATACTAAAATACATTGAATCGTATACTTGTATCGTGTGTCAGTTCTGTTGTAATGAAACTTATTTTAAAGAAAAGAAAATGCTGCCTTGGCTTTCCTAAAATAATAGAGATCCGTGTAGTGGCATGACGGCCAGCAGTCTTTATATTTAAGAACAAACAACTAGTTTTCAACGCCATTAGGATTACTTTAGAAAAATGTATTCATTTGCTCATTTCTTCAGCAAATGGTTTACTGGACCCTTCTAAGTACTTGACACTGTTTCTGGTACTACGGATTCAGTCAGTCACATTCCCGATTCCCCTTCCTCTTCATGTGTGGTGAGTCACCCAGTCACATCAAGTCTGTTTCATGGCCTTCAGTCTATCTCTGTTGTCTTGTACTCTTAGCAGTGTGCTTAAGTTCTGTTACCCGGTCCAGTATTTCTTAGCCACAGTGTTAATGTTAGTAGAATACTAAAGTTTGCACATGTTTTGTCTTTTAAAAATTAGAGAAGTAATCTTGTAAACGTCACTTTTACTGACTTGCATTCCATTGTATTTTTGTGAGTGGAAGAGAAAGCAGGACTGTTATATCTCATGTGCCAGAAATAACACACCATCTTCAGTGCCTGTGAGAATATTTTGTGACTCTGAACCTTGTCCATTTTTATGTGCTCAGTAAAATTTGAGATTCTCTGAGTTGAAATATTACAGTAACATTTTTTAATCCATATTGCTTTAGTTTAAGATCTCACTAAATCACTCTTGCCAAAGATCTTTTTTTTAATTGAAATATATTTGACATAAAACTATGTAATTTAAGATGTTGACTTGATACATTTATATTATAATAATGATTGCCATTGTAGCAGTAATTGCATCTCTGTCACATTAATTTTTCTTTTTAGTGGTTGGAGTAATTAGGTTTGTTAGTCTCTCAGCAAGTTTGAGGGTTATAATACAAAATTGTCGTCTGTATTCACTGTACTGTACATTAGATCACTAGGACTTATTTACTCCTCATTGCAAGTCTGTACTCTTAAATAATATCTGTCCTATCCTCCTAACCCTTATGCCCTGGTAACTACCAATTTTACTTTGTTTCTATGAGTTTGTTACTAGATTCTACATAGGAGTGATGAGTTCAGTTCAGTCGCTCAGTCATGTCCGACTCTTTGTGACCCCATGGACTGCAGCACGCCAAACTCCCCTGTCCATCACCAATTCCAAGAGCTTGCTCAGACTTATGTCCATTGAGTCAGTGATGCCATCCAACCATCTCATCCTCTGTTGTCCCCTTCTCCTCCCGTCTTCAATCTTTCCCAGCATCAGGGTCTTGTTCAGTGAGTCAGATCTTCACATCAGGCAGTCAAACTGTTGAAGTTTCAGCTTCAGCATCAGTCCTTCCGATGAATATTCAGAACTGATTTCCTTTAGGATTGATTGGTTGGTTCTCCTTGCAGTCCAAGGGACTCTCAAGAGTCTTCTCCAGCACCACAGTTCTTTGGCATTCAGCTTTCTTTATAGTCCAGCTCTCACATCCATACATGACTACTAGAAAAACCATAGCTTTGACTAGACAGACCTTTGTTGGCAAAGTAATGTCTCTCCTATTAAAATATGCTATCTAAGTTGGTCATAGCTTTTCTTCCAAGGAGCAGGCCTCTTTTAATTTCATGGCTTCAGTTACCATCTGCAGTGATTCTGGAGCTTAAGAAAATAAAGTCTCTCACTGTTTCCATTGTTTCCCATCTATTTGCCATGACGTGTTGGACCTGGATGCCATGATCTCAGTTTTTTGAATGTTGAGTTTTAAGCCAACTTTTTCACTCTCTTCTTTCACTTTCATCAAGAGGCTCTTTAGTTCTTCTTCACTTTCTGCCATAACGGGGGGGCGGGTGTCATCTGCATGTCTGAGGTTATTAATATTTTTCCTGCAGTCTTGATTCCAGCTTGTGCTTCATTCAGTCTGACATTTTGCATGATGTATTCTGTATGTAAGTTAAATAAACAGGGTGACAATAGACAGCCTTGACATACTCCTTTCCCAGTTTGCAACTAGTCTGTTGTTCCATGTCTGGTTCTTACTGCTGCATATGAGTAATATCACACAATATTTGTTTTTGTCTCACTTATCTCACTTAGCAGAAAGTCCTCAAGGTCCAAAGATCTCTTTCTAACATCCATATCTGATCATGGCATTTTTCCAAATTAGGTTTGTCCATTGATTCTGCACTGTGGATAAAAGAAATTGTTGACTTCTTTATTTACCTGACAAGCTAGGTCATTCATGATTTTGTTCTTGTCTATCTAATATCTGTCTAGCTTCATCTCCAGCAAGGCATATCACTGTGCTTTCATGCCTTTGCATATGCTCACATATACTCACATATGCACAGATCACAAACGCCCTTCCTATAACTTGTGGGTGTCAAACTCCTTTCAGGTCTCACCACATACACAACTGCTCTGTGAAGTAGACTTAGGTTTCATCTACAATGTTCCCGCTATATTTTATATTTGCAGTTTTCATAATGCATTATAATTATTTTAATACCACATTCTCCTTTTGTATTTTTAGCCTCCTTGAAAGCTGGGACTTTGTCCTCCTATGTTTGTATTCCCAGCTTTTAGGATTCCCAGGAATTTAATACAAAGTAGATGTTTAATAAATATTTGCTGAATAAATTTAGAAGTTTCTCCAAAAATTTTAATTTAACCAGAGCATTTATATATTACATGATGAAATTAAAGATTAAAAATACTTACATGACAGCCTATGTTTCCTAGAGCAGTTCCAATTTTAAAGAATCTAGATTCTTGAAGTGTTAATGTAGTTACCAAGACATAATTTTTTGTTGAAAAATATACACATTGAAGCTGTATGTTAATTTTTAAATTTTTTACAACTTATTTTTCCATTTGATTTCATGTGCTTTTAAAAAATTTTTTTAAGTCTTTTTGTCTAATTCAGATCACTTTCAACACAATAGATAATGAAAAATTGGCATGTACAACAGAAAAATACCTACATTTTAGTTCTGTCATTTTACTGTGCACTTTGGGACAAATAACTGCATATCTGTATTTATATGAATATTAATAAATAAAAATTATTGGAAACTTAGAAATCCTTAGGTATAAGGATTATCGATAATCTTGTCAATAATAAGATTAGGGTTGGTACTGACAGACTGTACTCAAAAATATTCTGACTCTGTGATACTCTGAGAGTAGCTCCCAATCTTTTTGGACTTCTGTTATTCCGGTTTCTTTGATATGGAGACCCTGCTTTTACTCCTTGTCCTTCTAACAGTAGATTATTTATTTAACTTTAAATGAATTTTTAAAATAATTTTGAGAATGTATTGGTACTCAAGAAACTGGAGATTTCATAACATATCACATATTCATACATGAAAATACATTTGTCAAAGACACTATTTGAGAATTCCCAGTTAGGATCTGGAGTTGGCTCTAACTTATTACTACCTCTGACTGGTGAGGAAACAGCTATTGGCAAAGTAAAAGTTTGGAGCCAGAAAGGTTAGGTGTAAATCATTATTCTTTGGGTAAATAAATCTCTTTGAGCCTCAGTTTCCTCATCTGCAAAATACTAATACCTGCCTGAAATGGTGTGAAAATTAACAGTGTCTATGATGGTAGTTAGTGCCTACTAAGTAAATTTTTCATAAATTGTAACTCCTACTTGCTGAGTATTAATAAAACCCTGGGAGTAGATAAAAGGGTTTCCTGCTACACTAGTTATTGGGTAATTTGTCTTCTTAAGCAGTTGTTACACTCTTTCCCAAGGAGATTGGTCTTTGAGATTCTAAAAACAAAAGTGGCTTACAGATGTACAGATCAAGAAGCAGAGTCAGGGACTGTTGTCAGCTTGTCCTTCACTACTGTCCCCTGACATGCCAGTTAAAGAACAACATAAATTCATTTGCTTCCCCTTTCATTTTATTATGTATAATATTGTTAGTATTTTTTCCTGCCTACATAGGTTCCTGGTTATGTTAAGAAATTCATTTGGCTAGGATCCTTTGATCTAGCCAGTCAGAGTGTCTCTCTTTTAAACTTTCTTCACAATCAGATATTTAAATCAGTGTCATTTTGCAAATAACCTTTTGTGATAAATAACAAATAACCTTTCTACATTACAAAAAAAAAAAAAGAGGGAGAGAGAAAGAAAGAACAAAGGAGAACGTTCTCAATTCCCTCCGTTTGATTCTACAAGCCTGCTTGTGTAAACCCATTTTCCCTCACTGCTTTTTATTCAAGTGTGTCATCAAGAGCTTTCCTTGATCCACCTGCCTCCAGTTATTACTATCCACTTTACAGCCAAGCTTCCTAAAAGAGCTGTCCCTTTCATACGTTTTCCATATAGTCACTATCCAGTAACTAAAATTTGGCTTCATTTACTCTAGAACTGCTTTCACTGCTGATTGCTAAATCCTGTGGCCATGTCTCTCTCCTTGTGGTGAGCGGTGGCTGCTTTCTCGTTCTGGCGCATGGGCTTCTCATTGTGGTGGCATCTCCTGTTGCGGAGCACGGGCTCTAGAGCACCGGGCTTCATTCATTGTGGCACGTGGGCTTCGTTCATTGTGGCACGTGGGCTTGTTAGTCGTAGTGCATGGCTTTGTTGCTCTGCAGCATGTGGGGTCTTCGTGAATCAGGGATCAACCTGTGTTTCCTGCATTGACAGGCAGGGTCTTCATCACTNTTCATTGTGGCACGTGGGCTTCGTTCATTGTGGCACGTGGGCTTGTTAGTCGTAGTGCATGGCTTTGTTGCTCTGCAGCATGTGGGGTCTTCGTGAATCAGGGATCAACCTGTGTTTCCTGCATTGACAGGCAGGGTCTTCATCACTGAGCCGCCAGGGAAGCCCTACTTCTTCCTAAAAAGCCTTCCTTGGTCAGTGCACCATACTGTCCTGACTCTTCTTGCCTCTGTGCTCAATGCTTTTCAGTCTCTTTCTCTTCCTCTGCCTGACTCTTGAATGTTAGTGTTTTCTCCTAAGCCCTTTACACATTTTCTGTAGGATTTAAGACTTCTAAGTGAATATTTGTTGAATGAATGTGTCTATATATTGATGGTTTCTCAGGAGATTTGACTATAACTGAACCTCATTAACTGAAAAACTTTCAGTATGTTACAACATGCACTTCACAGCCACACTTTAGTGCTGTCTCTCTGGCCGTAATTCTCTTGAGCTATCCTACTACATGCTTGTAGTGAAAAAAATACAAGTCCATTATTCAGCCTTTCTGTCTGTGAGGTTTAGTTAGCTTTTAAAAGTTCTCTGTATATAAATGGCAATTTTAAAAAGCATGCATTACCCTAAATTTTTATACCAGGTTAACTGTTTACAGAAATTTTATAGCATTGATGTCCGTTCTCAATAAAACAGTAATGTTTACTTGAAGTAGCAATTTAATTTAAATACACTCTGCAATATATATTCTGAAGTTTAAGATTTGAAGGGGGGGAGAAAATTAATATTTAATGAAATTGTTTCATGCCATGCTCTGACCTGTCTACATCATATATTTTCATCTTCCAACACTCTGGGAGATAAGTATTCTTAGTCATCTTGTAGAGAAAACAAAATTGAGTAAGTTAAAATAGACTCTACACTACAGGATATACAGTCTGGTTCTGAAACTCAGAACCAGACTTATCTCAAACTTTATAGCCTATAGATACCTTATAAATGATACAGAAAATATAAACTAGGGATGAGTGCTAAATACAGAAATATATCGCATAAGTACTTGAGTTTACTAAATCCAGATTGTGCTAAAAGTTGTCTGTCGTTTTGTCCCTAGGCAATTATTTGGCAGAAAACTAGAGTATCGGATCATAAAATGGCTCTCATGTCTGTTCTGGGGACTGCCGTTATGGGCAATATGGAATCCTTTCAGTACCACTGTGAAGAATCTCAGGTATACAACAGAGATGTTCTTTAATAATTCTAATTTACCACTGAAGCTGTTTAATTATTTCCTTTTTGTCAGGTTGAGGTAGGAAGAAGTGTCTCTTTAAAAATTTTAATGACAAAGGATGTATAAGCTCATATTAAATCTCTTTTTCCTGCCCTACTTCCTCTTTTTATCTCTTCTGTTTATTGTTTTTAAGTATCATGGTTACATTAATTGTTAAAATGATTTTCAATTTAGAATCTTCATCTCTTTGCTTTCCTCAATGAAGAAACGGAGTTGAGCCCTCTTACCTTTGTTTTCCCTTACCCACCTTGAGTATGTCTTCAGCTTTATTTTCTGACCTGTCAGCTCTAGAGAGTCTCTTCAGCCCCTGTAACGCTGGATGGGGCTACAAACACTCCCAGTCTTGCTTGCTCGCTCTCTGCCGTGCCCACTCCACTCTCACGTCATCTAGCTTCAGAACCCGTGTCTTACGTAACCATCTTTTATTTGAAGATTCATTTTAAAAGTTGAAAACTTATATGGACTATACATTATCATGACTTCTTTTCTTTTCTGTAATTTGTTGCAGTCTCTTGGCTACTAGTTCCCCTCCTATTTTCTTGTACAATATTGAGTTCTTAATAATTATCATCTTATTAGTGTCTTGGATGAAGCTTGTGCCCAGTTAATGTATTAAGAATTCTCTCTGTGAGTCTGAGTGAACTCCGGGAGTTGGTGATGGACAGGGAGGCCTGGCGTTCTGCGATTCATGGGGTCACAAAGAGTCGGACACGACTGACTGACTGAACTGAATTGAACTGAACTGAAGGAAGGTAGCCATGATCTGACTTGGGTCTGTTTTTCGGAGCACCTTTAATAGTTGTTTAATAGTTTAGACACTAGTGTCACTTTGGAGTGGTCCTCTTGGCTGACTTGGGATAGTAAGGGTACTGTCTAAATTTTGCTGGGTTCTCTGTGGTTTCCTAGAACTTTGTTGCCCATGCTGGTAACCCAGGAATCTTGTGACAGGAGACTCAGACGTGCTACACGTGTTGTGCTTTAGAGTCTACCTGTCATAGTTTGGTCTGAAGACCAGCAGCATCAGCATTGCTTGGAAACTTGTTAGTTTGACAGACTGAGTAGGAGACAGAGGTCTTTACTTTGGTAAAGGAGTACAATAGGGGCTATTGGACAGCAACATGGAAGTGAGCTGAAATATTTTATCAAGTTTTGAATGTGGTAAGATTAAGAAAATTTGTGTAAGCATTTGGAGATGAAAGAAAGAAAGGCTGTACATCTATATCTTAGCATCACTGGTGTATGTTGTATAGATGGGAATGAAATTACTCAGATGTTATAGAGAGCAAGAAAAAGGGGTCTGATGAAGAGACTGAGGGAGACTATCACCCTTATAGGCTGTAAGCAAAGGGAGAAAAAATCCCACTAAAGAGGAAGTTTCAGAGAGGAAGTAGAAAATCCAAAAGAGAAGGCTGAAACAGTGTCATGCTTCCCAAAGGGGAGAGTTCCCATTGGTGTCAGAGTCTGCAGAGATTCAAGTAGACACTTAGTAGAACTAAGTGTCATTGAGAAAGAAGCTAGATGATAGAAGGCTGGAGATGAAGGGAGGGAGAGAAGGGTTCATAGTTGAAGAACAATCAGGGGAGTATTCTTTGTTTATATTTTGCCTTTGATTTTTGTTTTGCTTTTTACTTGAGTGATACTTGGGTATAGAATCTTATAGGGCCTATCTTTTTTATTTTGTTGCACTGATTTGGTCTCTTACAGAGATTTTTTTTCCCCACAAACTAGCCTGTTTTCACTTTTTGTAACATTTTATAAGACTTTGCCATTTGATTTTAGTTTTCCATATAACTTAGCATGTGTTTGTTCTTAAGGATATCTATCTTAAGCCATTTTTAAAGCTCAGTATTTGGAAGTAATACTATTTATTCAGTGGCCAACCAAGATGGTGTGGAAGAAAAACACTAGCAATATTACTGATGTTTTCTTCATTGTAATCTTTATTCTTACCTATTCTGTTTTTTTTTTTT
>SJYV01052866.1:0-17288 GCA_006410875.1 Neotragus pygmaeus | reverse complement strand
AAAAAAAACTACTATACTTATTTTACCTTTTACCCATTATAGGAATAAAGCATTATACACGCAAATAACGAGACGTGCTGCATTGATAACTCAGCCCTGGGATTTCTTTGGAGGGATGATGCTAAAGCTGAAGCTCCAGTACTCTGGCCACCTCATGCGAAGAGTTGACTCATTGGAAAAGACTCTGATGCTGAGAGGGATTGGGGGCAGGAGGAGAAGGGGACAACAGAGGATGAGATGGCTGGATGGCATCGCGGACTCAATGAACGTGAGTCTGAGTGAACTCCGGGAAACGGTAATGGACAGGGAGGCCTGGCGTGCTGCGATTGATGGGGTCGCAAAGAGTCGGACACAACTGAGCGACTGAACTGAACTGTAAAAGGAAATAAGAATGCCATTGGATTTACCACAAGTGGTAGGCCTTTCTGATATTATTCCTATAGAAAAACATACCACATTAAAAAAAATCCTACATTATACCTATCATTATTTGCATCTACCATAATTATACCTACCATTATTTAACTGATTTATACGTGTGACATTAACTTATGCAAGCTTGCACAACAAGTCAGGGATAGGGTCAAGAACTCTAAATCTGAGTCAAGTACAATCCAGGAAGAAATCATTATGGTAAGCCTGATATTAAAGACTAAAGTTTTCTGGCAAGAACATGAAAAATGAAATAGCATGGCATCATAATTAATCTTTCAGAGCTTCAGGGTAATATTTTATACTGGATACTACCCAGCAGTATTTGAAAACTTGCAGATTATACTATCTTTCAATTAAGTTACCAACATAATGCTATCAAGTGAGGCAGAGTGTGTGCATATGTATTAATATGTATGTCTATGGAGGCATCCTTATACACATATGGAGAAACCATAACACAAATAAATGATCACCAACCGACTTGGAAATGAGAAGTATACAACTGAATAAAGGAGTCTGGTGACACACTCCAGACTGAAGCAGACCAAACATGATGTCCACGTGTGTGCCTGTGTGCTCACTCACATCCAGCTCTTTCTGACCCCATGGACTGTAGCCCACCAGGCTCCCATGCCCATGGGGTCTTCCAGGCAAGAATACTGGAGTGGGCTGCCATTTCCTCCTCCAGGGATCTTCCTGACCCAGGGATCGAACCTGGGACTCCTGCATTAGCAGGTGATTTCTTAACACTGAGCCACCTGGAAATCTCAGGGCCACTGAAACGTTCAATTAAAAAACAGTATGTTTTTTCTATTTTGTTCAATAATGTACCTAGAACTATGCCTGGAAATTAATAGATGCTTATTTGCTGAATGGATTAATTAATCCATGTTTCTGATTTTGATACCTGACCATGGAAAGGGGACAATAAGTCTTTCAGAGACAGAAAAGCATCATTGTCCTCCTTAAGGGAAGGTCTTTGCTGCCTTATTTATCTTTGTTAATTAGCATCACATGGAAGATGTACATGCCTAATACACATTAGCAGAATTAAAATTAATTCAGTGGTGTATTCTGTGGAAAACTGAGAAAATAGAAAAAGTGGCTGACGTGCTCCTTCCTCATTTAAAGTATCCAGATTGCTAGTATGAGTTGCATTTAATCACTGAAGAAAAATAATATATAAGCTCTGAACTATCATCACGCTATATGGAGCTGCCCATAACTGGGTTAATAAAATGTAGGCATTAATTTATATAATGTATGCTTTAAAGCATTTAAATATGAATGTAGTCAAGAGACTTAAGGCTTAGGTTACTTTGACATTTCAAAGAATACTCCATTTTTTTAGATGTGGATGATAGCTGTAAAACTCACAGGTCTACAGTTAGTGCCACAATTTTGGAGAAAGCTGTGTTCCTGACTGAAATCTTCTGAAGTTTAGAAGGGTAATACGGGACACATACAGTGTATGGCAGAACACTGCCAGTATATCACATATGAACATTTCTGCAGCAAAATATACAAATATTCAGATAAACAGTAAATGTGACTGTCTTATGTTAGTCAGGATTAGGTTTGGCTAGCTCATTAAAGCACTTTTTAGTTTTCAGGGCTTATTGGACTCTTTCTGTAGACAAGGGACTGTGGATTTATTTCATTCTTGTTAACTCAGCCAGAAGCTTTGTTACAAGTTTATCTGTAGCATATTTTTCGTCTGTCTCCCATACTCCAAGTCTTGTTAGTTTCCGTAAAATACCAATCTACAAGTTTAAATAGGCTAGACCTATGATGTTAAAATTACTGAACTATTTGTACAGATTGTTATTGTAAAAAGGGGGGCAACAATTCATGACAGTTATTTCTTGCTATAGTTGTAGATTTACAAATCATGTTATAATTTTCTTTGTATCAATATTTGACAACTGAGGCACAACACATTTTGACATCATTTGATGACAAAAACATCTAGAAAGCACTGTTATCAGTAATTAGACATTAAAGTCATCATAAATTGTGAAAAAAAAATCAATTGTGTGTTTTAAAATCTAGGATTATATGGCAAAAGTTAACCCTTGGAACCATTCCCTCAACAAATCCCTGCCCAGGTCAACACAGTGTTTAGTGATGCTGTAGCTAGATACCCAGGTTAGAAACTTAGCTCCATCATCTACTAGCTCTAGGGCAAATGAACTAAACTTCCTATACCTCTGGATTCTATATCTATAAAATAGGGACAATATAATGCAATCTCTTACTTCATGAGGTAATTGTAAGGATTAAATGAGTTCATATGTGGAAAGTACTTAGAATAGTGTCTCCCCTGCATCCCGTTAGACTCTATTATACTGTTACCCTGTTTTAGCAACATCAAAACATTAGCATTATTCTTCTGCTTCCCTGAATTAGAATCTAAGCTCCATAAGGGCATGGCCTTTGTCCATCTACTTCACTGTTATGTCTACAGATTCTAGAAAAGTTTCCAACCTTGTTCTAAGTCCTTAATACATATTTTGGGGCTGTTATTACTATTAATAAATCTCATATCCAGATACAAGTGAATAATATACAGCAGCATAATTAATGTGAAAAAAACAAGATGTGAGACCAAGCAATAACACAAGTTTCTTCTGTCCACAGCTTCTCGGATCATCTGTTTAGCAAACAACACCCTTCCTGTTTTAAAGGTGCTGTGAAGCCTTTCCTGTGCCATCTGCAGTGAGACTAAGGTGGCCCTCTCATGCTCCTGCAGTGTTTGGCACAGGAGTCCATTTAAGCAACTAACCCTCTATACTGTAAAGGAGATTCTTGTATATGTATAAACAAACCCCTCTGCTATACCTGAAACTAACACAGCACTGTTAGTCATTGTCCAATATAAAGATTAAAAAAAGAAAATCATGGTGCCAGAGGGTAGGGCAGTCCGGATAGAAAAGTGAAAGTCGCTCAGTGGTGTCTGACTCTTTGTGAGTCCATGGACTGTCCAGGCCAGAATACTGGAGTGGGTAGCCGTTTCCTTCTCCATGGGATCTTTCCAACCCAGGGATTGAACCCAGGTCTCCTGCATTGTGGGCGGATTCTTTACCAGCTGAGCCACAAGGGAAATCCAAGAATACTGGCGTGGGTAGCCTATTCCTTCTCCAGGGGGTCTTCCCGACCCAGGAATCGAACCCGGGCCTCCTGCATTGCAGGCAGATTCTTTACCAACTGAACTATCAGGGAAGCCCCTGAATAGAAGAGACTCTACAGACACTGGGATAGGGTTCTTCCATGCTCCACAGCCCACAGGAACCACAAATGTTGGTTGAATTTTACTCATTCTTCAGGAAATTGGTCGGTATTGATTTCCAGTGAAAAAGGTACAGTTAACACTGGATGACATATACTTAAAGATAAAATTGCACAAAGTACTAAAAATCTTAATGGAAACAACTTACCGTCTCATAAAATATCTCCATCATGCGGGTTCTCTTTTCCTCTGCACTTAGTCCTTTTTTCTTCGACTAAAGTACAAAAGTTAGGCATAAAAGTTAAAAAGTAAACTGCTTTAAAACCAAAAACCAATGCTTTTTAAGACAACTTGGTTTGCAACATTATTAGAAATAAGGCACAGTCTTGTCTGAGACAAGAGGGTTAATAAATCTCATAGCCAGGCCTTGTGGTAGGTGCTGCCACTATAATAATAGCAACTGTGGCTGAGACAGTCTGGCATTTTGTAGAAATTCAGTATGTATCACGTGATCAATAAATCACTGTATCTACCTTCAAAAGAGTTAATCTCTCAAAGAAAATAAACAGCCATACAATGCTTCTCATTGATGAACAGGTACATGCATAAATTGCTACCCAAGACAGAATGAATGAATTCTACCCAGGAAAGAGAGAAGAGTAGCTCGGAAGGCAAGAGATGAGTGGGATTTTGGCAAGTTGAGAAACAGTGAGGAGGGTATCCTGGACAGACCACACATAGGCACAGGGTTATGGAAGTTCATGGAATGATCCAGAGAGGCAAACACTTAGGGACGCTTATTAAGTGAACGAGGGTGTAAGGGAGTGGCAGATGAGATGAGAGAGGTTGTCTGGGGCCAGATTACGGCAGGCTGACTGTCCAGTTAGAGAGCAGACTTTACTCCAGGCAGCTGAGGAGCGACAGGGCAGCTTCTACAGCAGGGAGTCAGAGAAACGTAGCATTGTGGAGGGCAGGCTGGAGGAAGGAAAACATATGCACGTAGAAAATGAAAGCCTATTTCAGGCGATTATTATCCTACCCTTTAGCCAATCTGAAGTTAAAATAATTAAGATGTAACTGAAATGTACTGCTAATAATAAATTTTACTCTATATTTTATAGAGTATATACCTAAAGCTAAAGTCTGATTTTTCAAAAAACCCAATTTCCTCAAAGCAAGTATTTACAGAAAATAACAAAGAGAATGAAAACCATAATCCCTAGTGCTCTCACGGAAGATTCCACATCAATGTTTCTGAAGTAATCTGCATCTTTCTCAAAAATTGCCTGGGATTATAAAGGAATATGGGCTTCCCAGGTGGCGCTAGTGGTAAAGAACCCACCTGCCATTGTGGGAGCTGTAAGAGATGCAGGTTTGATCCCTGGGTCAGGAAAATTCCCTGGAAGAGGGCATGGCAACCCACTCCAGCATTCTTGCCTGGAGAATCCCATGGACAGAGGAGACTGGTGGGCTACAGTTCATGGGGTGGCAAAGAGTCAAGACATGACTGAGCGACTTATCATGCATGCACAAACACATGCATAGGTGTATAAAAACTGTTTAGTAAGAACTTTAATAGTATACTCAAAAGCAGAGACATTACTAAGGTCCGTCTAGTCAAGGCTATGGTTTTTCCAGTAGTCATGTATGGATGTGAGAGTTGGACTGTGAAGAAGGCTGAGCGCCAAAGAATTGATGCTTTTGAACTGTGGTGTTGGAGAAGACTCTTGAGAGTCCCATGGACTGCAAAGAGATCCAACCAGTCCATTCTGAAGATCAGCCCTGGGATTTCTTTGGAAGGAATGATGCTAAAGCTGAAACTCCAATACTTTGGCCACCTCAAGCAAAGAGTTGACTCATTGGAAAAGACTCTGATGCTGGGAGGGATTGGGGGCAAGAGGAGAAGGAGACGACAGAGGATGAGATGGCTGGATGGCATCACGGACTCAATGGACATGAGTCTGAGTGAACTCCGAGAGATGGTGATGAACAGGGAGGCCTGGCGTGCTGCAATTCATGGGGTTGCAGAGAGTCAGACACGACTGAGCGACTGAACTGAAGAACTTTAAAATGTACAACTTAAAAAGCAGACAAAAATAAATCAATAATAATAAATCTACCCAATCAAAACCTGTATCAGAAATGAAAGCCAACACTAGACAGGGAAAGGAATTTGGAATTGTTGTTGTGAATGCATTCCAGAATATATGGCCTAGAAACGCACACACTCATTTTCATAGCAAATTATCCACTGTTCCTTGATGATTATATAGGTAAAATAAGTACCCTCAAAGTTAATATTTTTCTCTTTTTCCTCTGTCCATTTTCAAATACTGCAGTTCCCCAGGTTCTTTCTCTATTGATCCCCTCATATTCTTTCTTTGATCTTACCTGTTTTCATGCTAAGACCTCAAATCTTTACATCCTGGGCTAGATGGGGGCCTGAACTCCAATCACATTTAATCACTTGCCTGCTGAACAGCCTCAAACTTGGGAGGTCTAAACCGACCTCTTCCTCTCCCACAGCTCCTCCCAAACCTGCTCTTCTGGATCTTGAGTTCAGTTAGATGCCACTTGCTACCCAAGCTAGAGACCTGGCGTCACCCTAGGTTCCTTCATCTCCATTTCACAGACAACCAGTCACCAAGCCCCGCCAGCCTCCGCGCTGAGCTGTCTCCACTCTATGCCGCCTGCTCCATGCCTCATGCCCCGCCCAAGCTCAGGCCCACTTTGGACCTGCAGGCTGCTCGCCACATTCTGTCCCTCCAAGGCCGCATTCTGGGCTGTCAGATAGCAAATCCAACGATGCCTTTCCCTCACTTAAAACTTTTCATCGGCTCCCAACCATCCAGGAGCATCCCGTCACCCTCGAATGACAGACAAGGCTCTCAGAGGCCCACTCCCCACCTCAAATTTACCAGAACATGAAGAGCCAAGCAAGGTAAGCTGTAATACAAAAACTACTTGTAGTTCTCCACTTGCAGCATGCCCTTTCCCATTTCTGTGCCTTTTTTTGGTCCCGTGCCACAAGGCGCAGCTTGTGTGACCTGGGATCGAACCTGGGCTCTCTGCAGTGAAAGTACACCACTGGACCACCGGGGAATTCCCTCTGTGCCTTTTACAAAATGCTGTTCTACCTAAAACACTTTCCTCTCATGCAGATCAAAACCACAGTGAGATGCTCACCACACCCATCAGAACTGCCATTATCAAAAAGANAACAAAGAGAATGAAAACCATAATCCCTAGTGCTCTCACGGAAGATTCCACATCAATGTTTCTGAAGTAATCTGCATCTTTCTCAAAAATTGCCTGGGATTATAAAGGAATATGGGCTTCCCAGGTGGCGCTAGTGGTAAAGAACCCACCTGCCATTGTGGGAGCTGTAAGAGATGCAGGTTTGATCCCTGGGTCAGGAAAATTCCCTGGAAGAGGGCATGGCAACCCACTCCAGCATTCTTGCCTGGAGAATCCCATGGACAGAGGAGACTGGTGGGCTACAGTTCATGGGGTGGCAAAGAGTCAAGACATGACTGAGCGACTTATCATGCATGCACAAACACATGCATAGGTGTATAAAAACTGTTTAGTAAGAACTTTAATAGTATACTCAAAAGCAGAGACATTACTAAGGTCCGTCTAGTCAAGGCTATGGTTTTTCCAGTAGTCATGTATGGATGTGAGAGTTGGACTGTGAAGAAGGCTGAGCGCCAAAGAATTGATGCTTTTGAACTGTGGTGTTGGAGAAGACTCTTGAGAGTCCCATGGACTGCAAAGAGATCCAACCAGTCCATTCTGAAGATCAGCCCTGGGATTTCTTTGGAAGGAATGATGCTAAAGCTGAAACTCCAATACTTTGGCCACCTCAAGCAAAGAGTTGACTCATTGGAAAAGACTCTGATGCTGGGAGGGATTGGGGGCAAGAGGAGAAGGAGACGACAGAGGATGAGATGGCTGGATGGCATCACGGACTCAATGGACATGAGTCTGAGTGAACTCCGAGAGATGGTGATGAACAGGGAGGCCTGGCGTGCTGCAATTCATGGGGTTGCAGAGAGTCAGACACGACTGAGCGACTGAACTGAAGAACTTTAAAATGTACAACTTAAAAAGCAGACAAAAATAAATCAATAATAATAAATCTACCCAATCAAAACCTGTATCAGAAATGAAAGCCAACACTAGACAGGGAAAGGAATTTGGAATTGTTGTTGTGAATGCATTCCAGAATATATGGCCTAGAAACGCACACACTCATTTTCATAGCAAATTATCCACTGTTCCTTGATGATTATATAGGTAAAATAAGTACCCTCAAAGTTAATATTTTTCTCTTTTTCCTCTGTCCATTTTCAAATACTGCAGTTCCCCAGGTTCTTTCTCTATTGATCCCCTCATATTCTTTCTTTGATCTTACCTGTTTTCATGCTAAGACCTCAAATCTTTACATCCTGGGCTAGATGGGGGCCTGAACTCCAATCACATTTAATCACTTGCCTGCTGAACAGCCTCAAACTTGGGAGGTCTAAACCGACCTCTTCCTCTCCCACAGCTCCTCCCAAACCTGCTCTTCTGGATCTTGAGTTCAGTTAGATGCCACTTGCTACCCAAGCTAGAGACCTGGCGTCACCCTAGGTTCCTTCATCTCCATTTCACAGACAACCAGTCACCAAGCCCCGCCAGCCTCCGCGCTGAGCTGTCTCCACTCTATGCCGCCTGCTCCATGCCTCATGCCCCGCCCAAGCTCAGGCCCACTTTGGACCTGCAGGCTGCTCGCCACATTCTGTCCCTCCAAGGCCGCATTCTGGGCTGTCAGATAGCAAATCCAACGATGCCTTTCCCTCACTTAAAACTTTTCATCGGCTCCCAACCATCCAGGAGCATCCCGTCACCCTCGAATGACAGACAAGGCTCTCAGAGGCCCACTCCCCACCTCAAATTTACCAGAACATGAAGAGCCAAGCAAGGTAAGCTGTAATACAAAAACTACTTGTAGTTCTCCACTTGCAGCATGCCCTTTCCCATTTCTGTGCCTTTTTTTGGTCCCGTGCCACAAGGCGCAGCTTGTGTGACCTGGGATCGAACCTGGGCTCTCTGCAGTGAAAGTACACCACTGGACCACCGGGGAATTCCCTCTGTGCCTTTTACAAAATGCTGTTCTACCTAAAACACTTTCCTCTCATGCAGATCAAAACCACAGTGAGATGCTCACCACACCCATCAGAACTGCCATTATCAAAAAGACCACGAATAACAAATGCTGGTGAGGACGTGGGGAAAAGGGAACCCTCGTATACTTCGGTGGGAATGTATACTGGTGGAAAAACTGTGGAAAACAGTATGGAGCTTTCTCAAAAAACTAAAAATACAATCCAGCAATTCCACTCCTTTGTGTATATATCCCAAACACGCACAAATTCAAAAAGATACATGCACCCCAATGTTCATTGTAGCATTATTTACATTTGCCAAGATATGGAAGTAACCTGTGTTCATCAAGGATGAATGGATAAAGATGTGGTGTACACACACACAGATTCTTAAGACTCGATCATAAAAAAGCAGCAACATGGGCCGACTTGGAAGGCTAAGTGAAATAAGTCAGAGAAAGACAAACAATATATAACACTTAAATGTGGAATCTAGAAAATACAACAAACTAGTCAACAAAAAAGCAGCATACTCTCAGATAAAGACAACAAACTAGCAGTTGCCACTGGGGAGGAGGGAAGGGCATACAAGGGTAGGGGAAAACGGGGGTTACTATGGGATTGTATGTGCCCCAGGATTGAGAAAATGGTTTTTCTCAGCCTAGAATCTGGAGGTTAAGTTAGGGGCACTGCGGGGCTCATAGGGCTTGTCTGTGGCTGCATCACTGGAAAAAGATCCAATGCTTTAGAAAAGGCTCCTAACACGCTTGTGTTATAAACTGCTCCTCGAGAGCCTGGGCTCCACAAGAATTTGCCACCCAGAGGCAGACAATGGGGAGAACCTAGCGTCCTGAGGGCACAGTTTGAGGAAAGCACTTATCACTCAGCTCAGCAGCTTAAGAAAGTAACTCAAGAAACATGGAGGAGCTCCCCAGGTGGCACCAGTGGAAAAGATCCTGCCTGCCAATGCAGGAGACACAGGACACGTGGCTTTGGTCCCTGGCTCAGGAAATCCTCGGAGGAGGGCCTAGCAACCCATCCAGTATTCTTGCCTGGAGAATACCACGGACAGAGGAGCCTGGCGGGCTATGACACATGGGGTGGCAGAGTTGGACACAACTTAAGCAACTTAGCACACACACACGTTATCATCCCTTAACACTGGTTTCAGGCTAATTTATTCATCACTCTCCTTAGCCACTACAAAGAATGTTTACTACTAACCATGGTAGGAGAGTATCATGACCAGAGTTAAAATAACTAATGTAAAAGGATGCCACATATTTAGAAATTTCTCCAAAAAAATCAACAAGGGCTCACGTAAAATTTAAGATTAAAGAAAAATCTCCTGATAGTATCAGTTAGAGAGTTACTCAACACTTGGCTTTAGGAAAATGAAAGGAATCTTCTCTTATTATAAGTTAAAAAAAACCCTAAAGTCAGGAATTCCCTGGAGGGCCAGTGATTTGGGACCCAGCGCTTCCACTGCAGGAGGCAGTTTTGATCCCTTGTCAGGGAATTAAGATCCTACATGCTGTGCAGTTCAAAAAAAAAAGAAATCCTAAAGTCAGCCCTGTTGATCACTAGTAAAATTTTGAAAAATTATAAGTAGATGATAGCTGCTGCCCTCAGAAGTAGCAGACCACACCACGTATCTCCAGTTTCAAAAACATGCTTGGACTTAAAACAATTGTCTACCAAGCAAGCGTAACCAAATTGAAGCAAACAGCTATTAATTAACAATCAGGAAAGAGAAGGTTATCTTTGTATAACACTAAACTTATTTCTTAATGATATGAAAAGTGGGAAATATGTCTCTTACAAAAAGTTTTGTTTCATGTTTCTCCATTACCAGAGGTAAACATCAAAAAAGAGTTAAAGGCACATTAAACCATTTACTATTAGACGGTGATGCAGGTGTAGAGTTAGTCGGTAAAAAGACTAAAACAAAAAGTTAACACAGTAGTCAGTTGTATCTGGCTAGTAACTGTAAACAGAAATATATGAGGGCGCACTGGTACCAGATTTAAGTGTGTGCTTGTTCGGCTTCCTACATCAATTTATGCCCAGGTGGCTGGGCGTTAGTCTAACCACAAAGAAGCCGTTATCAGTTACGATTACATCTGGACAACTACCTTCAAATAAACACTGAACAACCTAGATCCCCAGCCACCACTAGCTTGGCAAAATAACCGCCACTTAAATACGATATTAAAACCTTTGATCCATTTCATTAGACGTTGATTCTCTGCCAACAGAAGGTGGGGGGCAGCGAGAGTAGAAACTCTGAACGTTTATGAAAATGATTTGATGAGCAGAAAGACATTAAACTCGCAAAACAAAGAGATGGTTTGGAATCTAACCAAGACTGAACTCACTGGGCCACACAAGAAGGCCATGTCTGACCAAGTCAGTGCAGTCTCATGAGCGTGCTCAGCCGTGTCAGACTCTGTCGCCCCGTGGACTGCAGCCCGCCAGGCTCCTCTGTCCGTGGAACTCTCCAGGCAAGAACACTGGAGTGGGCTGCCATTCTCTTCTCCGGGGGTGGGGTGTCTTTCCAGCCCGGGTCCAGCCCGGGTCTCCTGCATTGTAGGCAGATTCTTCCCAGTCTGAGCCACCGCGGAAGCCCGGGCGCTTCCCTAATACAGCAACTTTGGAAGTGAGTCCTGCCCTTCAGGAAAAAAGGAGCATTTTCACAGAAATCCTCTAACCGGCATAAAGTGCAGAGTCTTCAGGTCACTTTAGAAATTGTGACGCATTCTGAAATGTGATACAGGCTACAGTAGCTACAATGTAGCTACAGGCTACAATGCACAAAACCATTAATCGGCAGGGATCAGGCGAAGCCCTCGGGCCCTCAGTGCAGCTTTCCGCAAGGTTCTCACGCGGGGGCGGCGCCTTCCGGAGGGAGGCCTGAGGCGGGGAGCCCGGACCGGGCTTTGAAGCACCTCGTGGCCCCGCTGACAGACTGCCGAGCCTGTGAGACACTCGGGGCACGTTCTCGAACGCTCTGCGTTTAATCTAAGCCGCCCGGGAGGGCGCGGGGGGCAGAAAGCGGGGTCCTGGCGCTGCACGCCTGCCTTGGACTGGGGCAGCGGCAGCCGGAAAGCGCGGGGCGGACGCGGCGTTTGACCGGCGGGGGAGCCGGCCCCTGCAGCCACCCTAGGAGCGCAGAGCCGGCCAGGCCGGCGTCCCGCACGGCCGGAGGACTGAGCGGCGGGGCCGCGGGGAGGAGGGGGACCAGGAAGCGCGCCCCGGCTCTTACCATGGCGCGGGCGGCTCGTCTTCCGGCGGCGGGACCGGCACGCGGCGAGGGGCGGGGCCGGCTCGGGCGGGTTTGATTTTGGCGCCGACACCGCCCCGCGGGCGGAGCAGCGAGGGGGCGGAGGGGAAGAAAGTCCAGCCCTCGCGCCTGCGGCGCGCAGCGACCCCTGGCGGCGGCGGCGAGCGGCCGGCCGGTGGGCGGGGCCTGCTCTGGGGGCGGGGCCTGCTTGGTCCCGCCCGTCCGTGCTCCCGAGGCTGGCGGACAAGCTCTCGCAGCTGCTTCCGTCTTTTCCGTCCTCGGTGCTGAGTGTAATCGCCCTTTTTTTCGAGGAAGTCTTGAGCCCTCGCCTTTGACGTCATTCTTCACTCAGCGGAAACCGCCCCAAATTTGCGTTAAGAAACTGATTCCTTTTGGCCGCTGGGCAGGAAATACTGCCTCCGTCCACCCGGATTTGCTTGGTCTGGGGTGGATTTTCTTTCCTCTTTTAATTTTACGCCCCAGCTTTTAGCGCTAGCCACTGCTTTCCCAGATTTAAAAAATCCCCTTGTTTATGTTTGCCTTTCTTTTAGGTTTTTTTTTTTAATACAAGAGAATGAATTTGAAATCGAAACAAGTCAAAAATATGCTACCTCATTACTTGACAAGGTGCTAGAAAATTAACTCAGATTTTTCAGTTATTCTGAAAATTGTATTATCTTGAGCCATTTTAAAGTATGATGATTTCACTAGAAAGAAAGGAATTTGTTACTAAGATAGGAATTTGTATTGTAATAGGGAAGAACCTTTGAATCTTATTATAAATTGATAACTAAAGGGATGTTGCCTATAAGTTTAACTAGTTATAATGACTCATCTCTGGGAACCTTGCTTCCCAGGAAATGAGCATTAAACTAGAATACCAACGTTGAGCTCACTGGAAACCTCCTGACCAGACCCAGCTGTGAATGACTGCAAGAAGGAAGAAATTAACACACCCCTGGTGACTCTACTTGCAGTGCAGGAGATCCAGGTTGGATCCCTGGGTCAGGCAGATCCCCTAGAGAAGGGAATGAATGGCAACCCATCCAGGATTCTTGCCTGGAGAAGTCCATGGGCCAGAGGAGCCTGGTGAACTACAGTTCATGGGGTCACAAAGAGTCAGGCATGACTGAGAGACTTTCACACTTTTCAGAGTCTGATGGAAACCAGGAGTGTTTGACTTTATTCCCTCTCCTTTTAGTAGAAAAGGAACCTGAATTCTAACTCAGGCACGATTGGTCTTTGGGGCACAAGCCCACCATTTTCTCGGTTTGCTGGCTTTTTTTAATAAAGTCATTTTATTGAGTAAAGCCAATTTCTTGCCCCAACACATTGTCTCTTGATTTCTGGCATGTTGTGCAGTGAGCAGTATGAGCTTAGACTCAGTAACAGCATCTTCTGTTCCTTCTGATAGAAGCATGATAAGGATATATTGAATTACTTAGAGTTCCATTAATTTGGTTTTTCCTATCCAAGTTCAGTATAATTCTGTTGATGGTACGTAAGATGATTTTAATAAAAGGCTATTCATTTAGTGTTTTAATATTAGTACTAGAAAATGTATAATTAATGTACCATACCCTAGATTTTTCAAGGGGGCTTCCTAGGTGGTACAGTGATAAAGAATCCACCTGCCAATGCAGGAGACCCAAGAGACGCAGTTTCAATCCCTGGGTGGAGAAGATCCCCTGGAGGAGGAAATGGCAACCCACTCCAGTATTCTCGCCTGGAAAATCCCATGGACAGACAAGCCTGGTGAGCTACAGTCCACGGGGTCACAAAGAGTTGGACACGACTGAGCACACAGGCACGGAGAATGGCCCTAGATTTCTCATGCATTGCTCGAGATACGGCGGAAATAAGTACGTCAGTAAAAAATTAAAGTGATATTTAAGACAAATATTAAGCAATTATACTGGTGTTTATATAAAGTTGTCAGAATAAAGGTGGCATTTGTGGGAAGATTTACCATATTAAAAAGCAGAGACATTACTTTGCCAACAGAGGTCCATCTAGTCAAGGCTATGGTTTTTCCAGTGGTCATGTATGGATGTGAGAGTTGGACTGTGAAGAAAGCTGAGCGCGGAAGAATTGATGCTTTTGAACTGTGGTGTTGGAGAAGACTCTTGAGAGTCCCTTGGACTGCACGGAGATCCAGCCAGTCCATCCTAAAGGAAATCAGTCCTGAATATTCATTGGAAGGACTGATGTTGAAGCTGAAACTCCAATACTTTGGCCACCTGATGCGAAGAGCTGACTCATTTGAAAAGACCCTGATGCTGGGAAAGATTGAAGGTGGGAGAAGGGGACAGAGGATGAGATGGTTGGATGGCATCACTGACTCAATGGACATGAGTTTGAGTGAACTCGGGGAGTTGGTGATGGACAGGCAGGCCTGGCGTGCTGCAGTTCATGGAGTCCCAAAGAGTCTGATATGACTGAGTGGCTGAACTAAACTGAACTTACCTTATCTGCTCTCAGACTGCCATACCTTCTGCTCCATCAAGAACAGCCTTTCTTTGGTCCAGCAAGGTTGGGACTTAACGCTTTCACTGCCATGGCCTGGGTTCAATCCCTGTTCAGGGAAGTAAGATCTCACAAGCCATTCCCATCCTTCCATCCTTTAAATGCTCAGGTAGGCCTCTGAGTCTTTTTCTCTCTGCTTCCTCACACCTCCCCACAAGACAGGATCTCTGTACAGTTTTATCACAGCACCCCGATTCACTTTGTAATTATTTACTTGGACAGCTTCCCTCTAATATCAAACTCCTTTCTGTGGCAAAACTGAGCCAACCATTTGGTATCACCAAGGCTTAATAAACTGCCTGACACATGATGGACATTCAATAAATGTATATTAAATAAATTACCAGGTTTCCAAGAACATCACCTAGTCATTGGCTTAGGGATAGTACTACATATGGTTTTCAGGTGGAAAAACAAAGGATATTTTATTTGGAAAAATCTATATATTTGCATCGAGTAGTGCTTTCCCATTTCCTATTCTCACCAATAGAGTTCTGAAACTATCTGATAGACCATTCAGATGTCTTGAGATGCTCCAAGTTTTGCAATATTATGGGGCAGGCAGATATAGTATATAAGCTAAGTATGAAAGCAAATACATATTTGTAGCATCATGAATTTGCATCAAGTATCCACCACTTAGTATTTGTTATAGTACTCAAATGGCATTGATTTATTAAACAGATTGGTGTTTTACAAAACCCTTAAGCACACATTAATTTCATTTTTAAACATTTGAATATCTGCTACCTGTGGTGTGAGGATGAACCACTCCTTCCAGTGCTGCCCTTTCACCTGGGTGACTGCCACTTGCCCTAGACCTTACTCTGTAGAGGGGCATATTGGCCCCACTCCAGCCACATCACTCCCCAAGGCCAAGGAGCGTGCAGGCCCGAAGGGACATGCCCATCTGTTACCCACAACCTTTCTTCTAGACCAGGAATCTGATGGTGGTTTGGGTACTAAGTCATGTCCGACTCTTGTGACCCCACAGATTGCAGCCTACCACGCTCCTCTGTCGGTGGAATTTCCCAGGCAAGAATACTGGAGTGGGTTGGTATTTCCTTCTCCAGGGGATCTTGGGATCGAACCCAGGTCTCCTGCGTTGCAGGCAGATTCTTTACCGACTGAGCTACCCAGGAATCCCTACAGGAAACTGGGGAACTCAGTATTCCTTGCCTGTCTAGGTTTGAATTCCTGGAGGAACAGAGCCTGCAGCAGCGAGGTGCTGAAACAGGCACACCTCTTTATTGTGGTTCGCTGTGTTGCAGTTAGCAGACACTGTGTTTCGTACACATTGAAGGTTTGTGTCAACTCTGTTTCGAGCAAGTCTATTAGCACCATTTTCCCAACAGCATTTGGTCGTTTTGTGTCTCTATTGCTCATTTGAGTAATTCTTCCAATATTTCTAACTTTCTAATCATTATTCTCTCTCTTATGGTGACCTGTAATCATTGATGCTACTATCGTTAATTGTTTCAGGACACTAGGAACCATGTCCATATAAGACAGAGGAGTTAACTGATAGGTGCTGTGTGTGTTCTGACTGCTCCAGCGACCAGCCGGCCATCGCCCCATCTTCCTGTCTCCCCTTAGAGCTCCCTATTCCCTCAGACAAAACAATATTGAAGCTACGCCAGTTACTAACCTTAAAATGGCTTCTAAGTGTTCAAGTGAAAGGAAAAGTCACATGTCTCTCACTTTAAATCAAAAGCTAGAAATGATTAAGCTTAGTGAGGAAGGCATGTCGAGAGCAGGGACAGGCTGAAACTAAGCTCTCCTTCACCAAGCAGCCAAGTTGTGGGTACAAAGAAAAATTTCTTGAAGGCAATGAAAAGTGCTACTCTAGTGAACACGTGAACGATGAGGAAGTGGAACAGCCTTCTCGATGATGTGGAGAAAGTCTGAGGGATCCGGAGAGACAACCAAAGCAGCCACATTCCCTAACGCCAAAACCTAGTCTACGGCAAGGTTGAGAACCTCCTCAATCCCCTGAAGGCTGAGAGAGGCGAGGAAGCTGCAGGAGAAAAGCTTGAAGCTGGCCGAGGTTGGTTCATGAGGTTCAAAGAAAGAAGCGGTCTCCTATCACCACAGTGCAAGGTGAAGCAGCCAGTGCTAATGCAGAAGCTTCAGCCAGTTATCCAGAAGATCAAGCTAAGATAATTAATGAAGGTGGCTCCACTAAACAAACAGATATTTAGTATAGAGAAAACAGCCTTCTATTAGATTTCACTCAGACTTTCATAGCTAGAGAGAAGTCAATGCCTGGCTTCAAAGGACAGGCTGACACTCTTATTAGGGGCTAATGTAGCTGGTGACTTTAAGTTAAAGCCAGTGCTCACCCACCATTCTGAAAATTCTAGGGCCCTGAAGAATCATGCTTGATCTGCTCTGCCTCTGCTCTATACATGGAAGAACAAAGCCTGGATAACAGCACATCTGTTTGCAACATGGTTTAACTGAATATTTTAAACCCACTGTTGAGACCTACTGCTCAGAAAAAATATTATTTCAAGATATTACAGCTCACTGACAATGTACCTGGTCACCCAAGAATTCTGATGGAGATGTACAATGAGATTAATGTTTTTATGCCCGCTAACACAACATCCATTCTGCAGTCCATGGATCAAAGAGTAGTTTCTATAATACTTTTAAGCATCAT
>SJYV01052865.1:858060-928269 GCA_006410875.1 Neotragus pygmaeus | reverse complement strand
CTTTTCCAGTCCTGTGGCCACTGCTGAGTTTTCCAAATTTGCTGGCATATTGAGTGCAGCACTTTCACAGCATCATCTTTCAGGATTTGAAATAGCTCAACTGGAATTCCATCACCTCCACTAGCTTTGTTCGTAGTGATGCTTTCTAAGGCCCAGTTGACTTCACATTCCAGGATGTCTGGGTCCAGATTAGTGATCACATCATCATGATTATCTGGGTCGTGAAGATCTTTTTTATACAGTTCTTCCGTGTATTCTTGCCACCTCTTCTTAATATCTTCTGCTTCTGTTAGGTCCATACCATTTCTGTCCTTTATCAAGCCCATCTTTGCATGAAATGTTCCACTTAAAGAAAAAAGGGAAAAGAAAAAGGAACACGAAGAGTTGGGAGATATTTTAAGAGACTAGAGACAATAAAATCCAATATGTGAAATTTGACTGGATCCTAGCTTGAAAAGATATAAAACACATTTTGGGGACAAATGGGGAACATTTGAATAAGTATTAAATATTCAGTTCAGTCAGTTCAGTTCAGTCGCTCAGTCGTGTCCGAATCCTTGTGACCCCATGGGCTGGAGCACGCCAGGCCTCCCTGTCCATCGCCAACTCCTGGAGTTTACTCATACTCACATCCACTGAGTCAGTGATGTCATCCAGCCATCTCATCCTCTGTCGTCCCTTTTTCTCCTGCCTTCAATCTTTCCCAGCATCAGGGTCTTTCCAAATGAGTCAGTTGTTCATTTTAGGTAGCCAAGGTATTGGTTTCAGTTTCAGCATCAGTCCTTCCAATGAATATTCAGGACTGATTTCCTTTACGATGGACTGGTTGGATCTTCATCTGAATAAGTATTAAATACTAGGTATGATAATGGTATACTGTAGTTACACAGTGATGTATATTAAGGGGTAAAATGTTAGACTGAAATTTAATTTCAGATGTTCAGTAAAAAAAATTATACACACATACATTTTGTATATATGGCAATATGTTAACTTTAGGAAAGTAGGCTTATTGTACTTCTCTTTGCACTTTTCTGTTTCAAATTTTTCATAAGAAGTTGGGGAAAAGCAAAAATTATTGCTACAAGTCATCCATAGATTAAGGGGCAAACCCAGCTCATGGCAAGACAGGCCGTGCCACTTCCAAGGAAACTTCTTGAGTCAGGAGTGTGATGGGGGAAGCTCCAGGTTAGCAGGCAGGCAGGTAGTCACTGCTCCTCTGCCCCTCGGTCTACAAGGCCCCCGTGTCTCCACTGGAAAGTGAACTTGGATTAGATCCAAAAAGTTCCTTCTGAAACTGTAGATATGAGCATATAGGTACAAAGCAGTGGCTACCTATATGTCCATCGCCATATGGAGAAGCGATGGGCCCGGGGGCAGCGGGGGAAATGCTGTAGGAGATACAGAAGTAGAAATGCACACGCGAAACTTATACACCAAGGTAACCTCAAAAACTAAAATTGGAGTTACCGGTTGCTGTATAACAAGTCACTTCAAATCAGTGACTTAAACCGCTATTTTATTACGTTTATAGATTGTGTGGGTCAGGAATTCAGAAAGGTCAGAGCAGGGACAGTTTGCTCCATAGCATCTGGGACTTCAGCTAGGACAACTAGAAGGCTCGGGTGACTTCACGTCGGGGGCAGGAAGCATCTGGAGGCCTCTTCACTCACGGGTTTAGCAGGCGGTGCTCATACGGGCTGGCTGTTGGCCAGAACATCTATTCATGGCCTATCCACATAGCCATCCAGGTAATCTCATGCTTCTTGCATGGAGGCTGGTGGCTCTAAAGATGAGTGTCCCAAGAGAACCATGCAGAAGCTGTATAGCCTTTTATGACCTAGCGTCAGAAGTCACAGTGTCACTTCCATAGTGCCAGATTCAGAGGCCTGGATCACAGACCTCATCTCAGTGGCAGGAACACCAGACCCAGAGTGTAAGAGCACCTGGGTTGGGAGGTAATTTTTGAGCACATTTTTGGAATTCCAAATACATTTCCACAACACTCTATGCTATTCCAAAGCTCTTGTCCCCAGCAGGCCCCCAGATTCTGCTCATCAAAGTGGTCTCCCCCATCCCCAACACAGTGCTCTGGCTGGGTCACTCGAGGAAGCCCTGCACAGGGCTTGAGTGTGTGAGAGAATGGAAGCCCACAGACACAGCTTTAACTGAATAAATAAGTCTTTCGAAATTCAGGATGTGACTTGAGTCTTTCATCCCAAGGTTTAAAATTTTAAAAAGTTCATTCCTTGACAGCATATTCTGGCTTCAATGATCAACTCCATGTGAAAAACTAAGGTATTGGGACTGGACATCTTTTCTAAGGCTCATTTAGGGACTTCTAGCTATTGACTGGTTGTTTACCACTTCCATGAATTGCCATTGTCTCAATTGGTTCTTAGTCCAAACAAGCTCACCCTTTAGAATCCCCATCTTCCATTAGCTTCACCACTGTTCCAGGCAATGAGGCTCAAGATGTTGCCAACCTGACCTTTGACAGCCAGACCAGATCTATTTCAGAATGCCAGCTTTCTTACAACAGCATCTTAGGAATTTTTTTTTTTTTTTTTTTTTGGTTGTACCACAAAGGCCTGTGGGATCTTAGCTTACTGACCAGGGATCAAACCTGTGCCTCCTGCATTCGTAGTGCCGAGTCTTAATCACTGGACTGCCGGGGAAGTCCCTAGAACAGCATCTTAAACTCCTGCCCTTATTTCCTCTTGAAGTTATATGATGCCCCCAAGGGGCTTCCTTCCACGCTTCCTACCTTTACAGAACCCACCAGCTAAGCTACTCCCATTGAACCACATCCCTCACATAAATGGTGGGTGGATCTGCAATCTTTGTCTTTCAGGCTTTCCCTAAAGCTGGTTCCTAGTTTATCCAGTACATTGTGCATTTCCATATTGACTGTCATGCTCAAGCAAGTACAATCTCTCCCATTGTCCTTGGGACAGATGATCACCTTTTGTCCTACATTCTAACCTAAAATGATAAAACTGAGTGGTTCAGGAGCTCAGAGGAGGGGGAAAAATGGCTAAGACAACTGCCTCCAAATGGTTGAGCCTGTGGGCAGCTGGGAGGTGAAGGAGTGAGTGAGCTATGTAAGGAAGATGCCTACCAACTATTTTACCTTCCACTAGTGCCACCTGGGAGGCCTGTTCATAGGTATAGTGGGGCAAACAAACTGTGGGTTAAGTTTATTTTCTGTCCTTTTGAACTAGAAAAGCTGTACAGTACTTATTTATGCTTTTGATAAAATCACATCTAGAACTGGAAAGATTTCAATGAAAGACTGATGCATCAATTATCAAAGTACAGATTCAAACATTTAATTTTAAAAATGGGACATATTTTACATAAGAAATGTTGTCCCTCTCTGGGCACTACAGAAGATGCACAGACCTTCCCACAGGTCAGAGAGGAAAGACTGTAGAGACAGTTTTCATAAAAAACTGAGGGATAATTCAAAAAGTTTACGAAGAATCGGGAGGCAGAAAATGCTTCAAGAGGCTTGGTCCTCCGAGGCTGTTCTGGAATGCCGCGTGTCAATGTCATGTTCCTGGAGGAGGGAATAAGGCAGAAAGCTAGTATTTCAGTTCAAAACCTAAAATGTGAACTCTTGGTTGTTTTGGACTTTGATGAGCGATTCTGATTGGGACACAGGTAATCTCTGGCTTTAAGGCTACATCCAGGCCAAGAATCAAGTTTTCATGACCAGCTGGGCTCTGACCACAACTCACCAGCCACCATGATGAGTGGGGAGCAAATACGTTGAAGGTACTGATGGAAACACCACAGCAGACTTCTTACCTTGGCCCTGGGGGCCTGACCCTGCCTTGCCACCAGCCTAAGTACTGCTGGGAATTTACTTGCCCCCCACCCCACCCCACGTGTCAGCACTGAGCAGGTTATCAACACCTTGCCTCTGAGGTGCCTTCCTGGCACTTACCTGAAGAGCACCGTAAATGCCCATATATTCCTGCCTTGCCCTGCATGGAGCTCAGACAGCAAGGACTGCATTCACTGCCATAACCCTGACATCAGCACCATGCTAGCACACATGAGGCCTCCAGTATGAATACTCAGCAGGGCCAGTGCCCACCAGCAGTGGCTCAGATCCTAATCGGTCTTTCTATTCAGCATCTAGAATCTGTGTGTGTGTGAAAAATGGGACTCTCTTCATACTGTTTTATAGCCCTTTCCCCCCATCCCACTGCTGTATCATGAATGTCTTCCCAAGTGCTTGAACATCCTTCTAAACATTCTTAACCCTATGCATGCGCCTAGGTTCTTAACTAGTTCCCTACTGGTAGTTTTCTTCTATGAAAACAATGCTTCGCTGAGCATTCTGACTGGTACATCTACACGTATTCAGAATTATGTTATTTATTTTTATTTTTTGGCGGTGTGGTGTGGTACTTGGGATGTTAGTTCCCCGACCAGGGATTGAACCTGTGCCCCCTGCACTGGAAGTGTGGTGTCTTAACCACTGAACTGTCAGGGAAGTCCCAGGATTGTATTATTAAGACAAATTCTGAGGATTAAAATTGCTGAATCAGAGGTATCCATGTATTTCAGGGCTTCTGAATATCGTAAAAAATATCTCCATAAAAATGGAAACAGCTTATTCTCCAATCAGTAGTATATAAATGAATATCCATTTACTAGCAGTGGTTGGGCATTTAATTTTAGAAACCCTGTCCAGGGACAGATAAGATGAAGGCCTGGCATAATAAATTTTAAGTCCTTAGTCCAGGGCAAGATGATTTCTGTCCTCACATCCTGCTGCTCTGTCCTCGGCTAAGTTCTCGTCTGCCACATAGGCATCACTGCTGTTCCTCAAAGAGCCAAGCAAAGTCCCCGGGACGCTTACCTCCCAGCCATCTCCACGGCCAGCCCCTGAACACCTTCAAATCCTGGCTCCCAGGCCAGCTCTGGAGTGTGTGTGGCCCACCCTGACCACCCCTGAATCTTGCCACATTCAGTACACTGATCCCTCTGATCCTGCTCTGTTTTTATACCACGTTTCATCTCCTGGCATCCTCTGTGATTTAATACTTAAGATACTATGTTGTTTGTTTACTGTCTGTCTCCTCCAGCTAGAATACACATTCCATAAGCGCAGGAATCGTCATCTGTTTTGTCCACCTAGTAGACAGTGAAATACCGACAGAATGAATGAATGGCATAGAATGTGAGAAGTCCAGTTTATGGATGATATCCCCACTTGACCACTTGCGTGGGCCTTCTGAGCTCTGTACCTGGTTCAACTTCTTGAACTCCACCACTTGGAAGAAGATGTGCTCAAGGATATGTTTGGCATCTTGCCGGTCCTTTGGGAGTTTATTGGTGACTCCAAGGATGTCGCCACACTTCCTGACATAGAATTCCAGGTCTTCTTCAGTACCTAAGCACAGTTGGGGTGGTTAGATTCATCCTTGATTCTGCCCTGCCCCAAGTACAGACTTACTGTGGTCTGGGTATCCCTGTAGGGTTCCTACATCTCTCAAGATCACTCACCTCTCCCTTGAGTAATGTGACCAAAGGACTCAAACAGTGATAGACTGTAGAGATCTCTGATGTGCTGTTTTTGTAAATTAGTAGGCCAGAAGTATGACACTCTTAGACAGAATAAAGCTGCACTGGTTCTGGCTCACTATTCCCAGATCCCGCATTCCTACATTACAAAGAGGAGGAGCACCCAGCAGGAAATGAAATTACCATTCTCTGAATGCTGCAGGGACCATTATGAGAAGGACATATGGGTATTTTAAAGAGCATTTATTATAGCAATCTTATAGAAAAGGAATGAAAGAAAAAATCACCCATAATTCTCTGAAACGATTTCTGGCTGTTTATCAAGAATAGACAGTCATTACTGCCCTTCTTAAGCTAGACTGTAACTTCTTTCTTTTTCCCCTCTGACTTGCATTTTTAAAGCTATGGTAGAAATGATATCTCACTCTAACCCCCACCAATACTATCTAGGATAAATACTGCTAGGTATGCCTGCATATCTACATGTGTAAAAAAAATCCCTCCATGTGTAAGGATCAGACTACAATAGTTCTGTAAGTTGTCTTTATCATTTAATGGTGTAACATGGACATTCCATGTCAAAGCCTATGCTCATCTTTCAACAGTTTGTTTCATTTTTTTTTAACCAGTCTTCCTACTGATAGGCTGTTAGACTGTTGTCAGTTTTTTGAATGAGACAATTAATAGCTCTATAGCTGTACCTTTTTTGTTTTTCATTTCTGCAAGAAATTCTGAAGATAGACTGCTAGAATCAGAAATGCTGGGTCAAAGCATCTAATCCTTCACAGGTCTATTATTCCTACAGGGTACTTACTGGGTCCTACTACTATCTGATTGCCCAGCACCTACCACAATATCTGGAACGGAACAGAAGTGCAATGTCTGACATTGAACTATGCTCATTCTTGCATACTCCTTTCTGGTCTCCGAGCATATAAAGATGTCTGCATAGTTGAGATCCTACCACAAGTGCAGTTTTATATTTTGCTTTCTTCAATTAGGAATCTCCAGTTCACTCAGTGTCCCCTCCGGGCTTTGTAAAGCTCTTTTATGATGACTGTGTTTTATCCCCCTGACTGAACATGGCACCATCTACTGCCATTCCCCTATGACTGACCACCAAGGCTATTCCCAACTGTATTTCATTTATTCAGTAAACAATGTAGTAGTCCCATCTGCATGCCTTCATTTGTCTCCCTAGGTTAAATTCCCAGGAGTGGGGTCACTGCCTCAAAATGGACGGTTACTTTTGTCTCTGAGCACACGTGTGCAGGCCCACGTGCTGTGCAGGAGGCAGGGCACGTCAGGAGGAGCCCTGGGCTGAGAGTCGGGAGCACCACTCACTGAGCAGCGGTGTAGCCCGGGGCCTTTCCTCACCCATGGGTCAGGGTGGGCACACTGGACTCTCTAGGATCCCTTCCGGTCTGAAGTCTCTGTAATTCTCTTGGCCCTAACTGAATCTTCTTAGTCAAGTGCTCCTATGACCACTGGCCACGATTTGCTATGTGGCAGCCAAGGTCAGGATTCATCCTGGGGTCACTCAACAGGTCAGAGATAAAGATGCACAGAATTAAAGCTAGGAATCTGGCCTCTGGGCACTGCCCTCTAACTCACTGAGCTAACTGGCTCTTACAGTCAACATCATTTACATGAAATAAACAAAAACTGTTATTTTATATATTCCCATTCCTATTTTCTTCTCCCTAGACACTGTAAACTTCTCTCATGGCAAATCTCAGAAATTCACAATTTAGTAAAACTCACAAAAGAAAAAAAAATTTGACCAAACTCACACTTATTGGTAATCTGAGCAAGCCGGGCCTTCTCAGAGGAGAACGTCTCATCTAAGTCAAACAGCTCCAGGGGAGGAGGTGGTAATTCCCTGAAACTAGGAGGGAAAACCTAAAAGGCAATGAGGTCTTTTATCAAAGAGCGTATCCAGAGCCGTAACTGACAGGAATGAGTCAGAAGGAAAACGAGGATGAAACGCCCAGCGCCTGTCACCCCTCCGCCCTAACCCATGAGGCTGTAGCAAGCAAGACGGCGGCCCACTGGAAGAAACCCAGCAGAACCAGCTCCAACCACACCACTGAACTGACCACGCTGGGGTCCCAGCGCCCATTAACTTGTTCAAGGACACAAAGCTTGGCGCTTCTCAGGCTTTTGTGTCAACGTTTTGACTGTTTCTCATCTAATCGTGACAGAAATTGGGGGAACGGATGTAGATTAATATAGAAAGTGCTGAACTTAGAGCCAGAGTTTACAGGTATGAACAAGCAGTGCGCTGCTAAATGCTGAGCTATCACTTAAAACAAGAGGCTTGATCTGTAGCATTTGTCAGTTTCTGTTCTATACACACCTCCACCATGGCCGATTTTCAAGCTACCAAGCTGTAGCCAGTTAACTGCCTTGTAACATTCCAGAATGTAGGAGGATAAGACAGATTTTTAACATATTCATTCATTTATTTATTTAGCTGCACTGGGTGTTAGTTGTGGGATCTTTATTTGCAGCACGTGAGATCTAGTTCCCTGACCAGGAATCAAACCTGGGCCCCCTGCATTGGGAGCATGGAGTCTTAGCCACTAGACCACCAGGGAAAAGTCCAGCATAAGATAGTTCCAAAGGCAAGTGGAGCTCATGTTTAACTAGAATGTTGAAAAATACCATGGGGTCGGCCCCTGGGCTATGAGAACTGTGCTGTGAATCTCAGTGCCTGCTCCCTGGAAAGCACAAAGCTTTCTAGCACAAAGCTATTCCTCCTCTTCACCCAGCAATTCTCATATATGCCCTCCAACCCAACAGGATGGGAAATGTTTAATAGCCACGGAGGTCCACGCCCTTGATTTCCTCAGTTGAGAACCACATCAAATGGAAGTCCCCGTAGAATACTAACAGGCTTGGTCTCTGTGCATATTTAGAGCCAGAGATACGTGATCCCGTGAGGAGGCCTGTTCTACAAGAGCCCCGCTGGCAAGGGAAGGGCAGACATCGAGACTCTGCAGCCAGATGCTCCACGCCCACCCACTCACTGCTGGCTGCAGGGCTGGCAGTGGCGTCTCAAACTGAGGCTGGATGAGCTGGAGAGGTTCATGTTTCACGTTGAGCTGTTCATAAGCCCTGTGTAGAGAAGATAAAAATGGAATCAGGATGAGACACCAAGGCAAAGCACGTCTAATTGATCACACGGTGCTCTTTTCCACAGAATCAGGCAGCGTAGCATCTTGGCAAAAGAAAATCACACAAAATGCGCTGTTACATGCAATGGAATGAGGCTTTCAGATATCTCCTCCACTGTAGTAGACAGTGCAACTTTATTGAGAATTGAGAGGGAAAGTTCTGTCAAGTTTCCTATCGGGCTTCTCCTGAACAGGCTTCTAATTTTTACCCACCGGACACTGAATTCTGCAACTCATTGTGTTTCCTTATTTGTTTTCACCATTAAGAGACAGGAGTCAAACCAGAAGTCTCAACAGAGCCGCAGGATATGCACTTCTGCGTGTTCATTCACGCCATAAACATTTACTGAACACCTACTGTGTGCCAGACAGTTTTATCCACCAGAAGTCCAGCAGCAGGGGAAAAAAAGAGACCAAGGCAGGCCCTCATGGGACTGACGTGCTAGTGGAAGAGAGACACCCAATAAACAAAAGCTCTGATGCCAGGGATTAATAAGCATTAGGAAGAACAGCAGGTCAGGAGAGAGGGACAGAGACAGGGCAGGGGTGGGAGTGCAGCTGGTCCGAGCCGACCGAGTGGAGGCAAGGCCAGGGCGTGCGGCCTCCCTCAGCGGTGCCCCGGGCAGAGGTCAGGAAGGGGAAGGGGGAAGGGGGCGAGACGTTTTCAGACAATGGCAGGCCAGAGGCTGCAGTGCAAGGAGCAGGAGGAAGGAGTCCCATGCTGACCTTCCCCCCAAGATCTTTTTTTTTTACTGCACTTCCCCTTTCCCTCCCTTCTCTCGAACATTCAGTTGACCTTTTGCATCATGTACAGGCTGCCAACTGGCTGACCTCCTCTGGAAATGAGGCAAATTAAAATATACTCAACCAACTGAAACTGTATGCTCATGTGTGGCCTTCCAAAATTCATCTAAACAAGCAAACACCAACAAGTGTGGACAAAGTTCATGCCTGTTTCTCTGCACGGGTGCTTGCAGAAAGCACACCGATCTGCGACTGCAGGAAGGAGCTTGGCTGAGCTTACTGCTGTCACCTCCTCTACTAGTCCCGGGTGTTGGGGAGCCTCTTCCCTAGCAGTGAGCAGAAGAGCCCCATGGAGAGAAGAGAAATAAGGATTCTCGAGCATCTACCGCATACCATGCAGTGTGCCTGACCCTGAGTGAGGCACTGGTTTCCCTGAATCCTCAATCCTGGGCAGTGGGTGTAATCTCATAGGAAGAGGAAACAGAGGTACAGAGAAGAAGTAGCTTCCCAAAGTCACAAGATTAAGAAGCCTCGGAGGCAAGATTAGAACTCAGATCTGGCTAATCAGAACCCTGCTAATCAGAAGCCCCATGACTGACTACCCAGAAGGCAAAATGAAAGGCAGTTCTAAGATAAAAGTCCTACTATCCACACACAAAGAACCCTGCTACCAGTCCTCGCCTTGGTCATCCTAACCAAGATATTCTGTTTTCAGTCCCCAGACAGAGCTGACTACTGAAGCCCTGTATTACTAATAAAACAAGTTCCACTAAGTCTTCCCTTTTTCCACTAAGCTCACCACCTGCCCAAATCTTATGTATTGGTCGGGGTGGGGGGGCGGTGGTGGTGTGACTGGTGGAGAAGCTCATCTTAAAACCAAGCAAAACCTAATTCAGAAAGATGGTCAGGACTTCCCTGGTGGTCCAGTGTCTGAGACTCCAAGCTCCTCATGCAGGGGGCCCAGGTTCCATCCTGGTGACTGAACTAGATCCCACAGACTTGCAACTAAAATCTGTGTGCCACAACTAAGACCTGGTACCACCAAAAACATTTTTTAAAAAAGAGAAAGATGATCAGTATGGGAAAAGGGTAAGAACAAATGCCACTACTATACACAAATCTGTGAAACGGGGCTGCTCCATATTCCAGAATACTCTGGTCTGACCTTTGGCATTGCATTTTCACCACCCTCGTCTCACTCCCCACCCCACCATGAACAGTGAGGGCAGGCAGGCCCTTACCTCACTCAGGCCCTTATCTCTTANCACCCCTCACCCTCTCCTGAAATCCTCTCACCCCGTAAAATGCAGCATCCAGCCAAGGGCCAAGCAGACCCAGGTCACCAAGAAATGTTTTTGGAAATCATCAACGGCTGGCTCAGAAGGGCCTCTCTTTCTTAAAGCCTTCCTGTCAACCCCAGTCAGAATGGAATTCTCTTTCCTCATTGCGCCACGGCCTCGTTTTACATTTCATACTTTGCCTTAGATTGATAACCTTGTATCACAGCTTCTGTCCGTCTCCTCCATAAAACCCTACACTTTAGGTACAATGCTTAGCACAGTCAGAGCTCCAAGGAGTACTTGGTAACCTTGTATGTAAGTACAGGGGACAGGACGTTAGACAGGCATCTGTAGCTGTGCCTTCCGCCTTTGGTTTATTATTAGAGATGTACTGATAGATCCTGTGCCAGGCCCAAGGTGCTCAAAAATGTTAGTCCCTGCCTCTGTCCTTAGGGATCCAACAGAGAAGGCAAAAAACAACAGTGCAGGCATCCAGCACTGGCCTGCTCCCAACGTGGGAGCATCCTTCCCCAAGAAACCTCAGACTCCTCAACCAAAAATGAGGCAGGTAACTCAGAGGACCACCGAAAACATTAAAAGAAGGCACAACACGGCATGCTTACAGGGTGACTAACCATCTTGATTCAGTGAGCGGGTCCCCGGGACGTGGGGCTCTCTGTGCTAAGACCAGGAAAGTCTCGGGCAAACCAGGCCAACCTGGTTCCTCTAAATGCCTGATACAGAGCCTGGAACACAGCAGAGGCTGACAACTTCGGGCAGTTTCCTCTGCATCAAGTCCCGCCCCAATCCCCCGGCTGTCCCAGCTGACCTCATCACAGGTCTGAGAACACGTTTTGTGACCCTATCTCCTATCCCCAGGCTCATGTTTGCAGACTGAATACTCAGAACGGAGTGCAGAGCAGTGGAGAGCCGCGGTACTGACTTGATGACCTTCGGGAGGGAGGTGGTATCCAGCTGGTAAAGGGACAGGTCGAAGAGGCTGGTGAAGTCCCGTGGGTTCTCATCGCCCTCTTGGAGACACACTCGCAGCCGCTCGGACAGGGCGGCTGTGTCAGGCAGCATCATGTAGTCAGAAATCTGAAAGTGACAAGACGGTTCCTTTCAACAGAGCAGGGGCTAGGATTTACTGTCTGGTCTCCAACGCCTCAGGTCTGAATCTGCAATATATCTCTTCTCTTGCTAAGACATCTCACTGATTACGCTTACTGACAGCCAACCCTTAAATATGCCCATTTCTGTGGGAAGAAGGACCAAGGTCACCTGGGTAACCCCAGCGCTGGAGAAATCCATGATGCAGGCTGGCGTGCACACAGCTGGCGACCACTGGAGAAATGCGTGACCCTGCTGGTGGCTCTCCTTTTTGTGATCTTCAGGGCTCAGTCATCAACCCAATGCTCAAGTTCATTCCCTGTTCCCATTCTCCTAGGCAGTTCTGTCTGCCACTTCAACCAACTAAAGTGATTTTCCCTTTTTAAATTTTAGTTGGTGACCTTATTTTCTAGTTCAGTGAGAAATCAGAAGCAACCATAGATGAAAATCCACAACTTCCCATTTCAAAGTTTGTCCTCTCTCCAGCCACCAGCATCTGGGCTACTCTGCTTTCTCTCCTGTCCTATGTATGAACCATGTGTGACCCCGACACAGACAACCCCTCCCTGTACACTAAACCCTAATTCTTCTCACCTAGCTGAGGACATGCCTGCAGCCCTGCTGAGAACCTTGAATGATGACACCTTGGTTACAGTAGAAGACCAGGAAAACCTATGTCCCTCAACAGGTATAACACAGTCAGTACACCGCAGTACAACAATGGACAATACAGCCTCAAGAAACAATCCAAAGAAAGCTTTTTATGAACAATATGGAAAGATCTCCCAGACATAATATTTAAAAAGTGAGGTGCTAGGCTGTGTATATACATATCATACATATAGCACCATCTGGGTAAAACAAGGGGAAGGAGACTACACACACACACACACACACACACATACGTTTGCTTATCTCTGTATAAACTATCTCTGGAATAACATATGAGCAACTGCTAAGATTGTTGTCACTGGGGAGGAGAACCAGGTGGCTGGGCAAAGGCAGAAGGGAGAGGCTTCAGTGTGCCTGCTCTTGAATTCCAAATGATGGGAAGACATTACCTAGCCAGGCAATAAATTTAAGTTTAAATGAATGCATGCTGGCAACCAGAAGTTTGTGTGTTCCTAATTTCCCTTTGAACCGCGTTTAACCTGGACTTCTAACAAGGCTAACTTGGTAACAGTTTGAAAAACTGGTCTCTGAACTCACTCACAACAAACGGCTACACATTCTCCACTGCCAGCGCAGCGCTCGGGGAGATGTGTCTGAGCTTGATGACAATGAGACTCTGAGTCAAACAGGAGCTCTTTTTTCTATACCCCAAGCATCATAAACGCCCCAGTCCTTAAACAACTTTTTAGACCAAAACAAGGGAGAAGCATCAATAAATAAACGCCCTTCCTGGCCTGATCTGGCTGATGCAGAGGCTTCAACCCTCTACCAGGGGAGAGAGGAAGGTGAGAGCAGGACACATACGAGTGCACAGGCGGGGAAGAGTGCGGGCCAAGCCGCCCCAAAGGTCGCTCAGTCGCGCCCCACTCTGCAGCCCCACAGACCGCAGCCTGCCAGGCTCCTCTGGCCATGGGCTTCTCCAGGCAAGAATACTGGAGTGGGGTGCTGTGCCCTCTGCCAGGGGATCTTCCCAGGGAATGAATCCGTGCTTCTTATGGCCCGCGAGTTCTCTACCACTAGCGCCACCCGGAAGATTTTCAGTGTTTCTCACTGGGTCACGTTCCTGCATTCAGTGTCTTACTTTTCAAAGCCTTACAAGACAAAGGACATTTTCCACCAGGTCTCCCACCTGGACGGTAGGTGAAGTTGCACCGTTTTAGAGCTAGAAAGGCCTTAACAACACTCCTCTCCTCTGGCTTTGTAACCTCTGACGCTTTGCTTTGGAACCAGCCCAGTGTCTCACATGGTCGAGTGAGAACAGAGCAGCAGAAAAGGCACAGGCTCTGGAATCAGCCTGAAGTGGGCACTAACAGTGGCTTAACCAAGTGTCAGTCGCTCAGTCGTGTCTGACTCTGTGACCCCATGGACTGTCGCCCAGCAGGCTCCTCTGTCCGTGGGATTCTCCAGGCAAGAATACTGGAGTGGGGAGCCATTCCCTTCTCCAGGGGATCTTCCCGACCCAGGAACAATGGCTCGGCCAGGGATTAATCTAAGTGGGAACCTTGAAGAATTTACTTACTTCTGTTTCCTTGGTTAGAAAACAGGGATGACAGAAACTGAACAAGAGCAAGGTGGCCACACAGAACTGGAGCAGACACAGCACCTCTTTGCACCACTTCCTTCGGCACACAACACTCTAACTAGGGCTGGCGGCTGCCAGACACATTCTCCACTCAGAGCTGGGTCCTCTGAAACCCGAAAAGCCAATTCCTGGTTGTACCCCAATTCTTTGGTTTGGGGGCTTACATCACTTTTCAGGGCTTCCCTGGTGGCTCAGAGGTTAAAGCGTCTGCCTCCAATGTGAGAGACCTGGGTTCGATCCCTGGGTCGGGAAGATCCCCTGGAGAAGGAAATGGTAACCCACTCCAGTATTCTTGCTTGGGAAATCCCACGGACAGAGAAGCCTGGTAGGCTACAGTCCACGGGGTCGCAAAGAGTCGGACATGACTGAGCGACTTCACTTCACTTCACTTCACTTTTCAGGAGAAATTTAAGCACAACAGCCCCACACTTCACGTTTCCATGTGAAGGGATATTTTAGACGTGAGGCTCTCATGTTTCTGAACCTGAGTCAGCCCGAGGTCTCCCAGCCAAGTCAGTCCTCAGCCGAGGGCACAGGCTGTCGGTGATGGTCTCTGGCTACCTTGTCCTGCCTGCCAAGTCACTCCAGTTGTGTCCAACCCTGTGTGCGACCCCATAGACGGCAGCCCACCAGGCTCCCCCGTCCCTGGGACTCTCCAGGCAAGAACACTGGAGTGGGTTGCCACTTCCTTCTCTGATGCATGAAAGAGAAGAGTGAAAATGAAGTCACTCAGTCATGTCCGACTCCCAGCAACCCCACGGACTGCAGCCCACCAGGCTCCCCCGTCCATGGGATTTTCCAGGCAAGAGTACTGGAGTGGGGTGCCATTGCCTTCTCCGGCTACCTTGTGCTACCTATAGCCAAAAAACCATTTCCTGACAGGTCAGCAGTTAACACAGAGGTAAACGGAGAAGGAGTAGACTTTTGAGTCAGGAGTCCTGGGCTTGGTTCCCGGCTCTGTAACTGCTGGCTCTTTGGGCATATTGCAGTCTTGCAGAATTTCAGTTTCATTGATAAAAAGACAATAAACCATCTACTTCCCAGGGCTGTAGTGCGGTTTAAACAGAATGATTTATGTGGAAGTATATGATATATAGGGCCTCGTATTAATATATAACAAATACAAGAGGTTTTTTTAAAAAAGTCTTGATAGATGTATAGCCCTTTTATACACTTTAACAAGTAAATTTATGTTGATTCACTTATTATTATGATTCTCATAATTACCCTGTGAGAAAGGTACTAGCAGCCCCCAAACTAATGAGAAAACGAAGATGAGAAAACGCCGGAAATAATCTGCTTAAGGTTTCACGGCTCGTGAAACGGGACCAAGAATGTAGCTACTGGTTCCCAGTCCAGTGCTGACCTTTTTTTTTTTTTTTTTTTTTTATATTTATTTGGCTCCACTGGGTCTTAGTTCCACAAGAGGAAACTTCTTTTGTGGCANATAATCTGCTTAAGGTTTCACGGCTCATTGCGAAATGGGACCAAGAATGTAGCTACTGGTTCCCAGTCCAGTGCTGACCTTTTTTTTTTTTTTAATATTTATTTGGCTCCACTGGGTCTTTCCACAAGAGGAAACTTCTTTTGCGGCATGTGGGGTCTAGTTCCAAGACCGTGGACTGAACCCAGGTCCCCTGCGATGGGAGCACAAAGTCTTAGCCTCCAGACTACTAGGGAAGTCCCTCTAGTGCTGGTCTTTCCACTCTCCCATGTTTGATGAAGTATTATCATAATGCCTTTAGGATTGTTCTTCCTATAAGCAACCAAATTGGAGTTTAAAACTTAAATTCTGATGATCTTTGTTTCTTTATGAAAAAGTACTTTTATATCCTTCATAGTTGTGAAGACGTATTTCTCTAAAGATACTGATTCTGAAAGGTTCAGCCAGAGAGCATGTTAAGTTCCAGTTACTACATATACAGACAGAGGCTCTCACCCCACTGAATTCTATGACTAATAATTTACTGATTTTTTTTTTAAACAGCATAGGCTTCGTCTTGCCAAAAAGCATCATTTCTTGCTATCTGTCTTACAGATAAGGGAAGAGATAGGTTTTTGGAACTGTTAGAAGTGGTGCTGAGAAGCTGGACCAATTTTTCATTTCAAAGTTTTTAAGTAATCTACAACCTCCTACCTCTGGGTCCTCGGCATCAATCTGGTTTAGGTGGATGTCTTCTGTTGTGAGCCACCGGAAAACAACATCCTAAATTTAAAAAAATAAACACAGAATCACACACTGTGTATTTGAGAAAGCTGTAGGCAGGACTAGAGAATTTAATCAATCAAGGAAAACGATGACAGCAAAGAGACTATACAGCAGTGATTTGAAAAAGGGCAGTCACCCCTGTCTTGGTGAAATCATATAAAAACTTAAGTCTTTCTCACTCTAGTGCCATTTTAATTCTTAGAAATTTACATTTATCTTAGGGCACTCGAGCCTTTAACCACAAGCCCAAGTCTATTAAAACGTGTTCACAATTCTGAAACAATCCCTGTATAATGTGCTGATGACAGTCTGGACTTAAAAAGTAGAATACAGCAAGATGCCCCCAGAATGTGACTAAAGATAATGGGACTTCATGTGGATTCCATAGAAACAAGATCTTCAATCAGTCTCTCAACACAACAATCCTTAAGGCTGAAGGAACGTCTTTCATTAATGAGAAAGTTCAGAGGGACCTTCTCCCTCTGGTGAGTGAGTCGCCAGCATGACGCAGAAGTCCAGCTCTGGCCAGCACCCTGCCATGCTTCCCAGGACACGTCCCCTCACACCCGCAGGCCTTTCCTTCATTTCCCACCTCGGCCAGCGGCCAGCCCCAGCACGTTCTCCTTGTGCTGCCAGCCCCTCCCCTACTCGCCCCTTCCCTGCCTTCATTCAGGTCCTTGTCCCTCCTTGCCCATATGTTTCCCTCTCCCTTCCCTCTTCCACACTCGAAGACCTGACTATGCCCAAAGCTGCTGGACACTCTACATGGGCTCGCCGTGGCTTTTCAAAGAGTTTGAGTTCCACGGCTCTACGCACAAGGCCCTGGCTGGGCTTGCTCCTCCCTGCTTCCCCGGGGAGGCTCCCAGCCCGGGCAGCACCGCATCCCTCTGCGCTGACCTCTCTCAACTCTCACAGTCTCTCTCAACGTCCTGTACACTTCTGCAGAGCAGAGACTATGCCTGACTCACCTTTGTGTCCTTAGTGCCTGGAATATAATGGGCTCTGAAGAGCTGGTTTTAAATGAATAGATGAACTCAGCAGTACGTTTTTTAAATGACATGAAAATCATATACAATATTCATTAGTACGACAAAAGAAAAGAGCTTACCATGATTTTGCTATTTTCTTCTTTATCCAAATATTGGTCACTGAACATGTGGCATGAGCCAAGCACTGCCAGTTTCCCACCTTGGTTCTGTTGGTGACAAAGCAGGGTCAGGATTCCGATCGCCAAACGGACCACGCGCATCCTGGTCACCAAACACTTATCATCACAACATGTGAGCAAATGTCTTCTACACTAACATGTGTCAGTTTACATGGGTATTTTAATGGTCTAGAAATGTCAATTATGACAACAACTATATTCCAACCTGCCTCTAAGTTTAGACACTTCTGTACCCTTCTATCTGACTTTAACAGAAAGTAATGTAAATTTGTTCAACAGTATTTTCCCAGTGTTAGTGAAATTATAAATGAAAACCATAATCTTAAAGGGAAATAAAAAAGACAAATTGAAAAACAATCTGTAAAGATTTAGACATTTTATGAGTACCAAAAAAAAGTGTTTAAGAGACAGAAAACTAACCCACAAGCATGAAAAATTCACAAAAGAAATAACTAGCTAATAATAAAAAACTTTAAGATTAGTAATTAAAAAAAAACAAACTATTTTTCCTTATAAGATTAATAAGTAAGAAAAAGTGACTCTAAACTGTGGTCAGGTTTCAGTGACAGTCTCTGACATGGTGCTGAAACTGCCAACAAAAGCAGCATGAAATACACCAAACGCCCTGCACACCTTTATAGTAATAATTACAAAAGATTAGAAATAAATCCAAACATTCACCCAGAAATACGGTTAAGAACAATGGAACCTCCCAGTTGTTAAGTTATATATTAGAAAGCATTTTCACTAACTGGGGAAAATGCTTCTGCCATAACATTAGGTTGAAAAAAAAAAAGTATACCATCAATTGTAGAGAGCTTAAAGCCTATGAGGCAAATAAAAATGCAGCACCAGCAGAAGTGGGAGAAAATGACCACGATGTCCACCTGGCCCGCCTCCGAACAGCGCGAGAGGCAGCATGTTTCCCTCCATGTCTGTGTGTATCTTGTGGCTGCGCTCGGTCTTCCGTGTGGCGCATGAGCTCTGGATCAGGCGGGCTTCACTGCCCCATAGCATGTGGGATCTTAGTTCCCTCACTGGGATCAAACCCACATCCCTTGCAATGGAGGGCAGATTCTTAATCACTGAACCACCAGGGAAATCCTTCCATAGCTGTATTTTAAAATACCGAGTATATATTATTTTGTCATAAGAAAAAAAAGAGTACAGAATTAAAAATACAAAATGAAATCAGACTTTCTAGCAAAGTCACATACACGGAAGACACAGTTGTAATGGTACTGAAAAAGAATGACACCTAAGCCACAGATGTTGGGAGACACACACACAAATTCTGTATACAAAACAAAATTTGCAAAACAAACTCTAAAAGGTCCCACATGAAAAGCAAATGCTTCACAGAAAAATTAAATGATTTCTACACCATAACCACTGCAAACAGATCGGTTACTGAGAATAGGAAATTAACTGGGTGGAATTCTACAGAAAGAATGGGGAAATGACTGGATGAACTGGGTTGTGATTTGAATCCCCACAGCCTAAGTAAATACATAAACCTCTGTTCACAGATTTATCTTATCCTTAATATACAGTTGACCTTTGAATGAACATGGGTTTCAACTGCATGGTTTCACTTACAAGTGAACTTTGTCAACAGTAAATACTACTGTACAACGCAGCCCACGGTCAACTGAATTCACAAAAGCAGACTGCACAGATGGAGGCCCAGCTCTATCACACATGACTTTCCACCATGCAGACGACTGGCGCCTCTAACCCCCACACTGTTCATGGGTCCACTGTATTTTCTTTTTCCTACTTCATTTATTTCAAATAGACTGTAGATTGTTCTTTAATCCTTTTACTCTGTCCAGACAGATTATACCATTGTCTTCAGTGGCCTTTTCCAGCATCTGTCTATAACTTGTTCCCGTTAAACAGGCATATGTTTACTCAAGGACCATTTGCTCCCTCAGTGTTAATGAGTCTGTCCCAGCAAACTGAAGACCTAGAAAGTCTTGTGATGAGCCCAGTGAAGGCAACGGCCCTGGGCAAGGAGGCAGAACCCTCCAGTGCCGGCCTGACCCTGCTCATGGGTCCAGGTGGAGCTCCTCCCTGGGATCACTGCCTCATCTCACCAACAAGAGTGACAGGCAGCAACCTCTCTGAAAGACTGTGTTTACAAGGCAGGACTGAAAGCCTATTAGGAGAAAATGGGCTTTAAATAGCTAGGCAATGAACAGATGATAATCTCCTGAGTTCCAGAGGAAATGCCACACAGCACAGAACAGTATACCCACCAGATATTCCATACAAGTCCACTGATTAAGCCAGGTAACATCTCTGTGCCTGATTAAAAAAAAATCAAAGCTCTGGTATTACATATAATACCAGGGGCTCCTTAAGATGGTGCCTCATGACTTTTGTGTCTGAATAGACATTTCATGTAAACTGGTCATTTCCGCATCTTGAATCATTTAATAACACTTTAATTCAAAAACAGTATTTCTCTCTGCTTAGGAGAGACTGCCATAACAGCTATACCAATTTTGTCTAAATATAATCTTTCAAGCACAGCATAGACATTTATTTACTTCCTAATAAAATGATGTCAGAAATTTTAAGTATGAGAAGGAAAAGTAATACCTAGGTCCCATAAAGAAAAATAGGATCCTGCTAAACTACAGACATGTGGGTCTCTGGACAAAAACTGTGATGTCACTAGTGAATTCCACATCTTGGTAGACAGATGTAGGTAGGTTCAACAGACACGAATTAAAAGGTAGTGGATACATGGGGTGATAACAATGACAACGATGCCCTCTCAAGCCACCTGAACCCGTAACTTGCAGGTACCCTAGGATGAGAACGGAACAACTCGTCTCCTGGAATGTTTTCCTGGGATGCATTAAAATGCAAGCAGCACAACTCTGTGGTGTAGTTTGCGAAATCAGCCTTCCTCTAAGTGGATTCTCCTACACTGAGGGTGAGAGCTGGCAGTCAGAGGCAGCTGTGCTACAGGCGGTCTCATGCTGCCCTGGAAGAGCCCTGGACTCACAGTAAGAGCTAGGCTTAGGTCTTGGCTCCATCACTGACCACTGTTTCCCCATAAGTAAAATCTAATTCAGTGAAATTCTCCTTCACAGGACTATTGTGAAGACCAGTGAGAAAAATACAGGCATTTCCTGGTGGACCAGAGTTAGGGCTCTACTGCAGGAGCATGGGTCAGTCCCTGGTTGGGGAGCTCAGATCCTGCATAGCGGTGCAGCGCTCCACCCCCCACCCACCCCCACACCCCCCAAAAAGACAGACAATATATGAAACCCCTATAGAAGCAGTAAAGTAGTGTTCACAATTTCAGTAACAAAAATTACATATGCACCCATATCTAAGAAAGGCGGTACCTTCGAGTGATAGAAAGCCAGGATGGGTCTGTTAAGCGGGAAACAGACAGAGCCTGTGGACAGAACAGCCACGGCGGGCTTCGTGACACTCAGCGTGGCACCAAAAGGGTAGACAAAGGTGAGGGCCCTGGAGGAAGGAACGTTCAAGGTGTCAGGTAACATGTTTTCAAGATCACCTCAGTGTTTCTTGAGAAAGTTATGATCAAAAGCTTCTATAAGCTTTGGTTTGTTAACTCAAAATCAGTATAACTCTAGCTCTAAGTTTAATGAAGCATTTTAAGAAATGTGAATATAAACGAAAATTGTACAATCGTATGTGTGAAAGTGAAGCTGCTCAGTCGTGTCCGACTCTTTGCGACCCCATGGACACCAGGCTCCTCCAGCCATGGGATTTTCCAGGCAAGAGTACTAGAGTGGGGTGCCATTTCCTTCTCCATGGAATCTTCCCAGTATGTGTAAATGATTATAACAGCAAGAAAGAAAGTAGTCCCTATGGAAGAAGTGGAAGAAGAGGAGGCTTCATCTAAGAAGTGAACCAGAACGACACATGAGCCTGCTCTGGGGAACCGTGGCTCAGACACAGTTTTCTTCCCCTCATAAACCTGACTGGTGTTATCACCAGGTACGAATGTCTGCCTGTGGAGCGGCCGAGGGCTTATACGGATACAGGTGTATATTTATCCCACGTTAGACACTTCTACACAGACCAGTCTTGGAGTACCCCCTCTACACTGTTCTAGCAAAGACTATGAGTACCCAGAGTGAATCGGTAGTTGGGCAATGTACTCCTGGAAAAGGTGTGGGACCTAGGGGCTAAGGGTGGGGTGCACACCTGGGTGAGGCCAGGCCCTGAAGGAGGAGCTAGGGCTTTAGTGAAAGAAAAATGAAGGGATTTCCCTGGTGGTCAAGTGGTTAAAATTCTGTGCTTCCAGTTCAGGGTAGGGGTTCCATCCTGGTTGGGGAACTAGGATCTTGCATGCTATGTGGCCAAGAAAACAAAAGGAGCTTCACAGCCACAAAAGAAAAAGGAGCTCTCCAAAGTATTTGAAAGAAGTGTTCTCAGAATGGAGACAAACAGGAATCTTAAAAGCAAAGCATATAATTAGAAACTGGGGCAGGAGGTGGGAGGAACGGGCAGAGGGAATACCCAGGAAGAGCTGCCTATGAAGATTTTAATTTTTCTTTATTTTAGACCATTCTTTTTAGCTTAAGTTTTCAATTATTTCCGTCTTGTGTCAGTTTTCCCTGTTGCTTCAGAAAAGTCTCAGCTACAGCTATGACTTCTGCGTCTCACTGTGGTTGAGAAGAGGTACCTGCCCCACGTTGCCCATTTTCTTCCTTCTACCCCTACCCTAAGAGTATCCCAGTAAAGGGGCTGCAGCCCAGGATTTCCAGAGCAGGAGCAGAAGCAAGTGAGCGGTTGCCAAGAAGGAAGAAAAGGGAGAAACAGTTGTGTGTACATCAGGGCCCATCCTTTCCCACAGCTTCCCAAGTGCACTCAAGGGAGATTATTCTTAAGAAAGCCAAAGAGAATGGTCGGTTATAAGATGAAAACTGTCAAGCTATTTATATGCCTCTATTTCTTTTATTATTACTAAGAAATCAATCAGACTGACATTTTGATGAGACTTTAAGTGTTAAACTANCGCGGTTGGCTAGCGATGAGTTCCAAGCTCTGTGCCATGGTCGCCTTACACTGATTATTGGGCTGTGTGCTGCCGTCGCCCTTCACTGAGGTTCGGGCTGTGTGCCGCGTTCACCCTGCACCGAGGTTCGGCCTGTGTGCCGCGGTCACCCTGTGCCGAAGTCCGGGCTGTTCTCTGCCATCGGCTGGAGACAAGTTCCATCTTGTTTGCCACGTTCGCCCTGCGACGAGGTCCAGGCTGTGTTCCACGGTCAGCTAGCGACGAGTTCCGAGCTCTGTACCCCGGTCACCCTGCNCGGCCTGTGTGCCGCGGTCACCCTGTGCCGAAGTCCGGGCTGTTCTCTGCCATCGGCTGGAGACAAGTTCCATCTTGTTTGCCACGTTCGCCCTGCGACGAGGTCCAGGCTGTGTTCCACGGTCAGCTAGCGACGAGTTCCGAGCTCTGTACCCCGGTCACCCTGCACAGATTTCCTGTCTGTGCGCCATGGTCTCCCTTCACTGAGGTTCGGGCTTTGTGCCACGGTCCCCCTGTGTCGAGTTCTGGTCTGTGTGCCACGGTAGGCTTGAACTGAGTTCCGGGCTGTGTGCCATGGTAGCCTTTTTCTGAGTTCCGGGCTGTGTGCTGCAATTGCCCTGCATCAATGTCCAGTCTGTGTGACACGGTCGCCATCTCCCGAAGTCGGTGCTGTGTGCCGCCGTTGCCCTGCACCAAGGCCTGGGCTGTGTGCTGCGGTCACCCTTCTCTGAAGATTGGGCTGTGTTGCACTGTCGCACTGCGCCGAGTTTCGGGCTGTGTGCCATGTTANCAAAAATTACATATGCACCCATATCTAAGAAAGGCGGTACCTTCGAGTGATAGAAAGCCAGGATGGGTCTGTTAAGCGGGAAACAGACAGAGCCTGTGGACAGAACAGCCACGGCGGGCTTCGTGACACTCAGCGTGGCACCAAAAGGGTAGACAAAGGTGAGGGCCCTGGAGGAAGGAACGTTCAAGGTGTCAGGTAACATGTTTTCAAGATCACCTCAGTGTTTCTTGAGAAAGTTATGATCAAAAGCTTCTATAAGCTTTGGTTTGTTAACTCAAAATCAGTATAACTCTAGCTCTAAGTTTAATGAAGCATTTTAAGAAATGTGAATATAAACGAAAATTGTACAATCGTATGTGTGAAAATGAAGCTGCTCAGTCGTGTCCGACTCTTTGCGACCCCATGGACACCAGGCTCCTCCAGCCATGGGATTTTCCAGGCAAGAGTACTAGAGTGGGGTGCCATTTCCTTCTCCATGGAATCTTCCCAGTATGTGTAAATGATTATAACAGCAAGAAAGAAAGTAGTCCCTATGGAAGAAGTGGAAGAAGAGGAGGCTTCATCTAAGAAGTGAACCAGAACGACACATGAGCCTGCTCTGGGGAACCGTGGCTCAGACACAGTTTTCTTCCCCTCATAAACCTGACTGGTGTTATCACCAGGTACGAATGTCTGCCTGTGGAGCGGCCGAGGGCTTATACGGATACAGGTGTATATTTATCCCACGTTAGACACTTCTACACAGACCAGTCTTGGAGTACCCCCTCTACACTGTTCTAGCAAAGACTATGAGTACCCAGAGTGAATCGGTAGTTGGGCAATGTACTCCTGGAAAAGGTGTGGGACTGAGGGGCTAAGGGTGGGGTGCACACCTGGGTGAGGCCAGGCCCTGAAGGAGGAGCTAGGGCTTTAGTGAAAGAAAAATGAAGGGATTTCCCTGGTGGTCAAGTGGTTAAAATTCTGTGCTTCCAGTTCAGGGTAGGGGTTCCATCCTGGTTGGGGAACTAGGATCTTGCATGCTATGTGGCCAAGAAAACAAAAGGAGCTTCACAGCCACAAAAGAAAAAGGAGCTCTCCAAAGTATTTGAAAGAAGTGTTCTCAGAATGGAGACAAACAGGAATCTTAAAAGCAAAGCATATAATTAGAAACTGGGGCAGGAGGTGGGAGGAACGGGCAGAGGGAATACCCAGGAAGAGCTGCCTATGAAGATTTTAATTTTTCTTTATTTTAGACCATTCTTTTTAGCTTAAGTTTTCAATTATTTCCGTCTTGTGTCAGTTTTCCCTGTTGCTTCAGAAAAGTCTCAGCTACAGCTATGACTTCTGCGTCTCACTGTGGTTGAGAAGAGGTACCTGCCCCACGTTGCCCATTTTCTTCCTTCTACCCCTACCCTAAGAGTATCCCAGTAAAGGGGCTGCAGCCCAGGATTTCCAGAGCAGGAGCAGAAGCAAGTGAGCGGTTGCCAAGAAGGAAGAAAAGGGAGAAACAGTTGTGTGTACATCAGGGCCCATCCTTTCCCACAGCTTCCCAAGTGCACTCAAGGGAGATTATTCTTAAGAAAGCCAAAGAGAATGGTCGGTTATAAGATGAAAACTGTCAAGCTATTTATATGCCTCTATTTCTTTTATTATTACTAAGAAATCAATCAGACTGACATTTTGATGAGACTTTAAGTGTTAAACTAAACACCAACCCCCAAAACTAATACAGGACTTCTCCTAACACGTGTGAATGGGTAAGATTAACTGGGAAAGTGTATTCCTGGAAGAGGAAGCAGATATGTAAAGGTCCTAAGGTGAGAGAGAGCTTAGCATACTTAAGGAATTAAAACAAAGTCAGCGTGACTACAGCAGAGTAAGAGAAGGAAAAGAGAAGTGACACGGGGCTAAAGGACAGCCTGAGACTCCAACAGCTACAAGATTTCAAAGCACGAGGCAGGGCTGCTTATCCACACCTCAGAGCCTCTCAAGACGCAGTTCCGCTTCCGAGGTAACCCAGGAAAGGAACCAGCTGCCATCTGCCCTTCACTACGATCACTGAAGAAGTGAGACTGGGACACAGGTAAGGTACATGCCTCACACCTCACAAGCACTCCCACAGGTATGCCTCGCTGGGGTTTCCCAACAGCTCTCTCAGATTCATATCGTCCCCATTACGCAGATACAGCAAATAACGCTAAGAGTTACTTTGCCCTGGGCCACCCTGCAAGGAAGGCATGAAATTGGAAACTTGTAAATCCTTCTAAATCCAAGTCCACAGTTCTTTCACTTCTTTACCAAGAATCAGATTGTGATTCTTAAATGTCCAAAAATGTTAACTTATATGTTGCTACTTATTTTTACCCTTTATGACTTTACTGTGGTTTCATACTAAGAAAGGCTTTTTTTTTTACTCTAAGATTATAAAACAATCACTTCTTCTTTCAATACTGCTGTGGTCTGATTTTTAATATTTAAAAATTAAACCCATCTGAAATACATTTTGAGATGTGGCATGAAAATAGAAATGCTTTTCCAAGTGAAAAACATTTTAGCCAAAATTATACCATTCTCCAATAATCTGAAATGTCACTTTTACTATAAAATAACCCTTATCTTCATATATTTTGAGTCTAATTTTTTATTTTTCACTAGTTTGGAATTAGTATCACAGTATTTTAACTACTAGGTTTGTAATATGCATTAATGATATAAAAACATTCAACTTTTGTGGGGCAAAATATCCCAAAGTAAAATGATAAACTGGGAAAAATACTTGCAGCACATGGAGGTCTTGTAAATGAACATCAACAGAAAAACAGACCAAAAGCAGTGAATAGGAAATTCACAGGATAAACACAATCAGTCAATAAACTTTAAAAGCCATCCTATTCATAATCAAAGAACTACAACTGAAAATAAAGTGGTATCATTTCTCAGAAGAATATTCTGTGCTGGCAAGAGAGAAAAGGGCATGTTCGTAGGGACCGAAAACGCTACACGTGCCTGGAGGGTGACTTGGCAATGCACCACATTTGGCAATGCATCAACTGGAAGATCCGTGACTCTGAAATTTAAACGCCAAGAATCTGGCCTACTAAGATACTAGCATAAGTGCTCAAAAACTATACCTACAGAGATGTTCACTTTGTGCTTTGTTATTTATGACAATTAATATAAAACGGTGGAGGAGAGGGAAGCCTGGCATGCTGCAGTCCATGGGGTCGCAAAGAGATGGACACGACTTGGTGGCTGAACAACATCATCAAACTGTGTATAATAAAAATAAGGAAAAGAAGTTAAGAGTCTGCCTCAGAGCAGACTGCCTAGCACTGAAACTCAGTTCCGACACTAGTCAAGTGAGCCTGGGCAACTACACTGTCTTTTAACTCGTCAATAACCTTAGAGGCTGCTGTGAAGATTAACTCAAGTAATAATATATGCCATGCCTACGACACAGTAAGTACTCATTAAGTGTTAGGTGGTATTATTCATGCAAAATATTATTAAATTACTTAAATGTCCAGTAAGAGGAGACTGGTTAGATTAGGATACAGCCAACTTAAGTGTTAAGTGCCCGACCCTCTGCGACCCCATGGACTGCAGCCCACCAGGCTTCTGTGTCCATGAGATTTTCCAGGCAAGGATACTGGAGTGGGTTGCCATTTCCTTCTCCAGGGACATCCAACTTAATCTAGTCATTATTAAAAGGATAAAGTACCTATCCCTATTTTTATATATGAAAAAAATTTTTTAATCTAAATGTTGTTTAGAAGGATTATCTTTGGAGAGAAAGGCATGGATTTAGAGTGGAGGACTTCTATTTTCTTCCTTTTGAACTGATCCAACTGGTTTTTTGATGAGAACTACTCTTGTAACCAAGAACGAAAACGTTTTCATTTTGAAAAAGGAGACTCTTTAAATGACAACTCTGCCCTCTTCAGGTGGCCTCGGGGAACACACTCACTGGGCCTTGTTTCCACTGCTCTCCTCATCAAGAATCCCAGGCACGGCCTTCCCTGCAGCTCGGCTAATCTCCCTTGAAGAAAAACGAATTAAAATCTAGTAAACAACAACAAAATTTAGGGATTTCACACTCCATTCATTCATATAACTTTCAATCAGATACAAGAACTGTGCAGTCAAAATACAATTCTTAAAAAAATTAAAGGTACTCCTGCACACTTCTGTCTCTTCTGGGAAGTTTGCAAAAGTTAATATGAAAATGTAAGTTAGTTGCTCTTTCTTGAGTCCTGAGGAAAGGGCTCAAATATGTGTTAGACCCACATTTTCGCCTTGTATTCTAGACTCTGGATCTTCAGACCCTACCTGCCTGCCAAGTTGAAGTGTGGAATGAATTGTTCTGGATACGGGGACCAGAGGGTACTTGATGTTGCCCCTCACGCACTCAGTTCCTGCTTTCTCAAAGCTCTTACGGTTTAGGATTCAATGGATGAGAAAAAAAATGAGTGTCATCTTTGGTTCCAGGGGTGAATATGACCCAGGGCCTTCAATCCCCTCTGCCACGGTGACCAGTTCGTGATGAGCCCGTGGCCTAGGTCAGCTCAAAGAGACCACATCTCAGGTCTACTTTTGCTAAGCAGGTTGGAACCAAGGCCTGCACTCTTGCCCTAACTCATGTAGCATGAAGATACCAATTTGGGAACTGTTAGAAGGATTCAGTCCACACACACAGGAGAGCAGAGCCAAGAGAACTGCAGAGAAATGGGACTGGAGTNGCTAAGCAGGTTGGAACCAAGGCCTGCACTCTTGCCCTAACTCATGTAGCATGAAGATACCAATTTGGGAACTGTTAGAAGGATTCAGTCCACACACACAGGAGAGCAGAGCCAAGAGAACTGCAGAGAAATGGGACTGGAGTCCTGATGACATAATGAATCTTTCTCTCAGTCCATATCCAAAGCCCACCCCCAACTTCTCAGCTTTTCAATTACATGAATCAATAAAATCTCCCTGTTGCTTAATCCCATTTGAACAGAGTTTTCTGTTGCTTGAAATTGAATATATTCTGTCGAAAGGTGATGTGAAGTCAGGTTTCAAAAGATGGGAGTAATATTATTTGATGGATGAGAACTGATATAATACAATAAACTATCATTTAATAAAATAAAACAAAAAGGCAAGAAAGGAAAAGGGCTGGAGAGAACAACGTGTGAGAAGATGGAAGGGAAGAGTCACAGAGGAAAGAGGAGTCATTGGCAAAGTCATTTCCACTTTTAATATGCTTACCTATTCAAGACTCCATTGGAAACTAGAGCTTCTTTAGGATGGAAATACTTATAATACACATTTCTAACCACAGCATCTTTAGGGAGAAAAGAGAAGGTGGTGCATCTTAGATTAGAAGTAAGTTTAATATTATAGACATGTACAAATTTTGACCTGAAAGGAATCCTGGAATTGTACTCCAATCACTCTCATTTCATACATGGAAGAAGCTAAGCACCAAAAAAGTGAGACTGCTGGGGAGGTCAGAATGCAGGGCCATGCACCCTCACAGCCAAGTGCTTTCTCCACTGTACTATTAGGCCCAGACGACTACGATATACATAATAAACAGGAAGTTACTGCCTCTAATAAAATAGTAATAATAATTACCATTATTAACCATGATTCCATATTCTTCTAGGAGAAAGTTAATGTTGGTATCAAATCTGGATTCCCCACCCTCTCCTAGCATCACAAGGATGTCTCCACCACCATCAAGGTATTTCTTTAGGATTTCAAACTACACAAAGGAAAAAAAAAAAACAATCTATAAATTTATGCCAAAGACCTTTGTCAAAAACACTGTGAGTAAGGTCTTCACTAGCTGAAAAAGAAACACTTCCAATCTGTAAAGGCACTTAAAGTTTATATTAAGAAAACATAAAACTTACTATCTATGTATCAATAGGATTTCCATATTTGTCATTAGCATGAAGCTCCAAAATACTCAAACTGAAATGACAGTTTCACAGTTGACTATCTGGACAGCAAAAGTGGGAAACTACTAGCTAAAGGAAGATCCCAAGTCACTGTCACATAGATCCCATATTGTCTATCCATTCAACTGCTGGTGGACGCCTGGGTTGCTTCTGCCTTTTGGCTGCCGGGAACAGTGCTCTCGATGAACGTGGGCGTACAAACACCTCTTTGAGATCCTGCTTTCAATTCTCTGCATGTATCCCAGAAGCGGGATTGCTGAATCACAGAATTCTGCTTGTCATTTTTTTAGGAACCACCGTCCTGTTTTCCATAGTGGCTGCACCACTTCACCTCTCCTCCAATGGTACACAAGGGGTCCANGGGCTTCAGGCACAGGGCCTTTTGCATTCTCGTCAGAAGGGCAAGAGAACATGGGACATGTGCCTCCCCCACCCAGAGGGTTGTCCCCAGATAGCGGAGGCAACTCAGAAAACTTCAGGATCCTGTCCCCCTCTCGGGTGAAGAACCACACGCAAAGGAACAAACACACGTTGCACAGGACTCTCCTCTCCGGAAGTGTGTACCCGCGTGTCTCGGAAACACCCTCCGGGCCCCTAAGGAGCGTGTGGAAATCACAATCGCCGAGGAGATAAGAATCCTCAGCTGAGAGTTTCCGAAGTCTGGAAGGACCAGGTCGAGAGAAAAAGAGAAACGATTCCCTTCTGCCAACAGGGGTGTTGTATGAAGTGACCAAGGGGATGTCCGTCTTTCCAAATTCACCTTTTAAACATTGTGTCCTTTCAGTCCTCTGTTTTCTCTTTGTATCTGGAAAGCAACAGATTGAACAGTAGGTTCTTTAATTATTTTATTTCTTTCTTTATTTTTCCTGCCTGCCTGCCTGTCATCTGTCTGACAGATGGACCCATCCCTCCCTCCATCTGTCTTCTCGCTGTTTCTCTCGCTTTTCACTCAGGTTAGGAAATTAAATAATAGAGGAATCTGTATTTCTGCAGGTCAAGGAGGAAACAAGAACTAGACATGGAACCCAACAGGCTGGTTGCAAACAGGGAAAGGAGTCCATCAAGGCTGTATATCACCACCCTGCTTATTTAACTTACATGCTGAGTACACATCATGAGACACGCTGGGCTGGATGAAACACAAGCTGGAATCAAGATTGCTGGGAGAAATAGCGATCACCTCAGATACGCACATGACACCACCCTTATTGCAGAAATGAAGTATGGGGGGGGGGGTGTGCGGTTACAAAGTCGTGTTTGTTTCAGGTGTTCAGATTCTTTTCCCTGAGAGGCTCATGCAAAGTCATAAGTCTACTCTCCTGTGCTGGCATAGTATCCTGGTGCTTGTGGATTGTTTTGATGGACAGTTTGCGTGTACATGTTCAACCCGACCTCCTAAGCTGACCGTCCTGCCTCCCCCCACCCTCTTTTCTTCAAGAAGTCAGACATCCACTGTAGCATCCTACTCCTGAGTTCACCCAACCCCACGGAAGAAGTCGTTCTTCCAGTTTTCCCATCGGTTCTCTACACCTCGCCTGGNTCCTAAGCTGACCGTCCTGCCTCCCCCCACCCTCTTTTCTTCAAGAAGTCAGACATCCACTGTAGCATCCTACTCCTGAGTTCACCCAACCCCACGGAAGAAGTCGTTCTTCCAGTTTTCCCATCGGTTCTCTACACCTCGCCTGGTGATGGCGGGTGACTGGAAGACGGACAGTTCTGAAGCATTCTGCAAGAGCTTTGGGGGACGGCTCCTACGATCTGCTCGGTGAAGCGGGTGGTGTGTCAATCAGTAGAGACCGTGGAAGGGACGCCCCAAGTGGCAAACACCATCGCTTTTCGTTGTGGTCGGTTTGCCTGTCTGTAGCGAGGGACGGAAGGAAGGCTTCCACCTTCCGCAGAGAAAGCTATCCCTAGCGTCCCGAGGATGTTTGAACACCACCCCACCCCGCCGCCCCAGGTTACAGGCATGACAGGTCAGGCTGTAGCNATGGCGGGTGACCGGAAGACGGACAGTTCTGAAGCATTCTGCAAGAGCTTTGGGGGACGGCTCCTACGATCCGCTCGGTGAAGCGGGTGGCGTGTCAATCAGTAGAGACCGCGGAAGGGACGCCCCAAGCGGCAAACGCCATCGCTCGTCGTCGTGGTCGGTTTGCCTGTCTGCAGCGAGGGACGGAAGGGAGGCTTCCACCTTCCGCAGAGAAAGCTATCCGTAGCGTCCCAAGGATGTCTGAACACCACCCCACCCCGCCGCCCCAGGTCACAGGCGTGACAGGTCGACCGTAGCAATCGTCACGTCAAGGCAAGGGTAGATGTGTATAAGAGACAGGAACTATACCATATATGGTGGGTTACCTTTTTATAATCTGAAAATTGCTGAATTTAAAGCATACTTGGCCCAGAAGCTTAAGAATTATGGACCCATGGTGTTGCCTCATAGCGTGGAATGCTTTCAACACCCGTAGACATATGCCACTAAGGAAGCACAGAGAGGCCACGCCAGTGTACTGTGTTTTGCCTATTATGAGTTGAGAATGACCCAGTGGGCAGTGACCATATTTTTTTTTTTTTTTGAGTGAAGTAAATAGAATGGTAAACATCCTAGTCCACCCTACTTTGTAAGATGAAGTATTGTTTCACGAAGCTTTTGTTCAGTTATGTATGCAAATAAGAAGTCATAGTATATATTATCTGTGTTACTGTGGATCATGGTTAAAAACAAAAGTTGAAGAAATCATGCTGTTGTAGAAATAACAACAGTCTTTGGAGGCTTGCCTGAACTCTAGTCTTAGAGATGATATAAGTCCCTACTGTGTGCCAGGCACTGTGCCCAGAGTGGTGAGCAAGACAGAAGGTTCCAGCAAGGTGAGAGATCTGAATGTCCACATTCTCCCATGTGGGTATTTATGGACTGTACTTAACCCTGACAAGTGCTAAGGAAGGCTGTGTAGGCTCTGAAGCACTGGGGCTGGGTGCTTTTAGTAAATAGAATTGTTGTGATTCCTGCAGGGAGACGCACGTCCTCACTCCTCCTGCTTCTGGATATTTGGGGAGCTCCTCCAGCATGGCCACAGAGTCAGCCCTAGGAGGAAGGCACACTTTCTCCCAGTTTCCTAGTCCTTTCTGCTGCCCTGCCAGCCAGGATTGTGGAGGGAAAGGAGGGGGAGTTTAAATGAGGAACTGGTTGTTGGGTCTCCATCAGCTACGACTGAGGTGAGTCGTGTCCCTCTCATCTCAACCTGTCATCCCCAGAGGCTGCACATCTGGCCTGCCTTGTTCCAGCTCACTGTCTTATGTCCCCCTCACCCACCCCCAATTTGTCTCAAAGGAAAGCTCTCACACTGTCACTGTCCTGCCCAGTACCCTTCCAGAAATCCTTGTTACCTCCTGGATAAAATCTAGGTTTCTCAGCCCATCCCTACGTGGCTTGAGTCCTGCCCTCCTCTTTCCTCTTCTTCTGTTTCCCTCACACAATCTGTACTACTCCCTTCTTGGCCTTGTGTGAAAATGTTACTCCATACTTTCCAGCTTCCTGCCTTTGATCAGGCTCCTCCCTCTGCTAGAATATACTGCAGCCACTGTCTCCAGCTGGTAGATCTTCCACAGCCTTCAAGACTCAGTTTATTCTCCCCACCTTTCTTGAGCAGCATTAGCTCCTCCCTCCTCTGGTCTCCCAGGTCACCCCTGCCTCCTCCACTGTAACACAGATCCATTGGGTTGGGGTGTCTCTGCCTATATCTGTCAGTCCCATCAGACTCTGCACTCCACAGGGAGAGGTACTAATTGGGATTCATCTCTGGGTCCCTAGGAACATTACTGGTCTGGCATACAGAAAGCCCTGAGGTGTTTGTTGAATGAATGAAAATGGAAATGAAACAGAAACAGACTCACAGACATAGAGAACCAACCTGTGGTTGCAGAGAGGGGAGGGGGTAGGGGAGGGATGGATTAGGAGTTTGGGATGAGCAGAGGCAAACTGTAGAATGGGTAAACAAGGTCCTACTGTATAACTTGGGGAACTATTCAATATCTTGTGATAAACTGTAATGGAAAAGAATATGAAAAAGAATGTATATACTGAATCACTTTTCTGTACAGCAGAAAATAACACATTGTAAATGAACTATGCTTGAATTTTTTAAATAAAAAAAATTTTTTTAACTCAAAATCTTGAACACTGAAAAAAGCAAAAGTCAAGGTAGGTGGATGTTAGGATAAGGCAGACCTGCCTCTGTGACCTTGAGGGGATAGCACATCTCCTTTTCTAGACTTCTTGTCCTTGCCTAGAAAATATGGGGTCTCACATCTGAAGCTTCTCACAAGATGATTTTTGCCAGAGGCCTGGCATGTGGTGGATGAGGGTGCTGAGGTGAGCCATTGGCCCCTCCCTGACCCCATTCCCGCTGCATTCCAGGAAATTGCCACCCTCAAGGACATAGTCATGGACTTCACCTTGGAGAAGTGGGAACAGCTGGGGCAGGGGCAGGGAGACCTGTTTTGGGACACGGCGCTGGACAACTACCAGAACCTCTTCCTGCTGAGTGAGTGCCACCCCTGCCGTGGGAGTCATCGCCCTGCTCAGGGATCACACATGGCTCTCTGTCACCTATGGGGTGATCTCCTGGCTCCTGAGCGCCTCAGATCACTGTGCTTCATTGCCTGATTCTGCGACATCAGTAGTGCCTGGTGACCTTTTTGATTGTCACCACTTGGGAGGAGTGGAGGGTGTACTCCTAGAATCCATTGGGTGGAGCCTGGGGTACTGCCACACACTCCAGAATTTCAGGGATTATCCAACCCCAAATGTCAGTACTGCCTGGGAAGAGAAACCTGTGCTTGCCCTCTAGCTCCATCAGCACTTTGCTCATAGTAGACGAATTCCTCCAGCTGACACTTCAGGGGCTTCACTGCTTTAAGACAAACTACGACCCCTTGACCACTCACTACCTCTCCCCTGCCTGACTTGCTCACTGCTCATTTTATGGTCTGTCTCCCTCTGCCGGAGTGGGAGCCTCCTGCGGGCAGGAACTCATGCTGCTCCCTGGTGGAGCCCCTGTGTCTGGAACAGACAGTACTGGCTTTTGGGGGCTCAATGAATAGAAGAGGGAGCAGCAGGAGTCAGTGTGTTAGGAACTAGGTCTTGTGCCAGGCGAGCACTTAGAATTCTCTCCTCTAGTCCTCCAGACACTCATCTGTGTGTATTTATTAGCGGTGTATTCCTTTCCTGTAGCTGCTTTTACAGATGCCACAAGTGTGGCTGAAAACAACATACACTGACTCTGACTGTTCTGGAGATGGGTCTGACTGGGCTAAAATCTGGGCACGGGCATAGTTGGTTCCTTCTGGGGGCCATTGGGGAGAATCTCTTTCCTTGTCCTCTTTCAGCTAAAAGCCAAAGGAAACCTACTTGTGCTCATGGCTTCTCATCTTTGAAGTCAGCAATGGCTGTCTCCCTGCTGTAGCATGCATCCCCTGGGATTACAACTCTGTTCCTGCCCTTGAGGAAGTTTGCAGAGGGTAGGAAGCAGGACTGGTCTTTGGGACCCCCAACACACTCTCATCGTGGGGCCTATCTTATGGAGGCCTCTGGTATGTCCAGTCCTTGGGAGAATGAGTGAATCATGGATAACTGAGGAGGTACATGACTCTCCCTGGCAACTCTCTTTTATCTCTCACGAGCTGTTACAGATCCTTTGTGTCCCCAGCTCTGAGGGTCACATCTCTGATCACCCTGGATTGTGACTGGGTCCCTCTCCTCCACTGGGCCAGGAACCCTGCTGGATCAGGTGCTGAATAATCATCAGGACAGCCAGGAAGTTCCTGCTCAGCAGCCCGCTGGCCCCCCATGTTGATGTCATCTGGTTGGTGACAATGCCTTTCTTTCCCTACAGACGTCCCCAGACCCAACCTGACCTCCCATCCACATGGTGGGGAAAAGCTGGAGGCCCTGGCGAAAGAAAGCCCAGAGTCAATGGACACTGGTGAGTGGGCAGCCAGGGCCCCGCCAGGGGAGGGTGGAGGGAGCTCATGGGATGTGGTCCTTTGTGGGCCCTCTGTCTTTAGGACCTCCATCCTGCCCAGTAGGTCTGCTGACACATCTCCACCCCCTGCCTCTCGGCTTCACTCTGCCACGCACTGGCTTCAGGTTGGAGAGCCTCGCCCTGCATACCTTATCTCCATGTATCTTTGTGTTCAGCATGTGGCTATTTTGGTGCCCTTCCTCTGTCTCCTCTGCATCCTTCCAGACTCAGCAGGGCTCAGCATTCCATTCTCTGAGTTAGTCTCTCCCCCTTTCTGTCTTGTGCCCCCTGAGCACTGTGGACCTCCCGGTCTACCTATTTCACCTGCCTTCAGGCAGGCCCATCCTTCCTTCCTGGCCCAACAGATGGCCTGTCTGTTAAGTGACTCAAGCCTGGGCCTAAACACTGCTAAGAGCATTCACTCTGCCCTCTCCCAGGCCACAGTTTCTCTGGGGGATCAGTCAGGCAGTCAGGATTCCCGGGTGTGCTGGTTGAGACATCCCTGAAGGGAGAGTCAGGGCCCTCCCTGGGCAGCAGCTTTTCTCATTGTTAGATTGTTCACATGAGGAGAAGGGCCCCTGAACCAGAGGCCATGGTGTGGGGGCCGCATGGCTCAGTCTCAGCTTGCACCCTAGCTGTCAGCAGGCAACTCTGTTTTTGGTTCATCTCTCGTGAGCGTGGACCTTCTGTAGCCTCCTGTTGAGCACACAGGTGTTTCACATGGACACACGTACCATGGGTTTCCCTTTCTGCCACCTTAACATCCAGGCTGACTCCAAGCTTGTATAGCCACATCTAGATAAGTCCTCCTGTGGTGACTGATATTGCGTTGTCATCATTTATACTTCTTTTCCACTGAGTACACTTCTCTAGGAAGTATGCCTTAGCTGATGGGGCTGATGATGGCAAGTACCCCTCTGGAACCTCCTCGGCTGCCCAGCACCACCCCCACCACCCCCTTTTTAAAATATCTATTTGGCTGTGCTGGGTCTAGGTTTAGTTGTGTCAAGGTCTCCATTGTAGCACATGGAATCTAGTTCCTTGGTCAGGGATTGAACTGGGGTCCCATGCCTTGGGAGCATGAGTCTTAGCCACTGGGTCACTAAGCAAGTTCCCCAGCTCCCCCTCCCAACACCTCTTGAAATGGGCTCTTTTTCCTGTGAGGTCAGTACCCACTGGATCACCATGCTGGCCCTGTCTTCTTCATTCCCTTCCCAGTTAGGACTGACTCAGGATGCATCACCTGTTCTCCTTTTTGTTTGTTCTTAGCCTGCAGCTCCTGTCTTTAACTCCCAGGGAACAGGAGACATTTGCACTTTCCCTCTCTTTCAGGCATAGCTGAGACTTCTCCTCTGCCTCAGGGCTTCTTGGAAGAAGGACTCTTCCAGGAGATTAATGAGACTTTTTCCAAGGATGATCTCTGGAACTCCCATTTGGGAGACGCCTCCATAGGCCAAAGCTGGTTAGATAGTTTTCTAGGAGTTTCAGAAAGTCTTCTGAGGTCTGATATTACTAGTCTGAAAAATGCAAAAGCCACGAACTCAAGAGAGACCTCTGTCCTGAGTCCCACCTTTCCCCAGGAGTGTGTTCCATGACACCTGATCTCCCTGAAAAGAGCCTGGCACCAGCTAGGTCTCAGGAATGTGGGAATGACTTCGGGTGCTACTCAGAAGCGCTCAGTAGCACTCAGGTGCTACTCCACAGCCAACAGGATACCATCCAGGAAGGGGAGAAACCATGTAAGTGCAGTGAGTGTGGGAAGAGCATCAGCCAGAGTCACCATATGATCCAGCACTGGATTCTTCATAACAGGGAGCATCTCACTGTGCTTCAAGAGTATGAGAAAAATCTCAACCAGAGTTCCTGCCTTTTCATGCAACCAGTGACTCACACAGGCTATAAATCCTATGTGTGTAACAAGTGCGGGGAAACTTTTTGTCAGAGTACACACCTTCTGTGTCATCAGAAAGTTCACACTGAAGAAGAACCTTGGGAGAGTCAAGATGGTGACTGTCCAGCAGATCGCAACTCACAGCCTTTTGAGTGTCATAAACCACCCCCAGGTAAAACCTGCAATTGTAACAAATGTGGCCAGAGTTTTAGCCAAACCTTTCATCTCTCTGTGCATCAGAAGACCCATATGCAGAAATGCTACGAATGTGCCAAATGCAAGGCAACCTTCAACTCCAACAGATACCTGCTCCAACATCAGAAAATTCATGCTGCAAAAATGACCACTGAGGATCAGAAGTGTGGGAAGGCCTGCAGGCAGAGCTCCTTTCTTGTCCAACAGCAGTCTGTTGACACTGCAGAGAAGTCTTATAAGTGTGATGAGTGTGGGAAAACCTTTAGCCATAACCTGGCCCAAAAGATCCACCAGAGGGTTCACAGTGGAGAGAAGCCTTACAAATGCAACAAATGTGGGAAAGCCTTTTACCAGAACAATCACCTTAGTGAACACCAGAGGGTTCACACGGGTTACAGGCCCCACAAATGTCACAAATGTGTCAAGAGTTTCAGCCGGCCCTCTCACCTGATTCGACACCTGTCCATGCACGCTACAGAAAAGCTCTACAGCTGTGCCAAATGCAGGAAGACCTTCAGCCGCAATGAACACCTTGTTCAGCACCAGAAAATCCATGCTGTGGAAACCCCCTATGGATGTCAGGAGTGTGGTGAGCAATTTGTTTGCCGCTCAACCCTAACTTGCCACCAGAGCATTCACACTAGAGAAAAAGAACTCAGTGAGAGCCGGGAGATCTTATATGAGAAACTCGAGCACAAAGAGCATCCAAGGATCTGTGGGAAGTGCTTTAACTGTAACAAACGCGAGAAAACCTTCAGCTGCAGAAAACACCTGACTCAGCACGAGTTGATTCACGCCAGGGTGAAGCCCTTTGAGTGTAACCAGTGTGGGAAAGCCTTTGGACAAAGTTCACAGGTCATCCGGCACCAGAGGATCCACTCTAGATTGAGATCATACAGATGTGGGGACTGTGGGAAGGCCTTTATCTACAGCACCTCCCTCATCAAACATCAGTCCCTCCACGGGATCGAGCACCCCTTTAAATGTAACGAATGTGGAAGGATCTTCAGCCAAAGTGCACATCTCTTAGAACATCAGTTAATCCACACTACGAAGAAGCCCTTGAAACCTAACAAGTGTGACAAAGTCTTGGCCCACAGTAACCACCTTATTCAGCATCAGGGAACTCAGGCCAGAAAGAAGCCCTTTGAGCAGAATGAACGTGGGGAAATTATCCAGGAGAGCTTGTGCCTTTCTAAGCACCAGGGTGTTTACACAGATGAGAAGCCCTATATGTGTGGTGACTGTGGGAGAACCTTCAGCCTGGGTGCTCAGCTCGTTTACCACCAGAGAGTTCACACCAGAGAAAAGCCTTACATTTGTTAGAAATGTGGGAAAGCCTTCCGGCAGGGCTCCTGCCTTTCTAAGCATCAGAGAGTTCATACCAGGGAGAAGCTTTTTATGTGCGCTAAATGTGGGAAAGCCTTTGCCCAGAAAACAAATCTGATACAGCATGAGACAACTCACACAGGGGAGAAGCCTTATGCCTGTGGTGTGTGTGGGAGAGCCTTTCACCTTAGGGCCAATTTCAGTCAGCACCAGAGAATTCACACCCAGGAGAAACCATATCAGTGTCAGCATTGTCAGAAAGCCTTGTGCTGCTGCTCAGGTCTCAGCTGACAGCAGTGAGTTCACACTGCAGAGTAGCAGGTAGCAATCCTCCCCATGACTCCTGGATAGCAGCAGGCTCTCAGACATCTGAGAATGTTCCTCTGAGGCCCAAAGTTGAAACCATCCCTGTGTAAGCCCCTCCCTGCCATGAGTAATTAATCTCTCTGGTAATAATGATTGATTAGAAAATTTGCACACGTTTCATTAAAACAATGAAAACTGGAGCTTTGGAAGTCAGGTAGACTGGACCCTGTTTACTGAGTTCAGTCCCAGTTCTGCCATCTGCTGGGTGATCTACAGAGAGTCATGGAACCTCTTAGGGATTCAGTATCCTCATCTGTAAGATGGGCACAATCCTAGTTACTACCTCAAAAGACTACTGTGAACATAAATAGATGCAAAGCACTTAGAACCAAGTACTTTTCAGATAGTGAGTACTCTCACCAGGTGTGAGCTACAAATACGCATCAGATATAACACACTCTTTTACAATAAAATTAAAGAGATGATTCAGTAACCCTGTATTTGTATTCAACTGCAGTTACTGTTGTTATTAATATTACTCATGGCTTTAATTGTCAAAGTTTTCCTTTTGTATACCCTTGGCTTAGTTGTTTCCAAAATGTCAGCACTTTGTTCTTTATTGAAATGAAAAAAAAAAAAGTCTAGCCTTTTCCTTCCCTTCATCTCAGGTCTGTCCTAGCACTTTCTTAACTAACCCACAAAAAGCCAAGAAGAATCTGTAACAGCTAACATCTCACAGAACTTTCCACTCCTAGCTTCCCAAACCTCTCACTCAAAAGGATCCCCCCTGACATCCACATGCAACCCCTTCCCATAGTCTCCCATTTCAAATGATTGGTTAAATGATGAGACCAAATTTATCATGAAAGTTAAAGCTGTAAACAGCTGGATTCAGTTATGAAAGCTGCAGTGGATATCATTGTCTCCACATGGTTCACATGATCTGTGCAGAAGATGCACTCGGTGCAAAAATAGTGATGCATAGAAATGACTTCTGGAATGTTCCTCCTCCATCATTTGTCCAACCTGGCCACTCACAGGCACTTTACTATAGGCTCCAAGTTGGGGAACACCAATACTTTAAAGTGCTGCCCTTGCCTTGAAGCTTCTGGAATCAAAGGGGAATGAATGGCCTTATTTCATAGAGGAGTGCTGTTTGTTGCCAGGTGATTCCTTGGAGTTGGAGCCCTTGCATTCACTGCTCACCATGGCCAGGCCTGTTCTACAACTGAGTCTCACTTCAGGGAACCACATGATCAGCTCTTGATAGCACCTCCTTGGCTCTGAGCTTTTGTGTCCCACTTGCTACATGATCCAGTCACCTGTTTGCTGAAGCACAAACAATCTTATGAAGATACTGGACTCTGGCACTTTTAATATTCTTTCATATTTTTCTTTTTTTAATATAAATTTATTTACTTTTGGTGCTAAAAAATGTTCAGGAGTCTATGCTCTGGGCCCCTGGGATATTTAAAACCTTGCACCTTGAGTTGCACTGGTTGGTTTGTTGAAAATGGGAACTTAACGACTTGACCACACCACAGTGGGGAGTGTACTGGTTTTCAAATGGCTGAAAACATCCAACTTCTCCCTGCCTTTTGTATCTGAGTAAGGGGCCTGATATATACCCAGGGGGTAGGGTAGGGGCGGGAACTCAAATTGCTAAGTGTATTCAAGCAAGAGTTTTGACATCAAAGATAGAAGTCAGAGGCCCTGTGGAAAGTTGGCAGCCGTGTGTGTGTGTGTGTGTGTGTGTGTGTGTGTGTGTGTGTGGTATCTATGTAACTAATGATCTGTGTTCTGTGTGTTTGTTCTCTGATTAAAGCCATTTGTGTGTGTGTGTGTGTGTGTGGTATCTATGTAACTAATGATCTGTGTTCTGTGGATCAGGGTAGAAACGCCTACCCTCATGTTTGAGTGTTTGTTCTCTGATTAAAAATTTTTGAGTTTCTAAGGGTTGACTGGTTTTCTCACCTCAGTGCCACATACCTGGCCAGGGGCTGGGCATGCACAGTCACTAACTGTCAAGTGCTCACAGTTCTGGGAGGGGAGGGCTCCTGATGGTGAAAACCATCCCATGATGAGATGGTTAATTCTGTTTTTCCAAAGCCCAGGAGGGTCAAGGACAACTAAGGAGCCACTCATTTTCAGTTGTTCGTCAGCACATCATCAACCAGCAATTTTCCATCATTAGTTCTGCCTAATCAAGGAGGAAGTATGGACTGCATGTTGTTTATTCTTTTCTAGTTACAAAGATAAAGTTGGGGTCAAGCAACAGTTGTTGCTAGAATTTAACATTATTTTGCTCTCCTGGTACTTATTTTACTTTCCCTCTCCCACTTTATCCTCTACTGATGTGAGATACCAGTTTCCCACTCCTGGAAAGGTAGTAAGTCCTCTTTAAAAATAAATCAATTTAAGTTTGTTTTTTTTTTAAGCTGATCTGAAGGAAAATGTATGGCACACATCTACAGCTAAAAAATTGGATGGCAATATATCACTGAGTTTGGGGAACATTAAGATAAAGCCTTGCATCCTGCCAATGGATAAACTAAATTATGCTATGGCAACCCAGTTGCCAGGTCTGATAACTGTGTCAGATTAGAGTAACTGTTCATTCCCCTCACTGGTGCATCATGTTCACTGTGGGTTGGCAGGGGTGGGGCTGTATCTGTTCTATCCACCTGAGAGACCAGTGTTGCCTTTTGAGTTTGTTGATCCCTCTTGGTCACCCTAATGAGAAAGTAGTTTTAACAATGCCTCACTCCAGGACTCCGAACTCTGCACTTCAGGCGGGCATTGCTGTCCATTGAAAATGTGCAAATCTCCATTCATGGCAAGTGATACTGATCATTCCATCATAGTTGTGGTTGGAAGTTTTTAAGGACATAGACTGAAATTAGTAGACTCTTCACACAGGTAGTGGCATCTTAGGAGGATGGAAGCTAACCATTCTGCTTCAACCAAGGAGGTGGCATGTGGATACCTAACATTGAGAAGTTACTGGTCTGGGAAAATCATACCTATTAAAAGAAACGGTGGTTTAAAGGAGCTGGGGGAAAAGGCAGTTTTACAAAATGCCCACTTAGTAATGGGCAAAGGGTCTGAATATAGATTTCTTCAAAGATGCACAAATGGCCAACAAGCACATGAAGATGCTGAACATCATTAACAAGATGCAAATCCAAACCACAATGAGATGCTACCCACTAGGATGGCTATGAATGAATGAGTGAATGAAGTCGTGCAGTCGTGTCCAACTCTTTGCAACCCCATGGACTGTAGCCTATCAGCCTCCTTCGTCCTTGGGATTTTCCAGGCAAGAGTGCTGGAGTGGATTGCCATTTCCTTCTCCAGGGGGTCTTCTCGACCCAGGAATCAAACCCGGGTCTCCCGCATTACAGGCAGATGCTTTACCGTCTGAGCCACCAGGGAAGTATTATAGCCACTAGGATGGCAATAATCCCCCGCAAAAAAAGTCAATTCCCCGGTGGTTCAGTGGTTAGGACATGGCACTAACACTGCCCTGGTCCCAGGGTTTAATCCAGGTTGGGGAACTAAGATCTCAAAAGCTGCATGGTGCAGTTAAAAAAAAGAACAAAAATGATTATTACATGAAGATTTCCTTTTGGGGGGGGTGCCTACAGCATTTAATTGCTTGGTTTTGAAACTTATGGGTAGACTTACCTCTCTGCTGGTAAAGAAAGTCCTAATTAGATAGAAACGAATTGTTCCCTTTGTATCAGAAGCTGTATAAAAACAAATCCCTGCTGTGTCAGAAAACGTCCTTGTTCCGTAAATATCAGCTGTTACAGAGAAACAGAAAAGAACTGATAAATTAACCAGGAAAATAGCATCACAGGCTTTGGCCATTCCATTCCTGAGAGATTATTTACACCTGATATGACAAAAAAGTGAAAGTCGCTCAGTTCAGTTCAGTTGCTCAGTCGGGTACGACTCCTTGTGACCCCATGGACTGCAGCACACCAGGCTTCTCTGTCCATCAACAACTCCCGGAGTTTACTTAAACTCATGTCCACTGAGTCAGTGATGCCATCCAAACATCTCATTCTCTGTCATCCCCTTCTCCCACCTTCAATCTTTCCCAGCATCAGGGTCTTTTCCAATGAGTCAGCTCTTCACATCAGGTGGCCAAAGTATTGGAGTTTCAGCTTCAATATCAGTACTTCCAATGAATATTCAGGACTGATTTCCTTTAGGATGGACTGGTTGGATCTCTTTGCAGTTCAAGGGACTCTCAAGAGACTTCTCCAACACCACAGTTCAAAAGCATCAATTCTTTGGTGCTCAGCTTCCTGTGAAATCTGAATCTCACATCCATACATGACTACTGGAAAAACCATAGCCTTGACTAGACGGACCTTAATTGGCAAAGTAATGTCTCTGCTTTTGAATATGCTATCTAGGTTGGTCATAACTTTTCTCCCAAGAGTAAGCGTCTTAATTTCATGGCTGCGATCACCAACTAGAGTGATTTTGGAGCCCCCCAAATAAAGTCTGACACTGTTTCCACTGTTTCCCCATCTATTTCCCAGGAAGTGATGGGACCAGATGCTATGATCTTCATTTTCTGAATGTTGAGATTTAAGCCAACTTTTTCACTTTCACTTTCATCAAGAGCCTCTTTAGTTCTTCACTTTCTGCCATAAGGTTGGTGTCATCAGCATATCTGAGATTATTGATGTTTCTCCTGGCAATATTGATTCCAGCTTGTGCTTCTTCCAGCCCAGAGTTTCTCATGATGTACTCTGCATATATATAAGTTAAATAAGCAAGGTGACAATATACAGCCTTGATGTCCTCCTTTTCCTATTTAGAACTAGTGTGTTGTTCCATGTACAGTTCTAACTGTTGCTTCCTGACCTGCATACAGATTTCTCAAGAGGCAGGTCAGGTGGTGTGGTATTCCCATCTCTTTCAGAATTTTCCACAGTTTATTGTGATCCACACAGTCAAAGGCTTTGGCATAGTCAATAAAGGAGAAATGGATGTTTTTCTGGAACTCCCTTGCTTTTTCTATGATCCAATGGATGTTGGCCATTTGAACTCTGGTTCCTCTGCCTTTTTTAAATCCAGCTTGAACATTTGGAAGTTCACAGTTCACGTACTGTTGAAGCCTGGCTTGGATAATTTTGAGCTTTACTTTGCTAATGTATGAGATGAGTGNTAGTGGCTGCACCACTTCACCTCTCCTCCAATGGTACACAAGGGGTCCAACTTCTTTACATCTTCACTTGTCATTTATGTTTGGGTTTCACATTTCTCACTCTTTGTCTAGCCATGAAACAGAGTTTAAAAATAGCTGACAGAAATAGTTTAATTTTAAATGGAGTTTCCTATTTTTAAAGCAAAAATATGGCAAAGAGGTATGGCTGATAACTGAACTCGCCTGCACTGTGTGTCTGGCACTTTTCATGCAAAAACTCAGCCACACCACAGCCACACCATACCAAAGCTGTTGTGCTGCATGAATCATCACAACTCCACGATGAAGAGAGAGATGAGTGACCACCTTGAGGCCTCATAGGTAAGTGGTGAAGAGGAATTTACGTTCAAGATTTCAGAGCCCATTCTCCTAGCTATCTCACTACCAGTCTTCTTTACGAATATTTCTTACCTCAGCCGCAGTAAATTTTTCCCTCGGCCCAGCTGTAATCCATAGTTTCACCCCAATGAGCTTCTCAGGTGCGATTTCATCTTTTAAGCTAGAAATACGATTTTAAAAGCAAGTGTCAGATCCATGGTTTACACCAATTTATGAGTTATTTTAGCTTCTAAACTGTATGGAATCAGAGGCTACAGAGGCCCAGAGATGAAGGATTTAGAGGTACCTAGTCTAGCTTCTCTCTCAAAAGTGAGGCTCCTCTCTAATAGGCCTGCCCCAGAGTCATCAGCCTCTGTTCAAATATACCTATAAGCCAAGATTATAGGTATGTTAGATTAGATTAGACCACACTAGAGCATAAAGAAGTCTCCCAACTACTAATTCAATCAGCTCTACCATTAGCTCACATGACTACATATCCTTACCCATTAAGAAAAACCATACATACACACTCAGATATTTTTGGTTTTTCCTTTCCCTAAACTGAAGTACTGACCTGAGTTAAAATATGGAGAAAGACTTTAACCTCTGAAAAACGCATATATGTATAATGAGAATAAGTTTTTGACTTGTAATTTGGGGGGACAACTTAATAATATGCTAATTGCCAATTTTCAAGAAAGACGGTTTAATAATTCTGAACAATGATTAGTGGAACCCCTCCCACCACAAAAGCCATTCTTATATAAGATGGATACTTCCCAGTACTACCAGCAAGCTGTTTTTACTGCTTAGAAGGGAAAACAATATACTCAGTCACCTCTGAATTTTCCAATGACTACGAAGTCTTTTCTGCATAGATTTATAGCCATTGCTGGTGGTGAAGACTTCCTTTTTGTATGCATTGAAAAGAATGGTGCTCCGAAGCTCTTTTTCCATGGTCACCTCTTTATGGGAAAAAGAAGGGACAGAAAAAGGGAAACAATAAACAATATTCCAAAAGAAAGATCCTAAAAAGAATAAATGTCTATTTCCTATAATTCATTAAGAAAAGGAGTACAGCTGCAACTTACNCAAGTCACAACATGAGTATTCAAAAGATCTTTGCTATTTTATGTTTCCTAAGATTCTGACTTGTCTTCTAGGTTGTACAAACACTTGCTCTGCATTGTTAATTGTGTGATTCAATGTACCTTGTGTTCAAGGACCATCCTTCTGCTTTCTTGATGAGAGAAGTGCCTTTGACAATTTGCCTATAACATTTGTAATAAAATTGTTAAGGTTTTATTACTCAATTAAAGAATGTCTTATTTCTAGTAGCAAGAAAATATTTTGTTAAAATAATGTCATAAAAATGTTCTTAAATCGAAAAGTATTATGAGTGAATTATAATTTTCTATCCTCCATTATAAATAAGTTTATCGTTTAAATTAGAAGTAATTTATGGTGCAGCAAATTTAATTTATGGTGCACAAAACTGGATCATAATTTAATGAATGGAACAATTCACACCCTTATAAAACAGTTTTATTGAGCTTTGACCTGAATGTAATAGCTCATGTAATAAGATATAATTACAGGATTGGATAGTCATAATTTTTTTTATCAATCTCATGTAAGTGAATTCAACTTTATAAATAAATAAGTATGGGATGTTTTTAACGGCAACACTGTCTTTTATACTTCTCTCATTTAGAGATGGTATCTAAGCTCCACTTGAATCCATATGGATCTATGATAATTTTGACCAACAGCACACAGAGAAAATGAAATTATATAGCTTCTAGGTTGTTGCTGTTTAGTTACAAAGTCGTGTCTTACTCTTTGCAACCACATAGACTGTAGCCTGGTAGGTTCCTCTGTCCACAGCATTTCCAGGCAAGAACCTTGGAGTGGATTGTCATTTCGTTCCCAGGGAAGCTTTCTGCCCCAGGGACTGAACACCAGTCTTCTGCACTGCAGGAGGATTTTTTTTTACTGCTGAGTTACCAGGGAAGCCCACAGGACTAGGTCACAAAAAGAAATGCAGCCTCCAGCCTACNAAATCATGGCTGCAGAAACCCAAGGCAAAAACCCTGGGTTTCCTACCAGCTCACTCTCATGGCCCTGCCCTGCCATCACCCTGCCACATGGGGAACCACGTTTCCAACCTGATTCCTCACCCTTAACTGCTGTTAAACGTGGCGTATAGTTTTCTAAATTCTTTTTACACATACAGTTACTTACAGTTTTATTTACAGAACCAAATGGACTATTCTGCAACACACTTTTTTCATCTAGCCTGTATCTTTCACATCTTTCCATGTCACTATATACCACTTTTTTTTTTAAAGTGCTGCACAGTATTCCATTTTATGGATGTACCAAAATGTATGGCATCAGTCATATATATACCAATGGACATCTGTTTTTTTCCCCAATTTTTTGCTAGTAAAATAGTACTAAGAACATCATTGGACATGACATTTTGGCGTACTTTGCATATCTTCAGAATAAATTCCTGTTGAATGGCTAAGTAAATTATTTCTAAATTGCCCTACAAAAAATTAATAATTTTTACTTTCACTAATACATTTCTGTTTCCACACCACTCTTTAACTTTTTCATCTTTGCAAATAAGATAGGCAAAAAAAGAAAATTATTGTTTTAATCTGCACTCCGAACCTAGTAAGAAGACCATCTTTCACTGTGTATATTGGCCACTTGTATTTCTTCTGATTTTCTTGTTCACATACTTGGATCATTTTTCTATTAGGTTTAATACTTTTCAGTTGATCATGAAACAAATATTTTCAGAAGTTTGTTTTTAGACTTAGTTACTGGTAGTTTTTTTGGTTTAGCTTGGATGAATTTTGCAGGCTATAGGGACAGTTTTAAATTTAATAGAATCAAGAGTATTAACATTTTCTTTTTTGGCTTCTGAATTACAGTGTATTTAGAAGAGTTTTTGCCATGCTAAGGTTATAAATATATCTCACAATGCTTTCTTCTAGTACTTTTATGATGTTATAATTTTTAAGATTTAAACTTTAGTCCATTTGGAATTTATTTTTGGTGTTTAAAATTACTTTTGTTATTGTTTTAACTACTAAAAAGCTGCCTGACACTAATCTATCTTTTCAATGCTAATTTAAAATACCACGTTGCCTATACAATAAATCCCTAAAAATTGAATTTTATTATATATTCTATATAATCTATCTGCCTGTAAGTTCCTGCTCATTCTCATCTATTTTAATTACTATAGTTTTATAATAGGTATGTTATAGTATTTGGTGTTGCTGATAAAAGCTAGTCCCTCTATTACTGAGAATTTTTAGAATTTTCCTGGCTAGTCCCACATCTTCATTCTTCAAGCTGAACTTTGATTTTAACAGGTTAAAAAAAAAAAAATCCCCCCATGATCTTTTCATGTTCTATTTATCCACGCCTATGCTTATTTTCAGTGCGAACAAATATTATATCCTGCCTTCTGATTACCTTAGTGGTTGCATGGCTGCCATAATAAACTCAATATTCATAACCATTTTTTCTATTTCTGGCCTACTGCAATGTACATATTTCTGCTTCTGTCACTATTTTTGTCCTAGTTCAGTTCAGTTCAGTCGCTCAGTCGTGTCCGACTCTTTGCGATCCCATGAATCGCAGCACGCCAGGCCTCCGTGTCCATCACCATCTCCCGGAGTTCACTCAGACTCACGTCCATCGAGTCCGTGATGCCATCCAGCCATCTCATCCTCGGTCGTCCCCTTCTCCTCCGAACAAACCCCTAAGAGCAGGATTCCTGGGAAAAGGGGATGGGACTAGGATGTATGGTTTCATGTCAATGCTCCTTCCCACTTAGTAGGATGACCAAAAACCTTCCAGCAGGAAGCGAGTCAGATTCGAGCCCCGTCTGAGGCCTGGGATTCGGCCTCTATCTGCGCTTTTACTTTACCCTGCTGCTGCTGCTGCTGCTAAATCGCTTCAGTCGTGTCCGACTCTGTGCGACCCCAGAGGCGGCAGCCCAACAGGCTCTCCCGTCCCTGGGATTCTCCAGGCAAGAACACTGGAGTGGGTTGCCATTTCCTTCTCCAATGCATGAAAGTGAAAAGTGAAAGTGAAGTCTCTCAGTTGTGTCCGACTCTTCGCGACCCCATGGACCGCAGCCCGCCAGGCTCCTCCGCCCATGGGATTTTCCAGGCAAGAGTACTGGGCCCTAGTGGACCTCAATTTTCCCTAGGATATGCCCAGCATCCTCGAGGACACCAGGCCGAGGCCCTCGCCAACTCCCAGGCCGCCTCAGCGCCCTGGCCGGCCCACTGCAGCAAGAATCCGCCTTACCTGAGGCCTGGTGACCACCGTCTGCAACAGCCGCCGCCCAGCACCGCGCGGCCAGGTAACGGCCGCTTAGCAACGGCGCTTGGGAAACTGCCTGCTGGGAAGGCGTGGACCGGGGCGTGGCCCAACCTCGGGAGCGACGTGCCAACGACCTGGCGGAAGACGCCGCTACGGCTAATTCTTCTAGGAAGCAGAGTCCGGGTCGGCAGGGGTGGGGCTTATGTGGGACTGTACCATTATTTTGGGTAGCGGGTAAATCCAGACAGAACGTGGATTAACTTTAGGCCAAAGACAAACTCATTGGATTTTCTCCTTTAATATCTAGTTTCATTAAGGGCTTATAAAAACGACTAAGATCATGGCATTTGGTTCCATCACTTCGTGGCAAATAGATGGGGAAACAGTAGAAACAGTCACAGACTTTATTTTGGGGGGCTCCAGTACTCTTGCCTGGCAAATCCCATGGACGGAGGAACCTGGTAGGCTGCAGTCCATGGGGTCGCTAGGAGTCGGACACCACTGAGCGACTTCACTTTCACTTTTCACTTTCATGCATTGGAGAAGGAAATGGCAACCCACTCCAGTGTTCTTGCCTGGAGAATCGCACAGAGTCGGACACGACCGAAGCGACTTAGCAGCAGCAGCACCCAAAATCACTGCAGATGGTGACTGCAGCCATGAAATTAAAAGACGCTTCCTCCTTGGAAGGAAAATTATGACCAACCTAGACAGCATATTAAAAAGCAGAGACATCACTTTGCCAACAAAGGTCCGTCTAGTCAAAGCTGTGGTTTTTCCAGTAGTCACGTATGGATGTGAGTGAGAGTTAGACCATAAAGGAAGCTGAGCGCCGAAGAATTGATGCTTTTGAACTGTGGTGCTGAAGAAGACTCTTTGTGAGTCCCTTGGACAGCAAGGAGATCCTAAATCTGTCAATCCTAAAGGAAATCAGTCCTGAATGTTCATTGGAAGGACTGATGCTAAAGCTGAAACTCCAATACGTTGGCCACCTGATGCAAAGAACTGACTCGTTTGAAAAGACCCTGATGCTGGGAAAGATCGAAAGGGAACGACAGAGGATGAGATGGTTGGATGGCATCACCGACTCAATGGACACGAGTTTGAGTAAACTTCGGGAGTTGGTGATGGACAGGGAGGCCTGGCGTCCATGGGGTTGCAAAGAGTGGGACACGACTGAGCGACTGAACTGAAAAATGAGAGACCCCCGCCCTCCCACCAAGGGCCGAAACTTCGCTCCACCCGGCGAGACGAGTCTAGTGGAGTCTTCCGGCGGGACGAATCTANCGTCCATGGGGTTGCAAAGAGTGGGACACGACTGAGCGACTGAACTGAAAAATGAGAGACCCCCGCCCTCCCACCAAGGGCCGAAACTTCGCTCCACCCGGCGAGACGAGTCTAGTGGAGTCTTCCGGCGGGACGAATCTAGTGGAGTCTTCCGGCGGGGAGTGCAGAAAGCCTAGCCCAGATCCCAAGGGCGCAGGCGCAGAGCGGCGGACCGCCGGAGGGCGGAGGTTTGCTCTAGCCATCTTCAGTAAGGGTCGCGGTACTGAGAACGCGGGACTGGAGGGTCGGCGCTGTTTTATAAGAGAGTTTCGGCCTCCTGGGAGACCGGAGAGGACATCCAGGTGCAGGGCGGGCAGGTTTAATGGTGAGAACGGGAATACGACTTAGTTCTTTCTGTTTGATAAGCCCCTCATCTATGAGCGCCACGGTGCCAGGCTCAGGGTGGGGCGGGATTCCTTTAGGGACGTTGGACCTTGTCAATCCAACCAAAAAAATAAAAAATATAGGACTTCTCTAGTGATCCATTGGTTAAGAATCCTCCTTGCAAGGATGGGGAGGCATGTTTGATCCCCGATAGGGGAGCTAAGTTCGCACATGCCAGGCAGCAACTGAGCCTGCAAGCCGCAATGAAAGATCCCCATTGGCCGAAACTAAGACCCTCTGCAGCCAGAACAAATTTTAAAATGAAAAATATAGACCGTTTTGAGGGAGCTGTGAGGGGCTGAAGCTGGGTAGGCAGGCATCCTCATTGAGCAGAGAAGTGAAAAAAGAATAGATTGTTAAGGCCAGGGCTAGAGAAAAGCTTTTGAATGGAAGGAATTGCGTTTGGAAAGAGCCGTCACGAAAATGAGAAAGTAGAGGGCGGTAACCACAAACGGGCCAGGCTTCTCCCCAGGGGAGCACTTAGTGGCTGCCCCGAGGGAGCATGGATGCGTGTGTGATGCACCTGTCTCGCTGGCTCAAACTGATGAATGCAGAGACTTAAAGATTTTTGTTACAGTCTTCAGCAGGTACAGAGTTTTAGGGTTTTAAAACACACACATACACACACACTCTCTCTTGTTGCCTTTTCACAGCTACTGTCCCTGCAAAGTTAAAGAGTAGAGAAGAGGGTACTTGTGATTTCTCTTCCTGAGGACGCTGTCTTTTGGTACAAAATTGCGTAAATCCTGTTTGCAGTCAGTGTTTGCTAGAAAACCAAAAAACTACCTGTCCGAAGAACTGCACCCACTACTGGAGACTGTAGAGAAAGCAACGGCCTGAGAATCTGCAGCTAAGTTCAGTTCCTGGCTGTGCCTTGTACAGCTAGGTGACCTTGGGCAAGTCACTTACTATCTCTGAGTGAGTGTTTATCTGTAAAGTGAGATTAATAATTTCTAAATGCTGATGTAATGCATATGGTAGATAATGCATATGAAGCTCTGAATGTGCTCAATAAACAGGTATGAAAAATCTGATATTAAACAGATATTCATTTTAATGAATATTCATAATTTTTCATTTTTATTTTCTCTCCTGTGAACATTTGGTGATTTTACAGTCTTAGAACAGATAGAACCTTTGTGTGTTTCACAACTTATAGCAAGTTGTGTACTTTGACAGTACTATTTCCATTTCTGATGGTTAGCAATCTGGCTTTTTGCTCTGGGAAGTTGGGGGAGTTTTGGCCTCTCTCTCATCACGTTCCACACTTGTCTCTTAGCAGACACTGTTAACATGGAAATCAAATCAGAATGTTTCTTTCAGAATTCTCAGCACATGTCAGAGGGTAACTAGCTCTGCTTGACCCAGATTTGATCCCCAGTAGGTCATTGTGGTGTCATCAATGTGTTTTCCATGGTCTTCCAGTTTCATCCTCCATATTCCTGGGGCAGGGCGCTGGGCAAACAAAAATGTAAGGCAAAGTGGGACTGAGTTAAAAGGAAAAGCCAATAAAATCACCAGCACACACTGATGTTGAAAAGAATGAAAATTCTCCTCTTGTCCCCGGTTAATAAGACCACCCTGACGCAGGTGATGAACTACAGTGAAAAGATTTCTTCACCGAAATAAGGCAGCATAAAATCCATCAACAAGTGCGGGGTGTCCTGGACTCGTGTGTATTACATGCTCACATTCTGTCCGGTCAGAATTGCTTTTAGAAATGGCTAATCACTAGGCCTGTACAGACCCTGCCTGGGCTCCCTATGGCCCTAGACTTGACAAGCACACAGAGGCATATGAGGTAGAGGTGTGTAAAAAGTGTTAGGTGCTCCGTTCTGCCTGACTCTCTGCAATACCATGGACTGTACCCGCTAGGCTCCTCTGTCCATGGAATTCTCCAGGCAAGAATACTGGAGTGGGTAGCCGTTCCCTTCTCCAGAGGATCTTCCNAAAGTGTTAGGTGCTCCGTTCTGCCTGACTCTCTGCAATACCATGGACTGTACCCGCTAGGCTCCTCTGTCCATGGAATTCTCCAGGCAAGAATACTGGAGTGGGTAGCCGTTCCCTTCTCCAGAGGATCTTCCCAACCCAGGGATCAAACCCAGATCTGCATTTCAGGCGGATTCTTTTCCATCTGAGATAGAAAAGGGAACAGAGAATTAACTTGGCAGCCAGGCTCAGACCGTGAGCATCCAATTGAATGCCTCCTCTTAGAAGACCCCATTTCCCATTACCTGGCTTCTTCCAGCCAGTTCCTGGCTTGGCTCTGCTTAGAGGTTTTGATAGTTACTCTGCTTGGATCAAAGAGAAGGCAACGGCAACCCACTCCTGGACTCTTGCCTGGAAAATCACATGGACGGAGGAGCCTCGTAGGCTGCAGTCCATGGGGTCGCAAAGAGTCGGACACGACTGAGCGACTTCACTTTGACTTTTCACTTTCATGCATTGGAGAAGGAAATAGCAGCCCACTCCAGTGTTCTTGCTTGGAGAATCCCAGGGACGGGGGAGCCTGGTGGGCTGCCGTCTGTGGGGCTGCACAGAGTCGGACACGACTGAAGCGACTTAGCAGCAGCAGCTGCTGCTTGGACCTAACAGCCAGAGTGAGAGGCAGACCAGCACAAAGGTTACATGTGAGAGCCCCAAAGTCAGTTTATATGGCTCCAAGTCCCAACTCTGGCCCTTATTAGCTCTGTGACCTTATTAGCTCTGTGACCTCTAGGAAAGGTACAGCTTCTCTTGTTTCTTCATGGATAAAAAGGAGATTCCTACCTTAGGGTCATTTGGATAAAAACTGGTAACAGACATGAAAAAGTCTAGCACAGAAACTGGGTCAGAGTAGAGGCAGGTGTTCTGAAGCTGACTGACCAGTTAACTCTATTGACCACAGGATTTTTGCAGAAACTAACACCTGTGGCTGGTGATTTGTTTTGTAACTGATACTGATACATCTCCTGTTAATAACATGCAGGTGACAAAAGATATACTAACACATCTCTGGTCAAAAATGGGTTAAGCAAAAAAAGAAGTGATTAACAGTATGAGAAGCTCTCAAAATCATTGGGAAAACTGGAGAGGGAGAACCCAGGATCCCCAGGGATGACACTGCAGCACGGATGTGATAAGGAAACTGGTGCTGCCAATAGGAGCATCGTTGCCACTTCTACACCAGGAACTCAGTTTTGTGGGTTTTGTTATCACAGCAACCACATGAAAGAGAGCTCCCAGTTCCTTCCTTGAGCCACAAATCTGATAACAGGTGCATCCTGAGGCCACATGCCTGGCCCGAGCTCCAGGGGAGGCTGGGAAAGTTAGTGTCTAGCATTTTCAGCTACGGTTAACTGGAGGAAGTGAGTTGCTTCTCATCATGGCTCATAAAATAGGAGATTCCCTGACTATAGGCCAGGGTTCAGATGCCAGGCAGACAAACCTAACAAATGTGCGATAAAACCACCCACCCAAAGAAAGACATCTTCGACATAGGAAAAAAGTGGATGTTGGGTGATACCTTATAGGCTTGTTACACCTTGGTCATTTTACACATTGAGATCAAAATCCAAACACCAAGAGATCCCCTGGTTAAGAGGTGCTGGTTGCCTACCCAAAATTTTCCCTTCTCCCTTAGTGTCAGAACCCCTGCGTTATTGTGGGGAGTCATGTGCCCAGTTAACTGGACATATATCCCATCCTCCAGTGCAGGTAAGGTGGCTGGCTAGTGAGATGCAAGCAGAAGTCATTGGGTAGGGCTTCTCGGGAAACTCTGTAAAGGTGCCCTTTGCTCTTTCCTCCTTTTTTTTCCTGCCCAGGACCCAGATACAGTGGCTAGAGCTCCAGTACCACCTTAGGATAATATAATAATCCCAGTAGTAGAAGCCACTTGCCAAGAATGACAGAGTGGAAATACCGAAAGCCTCTGATGACCTGTCATACCAGCCCTGGATCCCCTAACACCATCCTTCATTTATGTGCTGGGTGTGGGGGCGGGCGGAAATCTTATTTAAGCCATTGTTACTTTGGGCTTCTGTGACTAACAGCTGAAGGTAACTCCTTACAGATTTCAAGCTGGCTTTGGTGGTTTCCTGGGAGCTTCTCTTCTAGCAGTCCAAGATGGCATCATCCTCCGGCACATAGGAGAATCCCAGGAAGGCACTCGAGGCCTCAGACCTGCTCGCCATGGTGTCAGGAGTGCAGCCAATGGACTTGGACACAGCTTCCTGAGTGAACTCTGGGTCAAAGTGTTTCAAGTCAGCAGGTCCTGCCTGTGAATATAAGCCAATGATGAGAACGGAACACTGGGTCAGAGCTGCCCAAGGAGCCCAGAGCCCTGAGAGAGCTGTTAGNATGGACTTGGACACAGCTTCCTGAGTGAACTCTGGGTCAAAGTGTTTCAAGTCAGCAGGTCCTGCCTGTGAATATAAGCCAATGATGAGAACGGAACACTGGGTCAGAGCTGCCCAAGGAGCCCAGAGCCCTGAGAGAGCTGTTAGATCGCCCCCCTGAGTGACCCAGGGTCAGCCTTCTTTACCTGTCATTTTTTCATGCATTTACACTGGTCATCATATTCCATAAGGTCCATTAACCATTTACTAATTCCTCTACCTGCCTGGTCCCCTGCCTGCTCTACATCAACCCTCCGTATGCTGCTGGTAGACTGTGACATGAAGAAAGTATGAATGAAGAACCTAAAAAATGTGCACAAGATTCAGAGAACAAATGAGTGGTTACCAGAGAGGAGAGGGGTGGGAGGAAGGGCAAAACAGGTGAAGGGCCTTAAGACATACAAACCACTAGGTATAAAATAAGTTACAAGGATGTAATGGACAGCACAGGGAACATGGTGAACAGTTTATAATAACTCTGGAGTGTAATATGTACAAATATTGAATTACTATGCTGTACACCTGGAACTAAAATAATACTGTAAGTCAACTAACTGTGGTGGTGGTGGTGGTTTAGTCGCTAAGTCGTGTCCAACTCTTGTGACCCCATGGACTGTAGCCCGCCAGGCTCCTCTGTCCATGGGATTCTCCAGACAAGAATACTGGAGTGGGTTGCTATTTCCTTCTCCAGAGGATCTTCCCAACCCAGGAATCGAACCTGGGATTCCTGCATTGCAGGCAGATTCTTTACTGACCAAGCTATGAGGGAAGCCCCAACTAACTATACCTCAACAATAAAAAAGGAAATATATTCACATTCTTTGACTTGGTAATTTCCCATCTGGAATCCATCTTGAAATAATCAGAACTCTGGGCAATTTGCAGCAACGTGGATGGACCTAGAGACTGTCATACTGAGTGAAGTCAGACAGAAAGACAAATATATGATACCACTTATATGTGGAATCGAAAATAAGATAGAAATGAACTTATTTACAAAACAGAAATCGACTCACAGACATAGAAAACAAACTTCTGGTTACCAGGGGGAACGGGGAGGGATAAATTAGGAGACTGGGCTTGATATACACACTATTATATGAAAGATAACTAATAAGGAAGTGAAAGTGAAGTTGCTCAGTCGTGTCTGACTCTTTGTGACCCCATGGACACCAGGCTCCTCCGTCCATGGGATTTTCTAGGCNCTTGATATACACACTATTATATGAAAGATAACTAATAAGGAAGTGAAAGTGAAGTTGCTCAGTCGTGTCTGACTCTTTGTGACCCCATGGACACCAGGCTCCTCCGTCCATGGGATTTTCTAGGCAACAGTACTGGAGTGAGTTGCCATTTCCCAACAGTACTGGAGTGGGTTGCCATTTCCTTCTCCAGGGATTTCCCGACCCAGGGATCGAACCCAGGTCTCCCGCATTGTAGACAGACACATTACCATCTGAGCCACCAAGGAAGTCCAACTAATAAGAACCTACTGTATAGTCCAGGGGACTTTATTCAGTGCTCTGTAATGACCTATATGGGAATGGAGTCTAGAAGAGAGCGGATCTATGTATATGTATAACTGTTTCACTTTACAGAAGAAACTAGCCTAACATTGTAAATCAACTATACTCCAACTAAAAATTTAATTAAAAAATAATTGGACGAAGACATGAACTTCAAGATATTCATTAATCCATTATGATAAAAAATGGTAATCACCTAAAGTTCACCATTAGGAACATGGTGGCATAAAGTATGTTACCAACATAGGGTTGAAATATACAGCCACTTAAAATCATAGTCTTATGTGACTTAGGAAAATGATGACATAATTTTAGCAAAAACAGGGAGCAGATGAGATCTATCTACATACATGAATTATGATCTATGTTGGGGGAGATGATATCTGTATCTGTGTATGAACTATGACCTACATAAAAAACAGAAAAAAGATCTGAAAGAAACATGCCAGTGATGCGTGCTTTCTCTTGGGTGGTGAGATAATACGCTTTTTCTCCTTAATGCTTTAAATGTATTTTATTTCTTGGTCGTGCTGTGCAGCACACAGGATCTTAAGTTCCCTGACCAGGGATCAGACCTGTGCCTGCTGCAGCAGAAGCTCAAAGTCTTAAATAGTGGACTGCCAAGGAAGTCCTTCTCCATGACGATTTAAATGTCTCTGTTTTACACACTTTCTACAATAAATACATGTCATTTTTATTACCAGGAAGAAGGCTAAACATAAGGGAAAAAAGCGTCACAGGACTCGGCTCTGTCTGGGTGTGCTCCATGACACAGAACACTTTAAAAGCTGTAAAGTGCTTTGCTATGAGGATTATTTGTATTGAAAGTAAAGGGAGGCAACCTGGCTCCTCATACAGAGCTGAACTGGCAGTCAGGACTTCCGGGTTCCGGACCCAGTTCTGCCTCTGGCTTACAGGGTAGGCTTGAACAAGTCACTGAGCTTCTTGGGCTCTCGCTTCTCCCATCTGTAGGAAGAGCCCAGGCCAGGATACCCTCCCCAGGTTCCCTCCAAGCTTCCACCAATCCTGGGAACCCAGAAGCCAGAACATGATGGCCTCTTACCACATTTGGGTTGAAGGGTGGAGTCAGCCTCTTGTGGTACAAGTCATCCCAGTTTATGGGGCTGAAGAATACATGGTTCTTTATCTCAAGCTGTGGGAAGAAGGTGATCAGTAGCAGTCCTCTCCATTGGCACTCCCCCCCCACCCCACATGCCTCAGAGATCCAACTCTATTGGCAACCAGTTGTCTAGCCCTAAAATCTTTACTAGGAAGGTAACTTGCCATTACGGCTGGTTCCCTGGAACAAAGGAGTGTCTGCAATAAGACCTTGCCCCTTAGCCATTATCTCAAGCCCAGATGTTTTCCCTGTAGCATCTGTTTATTCCACAGCTATTTATTGAGCACCTACCCTGTACCATACTAGGCTGTAGAGGTTTGTCAGTGAACAAGACATCAGAAACTGCTGTTGGAGGGTCCTGGGGAATCTTACTCCACTCTCTCAGTGCATCCTGCCTCTTCCAGAATTCTTTTTTTTTTTTTAATACACTCTTTTTTAAAAAAGTATTTATTGAATTTATTACAGTATTACTTCTGTTTTATGTTTTGGTTTTTTTGGCTGCAAGGCATGTGGGATATCAGCTCCCCAGCCAGAGACTGAGCCCACATTCCCTGCATTGGAAGAAGAAGTCCCAACCATTGGGCCACCAGGGAGATCCCTCTTCCAGAATTCTAGACAGAGAAATAGACCAAATCAACTCACTTAAGGAGGATTTGAGAAGTAAAGCCCCAAGCAAAGCTGCAGTTTCGCAAAGATCCAGAATTAAGGATTCAGCCTTGGGCATGATTCATCAAAAACTTCACCTTTTCCAGCAGAGCCCTCCCTCTCTCTGTCTGTCTCTCAAAGAATGATTCTCTAACTCTGTGTATCTGAACCCCCCAGGGAATTGTTAACAAGCCAGATCCAAACTATTTTTAGAAGAATACCCATAAAACTGGTAACACTTTCTGCCTCAAAATTTTCAAAACTAGGCAGCTGAGGGGACTTTTTCTGAATATCCTTTGAATCTTGATCTGTGGGAAAGTATACCTCATTTTAAAAATCACATTTTTTTAAGATGCTAATTTCCTCTGGGAAGGAGGGACCTGTCTTCATGAAAGCCTTTTCTTTAAACTGTCCAGGGATGGGTAGGCAAAAGCCTTAAAGGTTAAACTTCATGGTATTTGGCATATAGGATAGTTTGTACACTTAAAAACCACTTTCTACACGGCAGGCACTAGCCTAAGTGTTTGCTTATGTTATTTGACTTGCATAAGAGCTACAGACTGGGTGCTGTTATTATAGATGGGAAGAAGAAAACAGGGGCTTCCCAGGAGTCTCAAATAGTAAAGAATCTGCCTGCCAAGAAGGAGACGTGAGAGATCCTCTGGAGAAGGGAATAACGGCAACCCACTCCAGTATTCTTGCTTGGGAAATTCCACGGACAGAGGAGCCTGGCAGGCTACATTCTCTGGGGTTGCAAAAGACTTGAATGTGACTTATCAACTAAACAACAGCAAAGAGAGGTTAAGCCATTTATCCTGCACCTAGTGCTTGGTGGAGAAAGGATCTGAATCCAGGCAGTCTGTCTCACAGTTCATGCAATCGCAACTACTACGCTAGAAGAACAAACTTCTATGGAGAAAAGTACTGTGATCTTCTTATAAATCCCAGTGATCTTTTGTTGAGTAGAAAAATGTATGATTATTTTTAAAATTTTGCTCTAATTTTTTTTTTAAGCCATGAACTTATTTGGAGAACAGACTGTGAATTCTTCATCTCTCTATTCAGATGTCCAGCCTGGGTCCTGGCAAGGGGGAAGTGCTCAGATATTTGTGAAAAGCAATTTAGTTTGTCCTCTGTACAGAAGCCAGAGGAATTTGTCAAAACTTAACCTAGGGCCTCTACTCTCCTGCTCAGCATATACTAATTAATCAATCATCTAATTATCTCTTTCTGCCTTGCTCCTCCTGCAGGACTTTTGCACACACTGTGCCCTGTGTCTGGGTTGCCTCCTCCCAGTTCTTTCCCATCCTTCAAATCTCAGCTCAATTGTCACCTCCTCATAGATGACCTCCCTGACCACACCAGTGTGAATTTCCCCCATTATTGTCTATCTCTGCTCATTGTTCATGTCTTTCTGAAACAGGCTGGAACCTGGGACCCTTTACCGGAGTGTTTGTACTTGCACCTAGACAAACACCCAGAGAAATGTCTCATCCAGCAACAGAATACAAAGAAACTATAAGGGATGGAAAAGAACTACACTCATGCGCAGTTGGGACAAGTTAGGAGCTGTAAGATACAAAAAAGCCAAAAACCAACTGCCCCTTCTGGGGTGCTGGGAGAAAAAGCAGGGTATCGTGCATAAACCCTGCACACACCACCACCAAGGGGGTGGGCAGACCACCTAAGCCACTTCTCCTGACCCCCAGATCTGCCCTTACCCTCACCCCACATAATGAATCAGTCCGCCCTCCTTGGAGAGCCAACAAGGGCACGTATTACTTATTTCTGCTCCCTCATCCTACTGCACAAGTCCCAATAAAGCCTTGCCTGAGTTCTTGTCTGGCCTCTCCGCATAGTTACACTCTGTAATAATTTATGTTTGTTTGTCTGCCTTTCCCTCATAAACTTAAGGGCAGAGACCCAGTCTAACAAATCCCTAGCATTTAGCTCAAAGCCCAGCACATAATAGGTGCTCCATAAATATTGGTTGACTAGAAGTGTTAGATTGAAGGAAATAAACAGCAGCAGCTGTGAATCTCTGAACGGGTGAATTAGCAGTGCCTGGATTTAGGGAACTGCTGGATGCATGACACTGCTTCTGGGCTGCCTCAGCAGGAGGCTGAGAGCCCAGTGCTCTGCTGGCAGGTCACCTACAAAGTCTGTTTTGGAGCCCAGCCGCTGCCTCTGGTCTTTGTGGAGCAGGGCTTGCAGGAGGTCGCAGGCAGCCACCGTCCGGCCCCCAGGAATCCGTAGCGGCTGGTGCAGAATGTTCTCATACATCTGGGATACGTCTTGGCTGTAGAAGGGCGGCTGGTGAGAGAGAGGCAAAGAGATGGGAGGATCATCCATGCTAAAGTGGGCACAGTTCTCAGAGACACTTGGAGCAAAGCGGGGGTGCAGCTGGAAGGATTCAGCCAGCCTTGAGTCTTATGCCATTGCTCACGTGGCAGAGTGGAGAGACACAGAGACCTCTGGGTGCCCAGCACAGCGGAGAGGCTGCTGGGAAGGCCGAGAAGTCTCTCCCCTCCAGCGTGAGGCTTGTGGACCTCTCCCAGCGCCCCCTCTATCCCACGTCTCTTAATCAAGCTTGTGCACCAACTTTGCACTGTCCAAAGTTAACAGTTACTCATCATCATTTTATTCCAGCCTCATATGATGGTTATGAGACATGTTGTCATTTTTCAGACGAGAAGCGCAGGCAGTCTAGGATTGGATCCAGGGGCTAGTTCTACCACCTCCCAGGACTGTGACCTCTTTGCACCTCAGTTTCCCTCTTAGTAAAATAAGAACAACCCCATTTCCTGCAGTGCCCACATCCAAAGGCTGTTTTGAGGCACCAGAGGAGCAACACATGAGACAGTATATTATAAAGTGTGGAACTGACTTTATTGAAAAAAATATACTTTATCCTTGTATCCATGTTTGCATCACCCTTTTTGAGCTTCTAGAGAAGAGGAGGCTCATTCAACTCCTTGAGGAGTCTGAGGAGGCCACACAAGGGAGAGATCCACCTCCCATCTCTTCCAGAATTAGCTCTGCCCCACTCACCAGGCCGTGTAGCATCTCGTAGAGCACCGCTCCCAAGCACCACCAATCCACTGCCCGATCATAAGGCTCCTTACGGAGCACTTCTGGAGCCAAGTACTGTTGAGAGAAAACATATTTATTTGAAAGACACTCAGCTTCCATCGCCCCATTTGTAAACAAGGTACTTGGAGGAAAAGATCACCAGAAGCTGATTCTGCTGTGATATTTACTTAGCTGTGCATGTGTTCATTCAGCATCAGTTCATCAAAGACCTGCTTTGTGCAGGACCCTTTGCCAGTGTGCTGAGGACATAGAGGAAATCTGGCTGGACTGCCCTGTACAGATGTATATGTTGTACATCACACAAAAGCACCAGCCAAAGGGGTAAAGGGGGTTGCAAGCCTGGCTGATCAACTCACCAAACCACAACCCTAGTACAAGACTGTATCTAGCAACTTGTGTGCATGTGTGCTAAGTTGCTTCAGTCATGTCTGACTCTTTGCGACCCTATGGACTGTAGCCCGCCAGGCTCCTGTGTTCATGGGATTCTCCAGGCAAGAATACTGGAGTGGGTTACCATGCCCTCCTCCAGGAGATCTTCCTGACCGAGGGATCAAACCACATCTGTTATGTCTCCTGCATTGGCAGGCAGGTTCTTTACCACTAGCTACACTTAGGAATCCCCATCCAGTAACTCACATATGTTTAAAGGGAAAACTTAGGGCCTCCCTGGTGATCCACTGGCAGGTGAATTCTTAATCACCTGCCAGTGCAGAGGACACAGGTTCAATCCCTGGTCCAGGAACTAAGATCCTACATGCCACAGGGCAACTAAGACTGTATGCCACAACTAGTGAGCCCATGTGCCCTAGGGCCAGGGCTCTGCGACAAAAGAAATCACCCCAATGAGAAGCCCAAGCACCACAACAAAGAGTAGCCCCTCCTTGCTGCAACTAGAGAAAGCCCATGCGCAGTAATGAGCAGCAGCCACAAATAAAATAAAATACAAAATAAATAAACGCGAAACGTTTTCTAATTAGTCTGCCCAAAGGGAGTGCCTTTAATTTGCTCAAAAGCATCCAAGTGATGTCTTGGAACTAGGAAAGCCCTGGGGATACCCCCAGGGCAGTTGGAAGACTCACCGATGAAGTATAAGTCAGTGTGGCCCATATTTGCATAGGTAACCTTAGTAACGGAGGGATGGAAAGGAGTCAGGAAAAAAGAGGTGGCATCTCAGCTCCTACTGACAGCTGAATGCATGCTGTGTATCTGCACTTCGCACAAGTAGAGAACCTTAGGCAGAATTGTGCTTCCTGCAGACCCGAGGGCTTGGGAATCTCTTAGGCTGGGGTCTCTACCACCAAGGAAAGAGGCCTCAGCAACAGAGCAAGCCACTCTGAGAGACTGCATGGGTGTGGAGAGGGGCAGGGAGTTACCCAGACCTAGTCCCATGAAATTAAAAGACGCTTACTACTTCGAAGGAAAGTCATGACCAACCTAGACGCCATATTAAAAAGCAGAGACATCACTTTGCCCNAGGCATATTCTTTATCAGCTGAGCTACCGCGAAAGCCCCAAACACACCCCTACTCTCACCCATACAAGGAACAAGCTTGTCCCCCACTCAGGGAGTGAACGAGCAAGAGGATCTACTGTTTGTTCTTGCTCCCCCTGCTGCAACAGGGGCCCCTGTCTGAACTTCTTGCCTAGTCTCTGGTCAATTTCTATTCATTGTGAAGGCCAAGAACCCTGGTCGGTATCACCAGGAAGCAAGGTCCTGGTGGCACCCTGGTGCGTAATGGCCTGGTGCAATAATCAGGTACTCACAGGGTATCTTCCTCTCTCCAGGAGGTTATACGAGGTGTTCTGGGGGAATGAAGGAGTTGACAGGGCCTGACACGGCCCCTGCTCTTCTGGAACTTTCTGTGTGGCTACCACATGCCACACTCAGACCTCTGTAATTCACCACAGTGTGGGGATCTGTGGAGCTGGGGCCAAGGGGGCTCATCAGAAAGGGACTTGAGCCCAATGGCCTTGGGGAGGGGGGGTCTTCTGTGGGCTTTGCTTTGGTGGGGGGAGTCATCCAAGAAAAACCCAAGTGAACAGTATTAGATCCTTTCATTTTTTAAGAAAATGGAAATGTTGAACCAACACACAGATGGGCAGGATATTATGTTGACAAAACATAACGCCCAGAACAAGGTCATTTCTTTTCAATGACAAGACCCTGATGCAGCCTTCATTTAGGAGCACTGCTTAGAACAGGAAAACAATAATGAAAATAATAGTAACCTCAAAGTCCAAGCGTGGGGCACATCAGAATACTCGCTGACCATAATAGTTCCCTCTCTGGGACTTACATCCTGAGAGAGTGTCCCATTTCTATGTTCCCTTTGCAGTTAAACTCCTTGGAATAGTTATCTGGACTCAGTAGGTACTCCTTCTTCCTTTCCTCTCTTGGAGCTGTTCCAAAGAGGCTGTTATCCCAACATGCACCCAAAAGAATAGACCAGTAACCTCTGTGTGCCAGAGCCAGTGATGAATTCTTTGTTCTCAAGTCATTCAGTGTCCTGAGGATATGACCCCCTTTTCCTACTTGGCGTTAGGATCCGCTGGTTTTCCTCCTTCACCAACTGCTTTTTCTCCATCTTTTCCACTGCATTCCCTCTTTTTTGCCCTGAAACACTGGCCTGGCCTTTCTCTATACTTGTTCCCCAGTTGACAGCAACCAGCTTAACGGATTTAAGTGTCCACTAAACTCCACAATTCCCAAACTCATCTCTCTAGTTCTGATACACTCCTGACTCTGGATTCTCTGACACTTCACCAGTTAGAGGCCTAGAGGCACCTCACTCTTAACATGTCCAAAACGAAAGTCCTGACTTTCATTCTTTCCACTCTCCCCAGCCTGCTCCTCCATTGACATCTATCTCCATACCAGTACTTCCACCTACTCAAAGGTTCGAACCAGCAACTAGAAATTCATCCCAGAAACTTTGCACCTTCCCCCTGAATCCACCACTACACCATAAAATCACCTTAGACTTTACCTTCAAAATCCCACATATATGTGGGATCCTGAAAAATGGTACAGATGAGCCTGTTCGCAGAGCAGGAATAGAGACACAAATGTAGAAAATGGTCATGTGGACACAGTGGGGGAAGGGGAGGGTGAGATGAATTGGAAGATTGGGATTGACATATATACACTACCACGTGTAAAACAGAAAACTAGTGGGAACAGGCTATAAAAAAGTACAGGAAGCTCAGCTTGCTGTTCTGTGATGACTCAGATGGGTGGGATGGGGGTAGTAGGAGGGAGGTCCAAGAAGGAGGGGATGTATGTACGCATATGGCTGATTCACTTCATCATACAGCAGAAACTAACACAACACTGCAAAGCAAATGTATGCTAAATAAACGAAACGAAATATATCCAGACGCCACTGCCGCAACCACCTGGCCCTGAGCCACCATCATCACTTGCATGGATTATTGCACTCACTCTCCCATTGTGTTCCTATTTCTAACGACTCTCTACAATCTTTCTTCACCAAAGACCAGAGTGACTCTTTAAAACTGGACGTCAGATCATGTGACTTTGTTGCTCAAAAACTCCAGTGTACTTGCCACCAAACTTAGGATTAAAATCCAGTCTTTACCACAGTCGACGAGATTCCACGTGACCTGGCTCCCATCTCCCTCTCCTCCTTGGTCTCCAGGCGCTCCCTTTCACTATGCTTCAGCCTGGCTTCTTTGCTGTCCCTCAGACACACGGAGCGCCCATTTTTTAACAGGTTAATTTTCCAAACTATAGATGTTATTGGCCCTGCCCCTTGCCCTTACATTTCCCTGTGCTTAGAATACCCTTCCTCCAGACATCCGCATGATCGCCTTCCACTCATATCACAGAGGTCTCTGCTCAAACATCACCTCCCAGAGGCCCTTTCCATGACCGATTGTCCTGGTTAGGGGTTTCCCAGGATGTGAGACTTTCAGTGTTTCAACCAGTACAATCCTGGGCAAACCAGAATGGTTGAATATTCTGCAATACCAGTCCCACCAGTTTCCCATCCACATTTTTTTGCTTTATATTTTACTTTATAACACATCACTCTCGACACCTTATCTTACAATGCTTTGATTGTTTATTTTTTGTCTTGAACTTGAACATTGGCTCTGCAAGGGCAAAGATTACTCTTATTCACTCTGAATCTCTATCATCCAGATCAGAGCCTGGGATAGGGTTGGAGCTCAGTATATATGTGACTAATAAATCGAGGAATGAATTGATAAGATAAACTAGAGTACATCTATAATTTGGAAAATTAACCAGTTAAAAAATGACATATTGGCATATGGAAATGGAAATGGGAACATATATGTGATACACTGTCAAGGCAAAAAAGCAGGTTTCCAAATGGTAGGTGAACAATGGTAGGTGACTTTGTTAAGAAAATAAAGACATAATACACGTAACCACCAAAAAAAGCCTGGAGGGACATGACCCAAGGTGACAGTGGGGTTAGGTTATCTTAGTTATCTTTTTATCTTTGTACCATTATGTAAAAATTTTGACGGTGTTGCTGTTCATTTACTTAGTACGTGGGTACTAAGTCCTGGTGGGAACTTTGACAGGCTCATTGCCCACCACCACACTGTCCCATCACCTTGACTGTGATGCCCACATCTGAGCAGTTCTCAGCATCTTTCTCTCCTGCACCACTGCCTTCTGATTTCCTGGCCAGAGGTTGAATGAGCATCAGCATTTTCTCCCAGCTCTTTAGACCTACAGAGACCCCTGCAAACTCTCGGGAGGTGCTCCAAGTTCTTCTGAGAGCTCTCAAGCCTCTTTCTTCCTCTAACTGCCCCAGCCGAGATGTGCACCCTTCTGCCCCATCACTCCATGTTCCTGCCCTCGTCTCCCTGGGACCTGTTGGATGCAGTGGGAATAGGTGGGTGGTGTTCACACACTTCCCTCTTTTTGGAACACTCTCTCAACCAGCCAATCAGGTCTGCTCCGCTAACCCTTTGCATCTGTCCTCACCAGCCTTTCCCATAAGCTTCACCGGACCACCCCCCAACCCCGTGAACCCTAGTTCCCTTCCTTGTGCCCACTTCTGTGACTACACTGTCTTCACTGTACTGTCCTTTATTCATTTATAAGCCTGCTTGCCCAGTGCCTTGCAATGACAGGCCAGTGACATTACATACCACTTTGGTCTGATTTTGTTTCTGCAGTGCCATGGGTTAAGAACTATCATTGTTCTTGTTTTGAAAAGGAGGAAACAGGCACAGAGAAGTGAAGTGATGTGACTCAGACATCTAGGCAGTAAATGATATAACTGGGATTTGAACCCAGCCAGTCTGACGCCAAAGCCCATGGCCTGGAATTTCAGGGAGAAGATAGGAATTTAGGAAAAGAAGGAAGGGGGACTTCCCTGGTGGCCCAGTGGTTAAGACTGCACTTCCAAAGCAGGGGGTGCATGTTCAAGCTCTGGTTGGGGAACCAAATTCCCACAATACTGCATGGCACCGCCAAGAAGTTAAACAAACATTAAAAAAAATTTCTTTAATTAAAAAAAGGAAGGAATGAAGTTAGTTGGTAGAAAGAAAGGATGAAATGGATTCGTTAGGAAGGAAGAAAATTAGGCAGCACAGGTAGAGAATTAGTTGAGAGGGAAGGAAGGAAAGAAAGGAAGAAGGAAGGGAGGGAAGTGATAGGAGGAAAAAATGAAGGAACGGAGTTAGGGAAGAGGGTGTCAGAAAGGAAAGGAAGTCAATACGGTAGTTAGGAAGGAAATTAGCTAGGTAACTAGTTTCCCGTTTTGGCAGCCGAACACATTAGCAGACAGGTGTCCTGCTCACGGTGGAGTCACTCACCTGGAAAATACTAGGTCCCAGCTCAGGTCCTGGGCTCCAGCCCCGTACCCAGCTCTGCCTTCCAGTCTCTCTGCATGGTCCCTCTGACCCACAACCCAATCCTGACTGCCCGAACAACCTTCCTGGGCAGGAGCGACCTGTCACCCACTCCCTCGGGCTCCCAAACCAGCTGAAGTTCAACCTTCAGCCTTGCTGGCTGGGCACAGGCTACCGGGCTTTCCGGTTACTAATTAACCGCTGGGCCTGAATCACCATGCTGGCGGTGCCCACCGGCTCCTCCACCGGGCCCTGCCCTGGGGACCGTCCTTTAAAAGGTACAGCACAGCTTACATTGTGTGACCTTGGGCAAGTGACTCCAGCTCCCGGAACCTTGTGTGGATCTGTGATGATGCCCGGCAGGGAGGAGCTCTGAAGTCCCTTTAACGCTGTCACATTTCATTCTCTGAAATCTTGCCCCCACCCACTCCACCTCCAAGCCCTGCTGAAATGCGGACTCTTTCTACGCAGCCTTCCCTGATTCCATTAGCAGAGTCATTATCCCCTGTGCTTAGAGCCTGAGAAATTGACCAAGGAAGGTGCTTGTTTTGCACTGTTCTCACTAATGGGGACGACCAGCCTCTTTGACTAGCCCAATAGTGGATCCATCTGGGGAGGAGCAGCTCATTTGCCCACTGTGCCAGCCCGACACCCTGATATTCCTGGCACTCTCTTGTGTTGAGCCAATCCTGGGCCCAGAGCTCACCTGCCCCAGCACTGCCTGGGCACCGAGCTGGGAAGAGCACCCTGTCTGAGTGGAGACCCATGCCCCACCTTGCCCTTTGGAGAACTGAGACTCAGGAACCAGGGCTCAGCTCGCCCCAGGCTTTGTCCTGTTTGATCTGTAGCTGCCCAGACCGAGGGTTCTAACTCAGGGCAGGGGTGGAGCCTGGATTGCTGGACAGGTGAGCAAAGCTTTGCCCCGTGTCCCCCTTCTTAGCAGGAAACTCAGAGACATTGGTTTGATTCCTGGTCTGGGAAGATCCCATATGCTTTGGAGCAACCAAGTCCTTTGCCACAACTACTGAGCCCAAATGCCTGGAGCCTGTGCTCCACAGCAAGAGAAACCTGTGCACAGCAACAAAGACCCAGGGCAGCCAAAAATAAATTTTTAAAAATGTCAACAACTTCCCAGTCATTCCAGTGCCTTAGAAACTGGTGAATGTGTCCTCGAAAGCCCCGCAGGCCTCACTCCTCCGCCAGCACACATAGCAGCAGTTGCCTGGCCTCGGCCCAGAGAGGGGCAGCGGCTGGCCCTAGGGCACCGAGCAAATCAGGGCAGAGCCCAGGGTCCTGCCCCTTTCCTGGGCTGAGCTGCTCCTCCTCTGCCAACCTCCTCCTCTCTTCCAGCCAGTTTGAAAAAAAACCCACAAGATGGGTATGGAAGCATTCCGACACACTGAAGACCTTGAAATAGAAAGTGAAAACTTCTCCTCCAGCCTATCTTCAATCTCATTTCCAGAGATAACTGCTATTAACTCAAAGGTGACTTTTCCTCCAGATTTTTGCCTACACCTTCATCTGCATATCTCATCCATTCCCCCGCCCCCCAAAATGCACCATACTCTACATATTGTTCAGCAACTCACTTTTTGCCCTCACACACAGCTTTCTATGTCAACACATATGTGCGTGCTGCATGCTAAGTCACTTCAGTCATGTCCAATTCTGTGTGACCCCATGGACTGCAGCCTGCCAGGCTTCTCTGTCCATGGGACTCCCCAGGAAAGAATACTGGAGTGGGTTGCCATGCCCTTCTCCAGGACATCTTCACCCACCCAGGGATGGAACTCTCTACCTACATCGGCAGGTGGGTTCTTTACCACTAGCACCACCTGGGAAGCCCGTGTCAACACACACAGCATTTTAAAAACATCTCTATCAGGGACTCCACACTTCTCCTGCAGGGAGCACGGGTTTGTCGGGGAGCTAAAGATCCTGCATGCCTCGCTGTATCACACTCCTAAATGTGGGATTAATTTCCCCACTACTATTTTCCATCCTCTGTTCCTTTGCTGATGGACACTCAGACTGTTAACCAAAATCACAGTAATTTTAAGGAGGCTGAAGAGAATATCTCTGTTAATATCGTGTGACCTTGGCATGTGTTTCTTTCTGGTAAACTCCTGAAAGTGGGAGTTCTGGGTTCATTTTAACCTACCTACCAAGTTACTCTAAAAAGCTGTACCAACTGACATGCTATCAGCGGTGCTGCTTAAACTTGCCCTTTCCTCTCAAAGATGTTGCAGAAAATGGCCAAGGCTGCTCCTGCCCTGAGGCCATAGCAGTAAGGCATTCCCCCATCCTCCCTTCCTTTTCCTTTTTCTTTTCCCTCCCGATTTCCCTGTATCCTCTCTTTCAGCTGGCTGGCTTCTGTAACTTGGATGTGATGGTCAAAGATTTGTTCTCAGGGATGAGAAGGGGAACAAGAGTCTGAACCAGTGGGAATCCACCTCTGTGAATACTCCCCCCAACCTTGGCATTTCTCGGCCCACTTTTCCCTGCTTTATCTGTCCCGCCCCATCCCTACTCCCACCAATAACCCCACCTACACATACCCTCTCACACCTGCAGATTCATCCACAGGCAGAGGGTTATCAGGGGTCAGAACTGAGAAACCTGTTATCCGTGTGGATTGAGTGCAAGACCCTTGGGTCAACATAGTTCACACACAGGCTAGAGATGAGGCCCCCCTGCTCTCGCCCCACTTACTTTTCTTTTAGAAGAAAAAGATTTTCAGAAAGTGATAAATGTACAGAATTTTTAAAATGGAGCTGGATTATGAGGCAGATAATGAGAAAGGTCTGTCCCCCATCCCTTTCCTCCTGGACAAGGAATGCATTTTAGCTGCTTCCTTTGGTATTTTTTTTAAAGTATTTATTTTTAATTGAAGGATAATTGCTTTACAATATTGTGTTGGTTTCTGCCACACATCAACATGAATCAGCCATAGGTATACATATGTCCCCTCCCTCTTGAATCTCCCTCCTACCTCCCACCCCCTCCCTATCAG
>SJYV01052865.1:817267-857918 GCA_006410875.1 Neotragus pygmaeus | reverse complement strand
ACCCCATCCCACCCCTCTAGGTTGTCACAGAGCTTCCTTTGGTATTTCTTAATACTTCCATGTGTCTAAATAGCATGATTATACTGAGATTTCCTCCATCTGTCTTTTTTCAGAAATTCTCAAGTGGTTTCCTTACAATATTTCCATCTCACCCATCCAAACATTCATCTCTGCTTTTCCTAAAATTAATTGGTCATTGTCTCATCTGATTGTTTGAAATATTCAATGTATACCTCTGCATATATTGTACGCCTGTACAAACACACATGCAAATAATTCTTAAACTCTTCGATAGAGCTGAAAATAGCCTCCTAATACAGTAATATTGGGTTAGCCTAAAAAATTCAATCGAGTTTTTCTGTAACATCTTAGGGAAAAACCTAAATGAACTTTTCGGCCAATTTCATTGGGTTTGTTTGGTTGTTTGTTTGTTTTTTTCCTTCTCATCCTTCCTGGAGATTTTCATCCTTCTCTTTTCATCTGGACAACAGCTCAGTTGTCAGCCTGGCCCTTCTTTTTCCATCACTCTGGAAATCCCCTCTGTCTTTCTCCTTTTAAAAATTAAAAAAAATTTTTTTTTTTTTAGTGTGCCATGTGGCATGCAGAATCTTAATACTTCCATGTGCCTAAATAGCATGATTTAGATGAACCCATGCCCCCTGCAGGGGAAATGTGGAATCTTAACCAGTGAACCATCAGAGAAGCCCTTTCTTTGTCCCTCTCCTTGTTGGATGTCCTATTTCCTGGATCCTATGGGTGTCCTTTTAAAACAGTGGTTCAGTTCAGTCGCTCAGTCGTGTCCAACTCTTTGTGACCCATGAATTGCAGCACGCCAGACCTCCCTGTCCATCACCATCTCTCGGAGTTCACTCAAACTCATGTTCATCAAGTCCGTGATGCNAGCTGAATCACTTCTCATCCCTTCCTACTTGATTCTATGTGTATCATTCCATGAATAGATGCACCCTTGTTGTATTCCTGAAAGAAGATAAGCTCTATGTCCTCCTACTCTGCCATCTTGATCTCTCTCCTACAATGATAGATTTTACACAATCAAAAGAAATAGTTGTTGCTGCTGCTGCTGCTGCTGCTGCATCGCTTCAGGCATGTCCGACTCTGTGCGACCCCATAGACGGCAGCCCACCAGACTCCCCTGTCCCTGGGATTCTCCAGGCNTACAATGATAGATTTTACACAATCAAAAGAAATAGTTGTTGCTGCTGCTGCTGCTGCTGCTGCATCGCTTCAGGCATGTCCGACTCTGTGCGACCCCATAGACGGCAGCCCACCAGACTCCCCTGTCCCTGGGATTCTCCAGGCAAGAACACTGGAGTGGGTTGCCATTTCCTTCTCCAATCCATGAAAGTGAAAAGTGAAAATGAAGTTGCTCAGTCGTGGCAGACTGTGACTCCATGGGCTGCAGTCTACCAGGCTCCTCCTCCATGCATGGGATTTTCCAGGCAAGAGTACTTGGAGTGGGTCACCATTGCCTTCTCCGAAAGAAATAGTAAATACATTTAATTCCAAACTGCCTCCTCTATAACTGATATTTAATTTAATTTTACTTGTGAGATTAAAAAGATCACAAAGTGAAGAAAGGAAGGAAGAAGGGGAGGGTGAGAAATATGGAAGGAGGAAGGAGTTTTGTGAGGAAGTCTGTATTGCTAATTTATAGTAAACTACATTCCAGTGATAGTGGAGAACAATTGAGAATGTTAAATCATGATCCACTATTCCCCAATTGTAAAATTTTAGGCCAGTTGTGGAAAATATAGAATATTTCTACAATTCCAACTTTACGATTGAAGAAAAGGGGTCAGGGAACTTGATTGTACTTTAAACTCAGAAATGTCCCTTTTAATATCATGTTGAGTGAAGGAAAAATTTGTCTGCCAAAAACAAGTTTTCTGACTTTTAACCTTAATTTTCTCACAAATGGAATAGGAAAAGAAGCCCTTTGGAGGATTTTTCAAATGCAGCCATAGTTTACTTCTCAGATGTTGTTAATGGGAATGTTGTAATGTAGATTTTCTTTTCTTTCCTTCTTTAAAAAAATATTCCTGAGAAGCAAATTAATGCAATACTTTAAAATGCAATACTATAAAAAATGCCCCACTTTGGGCTTTCAGGGCTGGAATCAAAGTTTCTCATAGGTGACTTCCCATCATGTAGGGCAAAGGTTCAGCAATGTAAATCTTTCAGAGATTGAAATTTATTTTTATTTTCCCAGAGGTTTCTGAGAATTGGTCTGTTATTGCTCTTTGACTGTCTTCAGAGATGGTGTGACCTGGTGTGTGACCCTCAGCATATTAAAATTCTGAGACAATGAGTTTAAAAAGGAAACTCCACAATTTATAGGCTGTCATTAAAAGACACAGGGTTGTAAATAAGATGATTTTTTGAAAATAGAAGTAGAAGAAGAGACATTCTTAGAGGATATTATTAAGGTCCTCATTATCCCTCGTGTACTCCTGTCCTGTATGCTTATCTGTCTGCTGCCTGGTGACCTCCATCCAAAGGCTCTTGCTATTATAATATGATTGTGTTATTGCCCTGCTTAGAATTCCCCAGTAATTCACTTTGTCTATAGGAAAAAAAAAATCTAAATTCTGTTTTATGTCTGGTAGTGAATTGTATGTGAGCCATTCCACTGTCCTTTTTGTCTTAAGCTGCAGTAATGTGAACTTCCTGTCCTTCCCTCAAATGTGACATTCTTTCCCATGCCTCCCAACAAGTTTCCCTTCGCTTTCTTCACTTTGGAAAAGCTCTTCTATTCCAAACTCCATCTAATCCCTCTTGTACTTCGTCCTTGTTATTCTTAACTTTTAACAAGCTGCATCTTGTCCAGGCCTTGTACTAATACTTTCTCCTTTGTGAGGCCTTAACTACCCAGGTTGTCATGGATGTGCCTTCTTATATGCCTTTCTGTGGGAGGTTGAATAGTGCCTCCCTCCTTGGATATCCAGGTCCTGATCCCTGGAATCTATGAATTTTACTTTATATGACAGATATGATTTTGCTGATTAAGTTATTTTGTATCATCCAAGTGGAGGGAAAAGGAGAAGGCTATGTAGTGACAGATACAGAGATTGAAGTAACATGCCTTAAAGATGGAGAAAGGGGTCATAAGCCAATGAATACAGGCAGCCACTAGGAGCTGGAAAATGCAGGAAAATGAATTATTCCCTAGAGATTTTGGGTGACTGCAGCCTTGCCAGCCCTTTGATTTTAGGCCAGTGAAACCCATTTCAGACTTCTCGTCTCCAGATCTACAGAAAATAAATTTCTTATGTTTACACCACTAAGTTTGTTTCAGTTGCAATAGGAAAGTAACACATTTTCTCTGCACTATATATTCCTCCATTTTAGCAATTGTTTCATGATTAATAGCCATTGAGTTGCCCTGTGAATAAACCCTTTCTTTGCTGTAAATCTTGGCATCTCAGTGTTTGACTTGCTGTGTTAGGCAAAACGAACCTGGTTCCATAACATTAGCATTTGTGAGCATTTGTGCTCACTTGCTTCAGTCAGTCTGGCTCTTTGCAACTCCATGGACTGTGATCCACCAGGCTCTACTGTCTCTGGGATTTTCCCATTAAGAATACTGGAATGGGTTGCTATTTCCTTCCTTAGGATTTACCAATTATCTGACTCTATTCATTTGCTCTAAATTTCGACTCTCCTTCCAAATATGCCTGCTTATTAGTCTCCAGAACCCTCCAGATCTTTCCATTGGGTTTTTTGGAGGGTGGGGGTATTTGTTTTTTGGACTTTTTTTTCTTTTTTTTTTGCATTTTGGCCAGGTTAATGATTGTTCTTTGTGGGAAGATTAGTTCCTTAAAAGCTCACTCTTCAATATGAGGAGTATTTTAATTTTATTTTCAGAAAAAAAAATCTAAATGTATTAAGTAACTGCTACTTAAGCTCTATATTATTTTACATGAACTTGAAGATGTCAAGCACAATTCATGATATATGATCTGTTTTCACAGGTATTAGGTTGCCTTTTGCTCTAGAAATTCAACAGTTTCTACATCTCTAATAATTCAGAACTCTGGATAGCAGTGTACTTGCTTAAAGCTACTACTGTGTCTGTGTTAAAAGTGGGAAGGTTCTGTGATAATTTTGCAAATGGATGAAAATACCAGTGGGCTTACTTTGAACTCACCCTGGGTGTTAATTGCTCTGTATTTCTGAAGGCAGCAGGGGAGAGGGAAGTTAGCAAGAAAGAGTAAGAGCAGCCAACATTGCCTTCTCTTTTCTCTGTGCTATAGTGAAAAGGGGATGAAACATCACAGAAAGATGAAAATCTTTTGGTTTGCCCTGAATCAGGCCAGCAGGCTTGATGGCTCAGGGAAGGCATTGATGGGTACAATGTTATAAGAAGAAAGTAACAGCAAGGGCAGGTTATGAACATATTGTTCTGCCTGTAAAATAGCTACTTGCCTACTTGCCTGGTACAAAAAATGATTTATCTAGGCAAGAACACCCTGTAGGGAAGTGGATCAAAGGAGAAAACCAACAAGTGAGATGAACTAGAGCAGGGCTTCTCAAACTTTAATATGTAAGCCAATTTCCTGGGGGACCATGTTCAACTGCAGGTTCAGACTCAAGAGTTCTGGGTGGGCCTCAGATTCTGCATTTCTCACAACCTCAGGGTGATGCAGGTGCTGCTGTAAATAGCAGTGAGCCAGAGACTTTCCTGTAGCAGCATTTTACCTAGAGCTGACCCTGGTGCCAGGTGAGAAGCATTAAATGATGATTTCATTTATTTTACACCAGGAAAAATTCCATGGGGGAAAGCAAAAATATTTTTGCTTGGGTTGGTCAATTTTTGTGCATATTCAAAGTATGATGCTAATTTATTATGGGGAATAACACTTACGAAGCTCCCACTCATTCTGATTGCTGTGCAACAACACAGGTTGTTATGCGTTGTGAGGTGTCAACAGTTGTGTTATTGATGTTAATGCAATGTCCCTCACTAATAATTAGCATCAGCTACTATTTTAAACTTGAGACTATTTTACCCTGATATTCTTTTTGGTACGTTTGGCACTGTACTTTAAATTTTTTTTTTTTCCTTTCCTGTGTATTAAGAAATGAGCATCTATTCCTATTTGTAATTAAGCATGAGTTTTATGTTATATTTTACTCTAGTTTTTAATATTTATGGTTACCAATCACTGAGGAAAATTAATCATCTATTCTTTGCCTTGTAGCTATATTCTGTGAAACACAAATTGAGACTGGTAGAAAGACAAAGGATTAGCATGCCTTATTTGGGTATGAAAAGCAATCTGGAGATCAAGGACACCAAAATGTTAAAATATTAAGCATCAGAGTATTATGATGGTTTGGTAGGACAATGGAAAATAATATTAGAGAAATAATTCCAGGGATATTTGATAAACATGATTGGTTAATCTTTAAAATGTGATGTCAAAAATAGTCTTGAAAATTTATCTGACACTCCTGCATTTAAATCAGCCTGATCTTAATACTGTCCAAGTAGAACTCAATCAATTTGTCTTTAGTTCCATAGCATACTTTACCCTGCAGATTGAGGATTTATACTTCTCATTCAATAAATATTCTGTTATTTCTACAATGCATTTTAAAAATTCCTTTTTAAAACAAAATTTGGCCACACCTCATGGTGATAATTTTGCCCAATGTTGGCTAAGGTGAGTGTTTTGAGCAGGTTGATGGTAGGCTAGGCTAAGCTGTGATGTTCAGGCATTTTTGACTTAAAATATTTCAGCTTACAATTGATTGATTAGGATGCAACCCTATCATAAGTTGAGGGAGATCTGTGATTTAGTATGAATATCCTCTAAGAACAAGAACATTTCTGTACATAACCACAATACTGTTAACACATCCAAGAAATTTAATATTAACTCAATGGGAAATGTAACTTTTAGCTTTCTCTACATTAAAAATGAGGTTGGAATGGATGTTTACTGGACCTAGGTACATTAGCTTTCATTTTTAAGTTCAAGAAATGCCTTCCCTTATGTAAGGGTTGACTTTGATGTCTAATACTGTCACTATCCAGTCAGTCCCCGAAGGTGAATTTTCTACTCAATTCCTTTCAAAATCATTTTCTTTCTGGAAAAAAATTATCATAAACGTAGCAATTTATTCCTATGATGGCCTGAGAATAAACTCAGGGTAAGTTGAACTTGAAGGGCCAAGTCAGACTCTGACAGAACACATCTGTTTGGTGTCAGCAGCTGTGGCTTTGGCCTTGGAATTCTTTTTCTAACACATGAATAGGGATAAAATGGTATGTTTTTGTTTACATGTTTGGTCTTAATGAAATCCACAAATAATAAGAATGGAAGTAAGTATACTCTATTTATTGCCTCTGTTACTTCTGTAACTGATTCTGAAGCATAGTAATAAAATAAAATTCAGAAAGAAAAACAAAATAATCTGTTTTCTTTTATAATTCTTTTAATTTATAAATTCAACCGAAATTCCTCTGTGAAACTGAGTTGCAGAGTCACAACCCAGAACCATAACTAACTACAACCTCTTTTATATTATTCATGTCTAGAGAGAAGACATTTAAAAACATATAAATTTGCTTGTTAATCCACTTTAAGAGCAGTTGGAAATGCAGGGAGAGAAATGCAGAGACTTTTGAAACAGAAAGAAGCCGCTTCCTCGGTTGATTTCCTCTTAATAAAATTATCCAAAATAATGGAATTCTTTTGGAGATGTAATTACTGTTAAGTCAAACTTCCACATTTCAGTTTTTTAATTGACACTAGTGTTTCATACACCAAAGTAAGAGCCTTTCGGGAAAAGTTTAAAGCCTGTTACTCTTAGATGTTTCTTTTGCTGCCCCAAACCTGGAACTTCCAATACAATAATAGAGAGACTTTCATTTCATTCTTTTCTTGTAAGAATTTAGAATGAATCCTGATTAGACTTTTCACTGTTTTCTTTTTCTTCCTAGAAAGTTAGAAATTCTGAGATAGAAATTTCAGAATTAAAAAAAAATTAAAAATAAGCAAAATGATTCATGAAGAAATCAGTCCTCTTTGAGGACTGAGCCATCATCTATTGTCTCCTTGTGCATTTTAGAAAATGTCTACGGATCATTGATAGTATTCTTTAATGAGTATGCATGATGAGCTAATAGATGATATTAGTGCTTACAAAAGATGAATTATTACATATGCCAAGATAAATTATTGTGCTCATTTTCTCTTGTGAGAATTCCAAAATTACAACTTGCTGCTGAACAAACATCAACAGGAGAATGTTTGATTCCACCAAATAAAGATGCTCCAAACCCAAGGGCAAAGGAGAAGCCCCAGCAAGATGGTAGGAAGGACGAAATTGTTTTTAGAAACAAACCCCGTACTTGCCAGAGAAGCCCAAAGGAATCAAACAAAACTTGTGTGCACCAGGACGCAGAGAACCAACAGAGACTGATTCAGAACTGTGGTTGTCTCCTGTGGAGGTACAGGTCAGCAGTGGACTGCTGCAGGGACAGGGACTCTGGATACAGTAGACCTGCATATGATATAAGCCCTCTTGGAGGAGGTTGCCATGAATCCCACCACAGAGCCACCAGAACTTACACAGGACTGGGCAAACAGACACTTGGATGGCAAAAACAAAAGCTGCTGTGCACCAGGACCCAGGAGAAAGGAGCAGAAACCCCACAAGAAACTGACCCAAACGTTCCCCTTAGTATCCATGAGTCTCCGCTGGAGGCATCAGTCAGCGGTGGCCTACTTCAGGGTTGGGGGTGCTAAGTGCAGCAGTGTGTGTGCATGGGACCCCTTGAAAGAGGTCACCATTATCTCTGTTACCTCCACTATAGTTTGGCCTTGGTCAAAGAAAAGGGAGGGACCAAGCTCCACCCATCAAGAGAAAATTGGATTAAAGATTTATTAAGCATGGCCCTGCCCATCAGAACAAGGCCCAGTTTTGCCCTCAGTCAGTCTCTCCTAACAGGAAGCTTTCATAAGCCTCTTATCCTTCTCCATCAGAGGGCAGTTCAGTTCAGTTCAGTCCTGTCCGACTCTTTGCGACCCCATGAATCACAGCATGCCAGGCCTCCCTGTCCATCACCAACTCCTGGCGTTCACTCATCAGTCATCGAGTCAGTGATGCCATCCAGCCATCTCATCCTCTGTCGTCACCTTCTCCTCCTGCCCCCACAAATCCTTCCAGCATCAGAGTCTTTTTCAATGAGTCAACTCTTCTCATGAGGTGGCCAAAGTATTAGAGTTTCAGCTTTAGCATCATTCCTTCCATAGAAATCCCAGGGCTGATCTCTTTCAGAATGGACTGTTTGAATCTCCTTGCAGTCCAAGAAACTCTCAAGAGTCTTCTCCAACACCACAGTTCAAATGCCTCAATTCCATGGTACTCAGCCTTCTTCACNATAGAAATCCCAGGGCTGATCTCTTTCAGAATGGACTGTTTGAATCTCCTTGCAGTCCAAGAAACTCTCAAGAGTCTTCTCCAACACCACAGTTCAAATGCCTCAATTCCATGGTACTCAGCCTTCTTCACAGTCCAACTCTCACATCCATACATGACTCCTGGAAAAAATAGCCTTGACTAGACGGACCTTAGTCGGCAAAGTAACATCTCTCCTTTTGAATATGCTATCTAGTTTGGTTATAACTTTTCTTCCAAGGAGTAAGCGTCTTCTAATTTCATGGCTGCAGTCAACATCTGCAGTGATTTCGGAGCCCAAANCTCAACTGATGTGCTATGTGTGTGTACTAATTCGTTTCAGTCATGTCTGGCTCTTTGCGATCCCATGAACTATAGCTGGCCAGAGAGCGTGTATCTGTCCATGGGATTCTCCAGGCAAGAATACTGGAGTGGGCTGCCATGCCCTCCTCCAGGGGATCTTCCCGACCCATGGAGCAAAGCCCCTGTCTCTCTTATGTCTTGTGCATTGGCAGGCAGGTTCTTTACCACTAGCACCACCTGAAAAGTCCACTGGGTAGTATGGTAATTCTATATTTAGCTTTTTGAGGAGCCAAACTGTGCCAAACTTTTCACAGTGGCTGCACCATTTTACATTCCAACCAGCAGATTCTTCACATCCTTTCCAACAATTATTATTTTCCTTTATTATAGTGATCCTGGTAGCTATGACATGGTAGCCCATTGTGGTTTTGATTTGCATTTTGATGTTGAACATCTCTGTGTGTGTTAGCCATTTGTCTATCTTTGGAGAAATGTTCAGTCGAGTCCCCTGTGATTCTTTATTTGGATTGTCTTTTTGGTGTTTAGTTTTAGGATTTATATATTTTAGATATTAAACTCTTGTCAGATCTGTAATTTGCACATATTCTTTCCCATTCTGTAGGCTGTTGTTTCAACTTTTTCATTCAATGTCCAAAAGGTTTTAATTTTGATGAAGTACAACTTGTCTGATTTTTCTTTTGTTGCTTGCACTTTTGGTGTTACATCTAGAAAGCACTGTCAATTCCAAGGTCATAAAAATTTACCTCTATGTTTCCTTATAAGGGTTTTATGGTTTTAGCTCTGCTATTTGGGTCATCGATCCATTTGGAGTTCATTTTCTACAGAGTGTAAGATAGGCATCCAACCTCACTTTTTCACAAGTGGAAATCTCAGTGTCCTCTTCCTTCCTCATTGAATAGGCTTGACACTCATCAAAAATCAATTGGCTTTAAACAAAAATTTAAGAAAATCATTTGGCTGCTGGGATGTCCGTGGAGGTTCAGTGGTTAAGATGCCTTACTTCCAATACAGCAGGCACCAGTTCCACCAATTGTTGGTATAGGAGAAATAGGATCCCACATGCCGAGCAGTACTGCTAAAGATTAAAAAAAAGTCAATTGGCCATGAATGTATGGATTTATTTCTGGACTCTCAGTTCTGTTCAGTTGTTCTTTATGCCTGCCCTTATATCAGTATCATCCATTTTGATTATATTACCTTTGTAATAAGTTTTGAAACCAGAAAGTCTGAGTCCCCCAACTTTGTTCTTTTTCAAGATTTTGCCACTTACAATTTCATACAAATATGAGAATCAGCTTACACATTCCTGCAAAAATGTCCACTGGAATTTTGATAGAGTTTACACTGACTTTATAGATCACTGCAGGCAAGTATTGATGTTTTAACAATGTTAAGTCTTCCTGGAATGTTGTCTTGCCGTTTATTTATCATGTTGAGGAAGTTTCCTCCTATTTCTAGTTTTCTGACAGTTTTTATTGTGAAAAGGTGTTGGATTTTTGTCAAATGCCTTTTCTGTTAATATATCAATCAGGATGATCATATGCTTTCCCATTCATTCCAGTAATGTAGAATATTATATAGACTGATTTTCTTATGTTGAAAAGACTTATCTTCAAATCCCTGGGATTTTTCTCTTTTTTGATTTACTCTTTTCATTTTGATGGAACACATTCTCCAGTGGCTTTCTGAGGAAAGGTGCATGGGAGGTAAAAGTCTGAAGCCTTGAATGTTTGAAAATGCTCTGCTTTCATATTTGATTGACAGCTTGACTGGGCATAGAATTTTTCTTTGAAGTTGTGAAGACATTCCTCTCTTTTCTCTTGCTTCCAGCATAGCTATTGAGAAGGTCAGTGCTATTGTACTTCGTGTTCCTTTGGATGTGACCTGTTTTATTCCTCTGGGAGCTTTTAGCTCCCCTCTTTGTTCTCATTATTCTGGCATCTTGCAATAATATAGGTTGGTGTCATTCCTTTTACATCTGCTGGCCTGGGCATGTAGTGGGATGTTTCCATTTGTCTCTCTGTGAAATTTCCTTTTTTTAAGTTCCTTTTTATTATAATAATTTATCTGTTCTCTCTCAGTGGCATTTCTATTAGTCGTATATTAGATTTCTAGTTAGTCCTCTAATTTTCTTCAGTTCAATTCACTTCAGTCTCTGTCTCTCNCTCTCTGTGAAATTTCCTTTTTTTAAGTTCCTTTTTATTATAATAATTTATCTGTTCTCTCTCAGTGGCATTTCTATTAGTCGTATATTAGATTTCTAGTTAGTCCTCTAATTTTCTTCAGTTCAATTCACTTCAGTCTCTGTCTCTCTGTGACCCCATGGACTGCAGCACGCCAGGCTTCCCTGTCTATCACCAACTCCCAGAGCTTGCTCAAACTCATGCCCATCAAATCGGTAATGCCATTCAATCTTCTCATCCTCTGTCATCCCCTAATTTCCCCATTTTCATCTCTTTTGTTATTCTACTTTTGGGACAATATCAAGTTAATCTTTCAACCCTTGTGCTGAATTATCTCTGCAATCACATTTGAAATTTCCAAAAGTCCTTATTTGTCTTTCAATACCATTTCTTTTCCTTTTATAGCAGACATGGCTGGTAGATGGTTAACTTCAGACAAAGGGAAGGATCAGTTCTTCCACTGTGATAGGTAGGAAAGAAGGAAGGATGGATGCAGGTAAGAGGGGACTGTCATATAAGGTGGCGGGAAGGTGGGGTATTCCTTCTCATGACCTCCGTTTTCTCTGTGACATAGATGGTGAGGACATTTACTGAGACAAAGTGAAAAGGTAATGGGATAGGAGGTTTGAGGAGCAGGTAAAGGGAAATCAAAGTTAATCCACCCTTGCCCCAAATTCCAGTTGCTTCCTGGGCAGCCCTAAGGGTTGAAGCCAAAGAACATGAGTCCACCACGGTTCCAACCTGCTCAGTGAGATAAATTCCTGGCTAAAGTGTGGGAAAGACGGGCTCTTAGGCAGCTCCATGGCTGGCACTCTTCTAGCCAAGCAGTCTGGAAGAGGAGCAGAAACAAGGAATTAAGGATGTTGCTGGCATGATGTGGTGCACCATTTCTGCCACTTCCTCATCTGCTCACACCATTTCTGGGAACTTGAACAAATTCTAACTGCTCATCTTGATATTTTCCCATCCCTCAATTTGAGGTCATTTAAAAAAACTGAAGGGACTTCTTTGGTGGTACAGTGGAGAACCTGCCAGCCAGTGCAGGGTACACACACCAATCACTGGTCTGGGAGGATTCCACAAGCTGCGGAGTGACTAAATTTGCAACTACAGAAGCCCGTGCGCTCCAGGGCCCATGGTCTGCAACAGGAGGAGCCACTGCAACGAGAACCCCACGTGCCACGACCAGGGAGTAGCCCCCGCTCGCTGCAACTAGAGAAAGCCCATGCATAGCAACGGAGNGCGGAGTGACTAAATTTGCAACTACAGAAGCCCGCGCGCTCCAGGGCCCATGGTCTGCAACAGGAGGAGCCACTGCAACGAGAACCCCACGTGCCACGACCAGGGAGTAGCCCCCGCTCGCTGCAACTAGAGAAAGCCCATGCACAGCAACGGAGACCCAGCGCAGCAAACAAAGCAAAACCAAAAGCAAAAACACACAAAAAATACCCAGAAAAGCTGGAGGCTTTATTGAATGTTCCACACTTGACCATTTATAAACTGTCAAGGATCAGGTCATTTTCACACTATTCTCAGGGGGTTCCCATTTTCACATTATGTTGACTAATACAGCCATCTATCTTTATCCTTTGTTTCTTTAAAATAGAATAAAAATCAGATGCTTTAGGACCTCTAACAGCTTTATTATGTTACAATAAAGAATGCTTTATTCTCTCCATTAATGGAACAGTAATTCGTTTTGTGCTTTCTGGATCTCTGACCATGAAAACAGAAACAGACTCTGACAGCAAACCATCCTGTTCTTCAAGTTTATTTATGTTGTTTCAATACACTGACAAAATACACCACATTTTATTTGTAAATTTTTCTCTCTCGAGTGACTTTATCTTTAACCAGAAGATTCTCTTAAAGAACACGCACATGTGTGTGCATGCACACACACACACACACATACACACACAGGCACACCCTCATGAGGCAAGTACAAAAAAACTCCACCAAAGTGCGTGTGAATGAAAGTGCAAACAGGCTTCATTTTCCAACTCTAGGATCATTCTCTCTGCTTCAGAAATTAAACAGAAAGCATCTGGCTGTCCTAAGCCAGGGCAAGGGCTGGGAAAGGCTGCCAGGGCCAAAGTATGGTGGTTTTTTCCGCTGGAGAGCAGGTCGGAGGGCACAGGACAGGGGTGCCAACTCCCTCCCTTCACCCCTCACTGTGTGCCCAGGTCATGGTGTAATGATTTCATTTGGGGAAGGGAGGGGGTGAAGAACCAGTGGGGTGGACAGAAGGCAGATTTCTTATCCCCCCCTCCTTTTTTTTTTTTTTTATGATTTGGTTTCTTTCCAGAGTTTGATGTTGGTATAAGACAGTGCTGAGGCTCAACGTTTGGGGGTCTGGGGGCCCTTTTTTCCAAGGCCTCTGGTCCATCTTGTCTTTCCCGTAGACAAGGGTTAGGACAGTGGAGGGCAGACCTACGTGGCTCAGCTGTCCCAGTTGTGCTCCTTAGAAGTGGGGAGGCCCCACAGCATGGCTGCGTGTACTTGCTGTCTTCTTATGCCAGAGTCAGCGAGCTCTCTCTGCAGTCTCACAGAGGAGCAGACGAGGCCATGGAGCTGGCAGGTTTCAGTGCCACCCGAGCAGCCAAGGCACAGAGGCTCAGACGGGCTCCTCCTTACTCCTGGGCAAGGGGACGCCCATGCAACCTTGGTAAACCCAGCCCCCTGCCCAGGGCGGGGCCGGGCCAAGCCTTCCCGGGAAGGTGGTGTCTCTGAGGTCCGTCTGCACCCCTGCGGCAGTGCAGCAGGGGGCTGAACGGGCTGCCCTGGTCCAGCTACCCAGGCTTCCGTGAGAGAGGGTCCTCTCTTGGGCCGGGGCAGGAAATCAACAGAGCTCTGGGTTTTCCAAAGATAAAGCTTCATATTTTCACAATAACGGCCTTGACATTTTCCCACACCGAGCCTCACGTCTGCACCCTGACAAGCACATCTGAGAGTGCCCAACACACACCTGCACATGTGCATCACGTGGCGGAGATGAGGGGTCCAGGGGAGGCCCCTGGCTCCACAAGAGCCTGGAGGTGGCAACTCACCTCCATGGGTGCGGCCATGTCGTCCAGGGCCTCTGACCCCTGCCCCTGTAGGCTGAGAGGCAGGTTTGGCAGGGACTCAGTGGAGGCCACACTTGGACAGAAAGGTCAAAATCCCAGAACCATGGCAGGTACCTGGCTAGCAATGCAAGATGGAGGGTGGTAAGAGAAGCTTAAGGGACATGGAGAATTCAAAGCTAGAGGCATTCACCTTCTTCCCAACTCCGACCTTTTATGAGTCATTGTAAGACTTCCCAAAACCAAGACATCTAAGAGACAGGTTGAGTGTGACACCATGGCAGGGAGGTGCATGCCAGGCAGAGTGCATACCAGGCAGGCATTCCCACAACAAAAGGCCTGGCAGGCATGGGGCCCTCACCTCCTGGGCAATACACTGGCTGAGACCCACGGCGGCAGGGAAGGATGCTCTCCTCTGCTTTGAGAGCCTCCATGTCTGCCAACCACCCTGCAGGCCCATGGCCCGGGATTATCTGATGTACCCAGGGGGTTGGCCTTGGCCACCTAGCCGGCCAGCCTGCCTCCTCTCCACAGTTGACACAGGGGGTGTCTGGGAACATCTGGGGAACCTCAGCCTCTGCAGCAGAAGCCAAACAGGTTCTACCCACTCTGCTGGACACCAGACAGGGCATGGGGGACACTCAAATACCGACTGGTCCAGAACTGGGCACGCCGAAGAAGGCATCCTGGCTCAGAATCCCCACTGCTGGGCAAGAGACAGAAAGGCACCCCCATCGCTCAGTGATGCTATGAAGACATACCTCTGGGAATGTCTGGGAAAACCAGACAGCAGAATGAGGGCAACAAAACCAGCAGACAGAAACAGGGAGGTGCTGCTTTGAATCAATGTGTTTGCAGAGGGTGGCTTCCTGGAGGGAGGAAAGGAGATGCGGGGTGGGGGTTGGGGGGAAGCACAGAGAGACGCCGAAGAGAGAAGGGCCTCAGGCTGAAGGACTCCCGTTCTACCAGACTCTTTTTTAACTGCTGAAAGAAAGACCCTTTGGTGATGAAGCAGGTCGCTGGAGAGGTGGGGCCATCATGGGGGGGTGCACCTTCAACCTTCGCCACCAGTAACGCTCCAGCGGCCGGCTCACACCCTCACTGGTGTGCCTGGAGGTGGATGAGCTCCAGGATGCCATCCTCCCCAGGTCTCGACTGCTCCCCTGTACCTTGCAGGAAGTGGCCCCAGAGAGGAGGACCATCCCGGTTAAGGGCCAGAGGGTTGGGGGTGGGCCACAGGTGGGATGGTAAGAACTCAAGTTGGGAAGGAAGCATCAGCTGCAGAGGGAGGGCCCAGCCCTGAGCCAGTCACTTTAAGGTGTCGTCGGCGGTTTTGAACATGAGAATGGCGTTGTAGATCTTCAAGGCTGGGCCCAGCTTGACGCTCATGATCTTCACAATGTCCGCCTGTGTCAGCAAAAGGAAGGCCTCGCCGTCAATCATCTGAGGGGTCGCGGGAGGGAGGTGGAAAGCGGAGAGGGGAAGGAGGAGGGTTGGAGTATGTGTGGGGGGTGGGAGGGAGAAAGAAGATGGGCGTGAAGGACAGGTGTGGGGAGGGGTGGTGGAAGGCGGGAGAGGAAGGAAAAGGACAAGGANGGGTGGGGGGGGGGGGGGGGAAGGGGGAGAGGGAAAGGAGGGGGGTTGGAGTGGGGGGGGGGGGGGGGGGGGAGAAAGAAGATGGGCGTGAAGGACAGGTGTGGGGAGGGGTGGTGGAAGGCGGGAGAGGAAGGAAAAGGACAAGGAAGAGAGGGAGGAAAAAAGGAAGACAGCGATGGGGACAGAGAAGGAAAGAAAGACATCCACTGGCCTCCCCATGTCCACACACACACAGTCTCTCTCTCTCTTCCAGCTGGCTGGTCTGGATTTCAGAGCGTATTTGCAAAACACTCTGTATCCTCACTGACAGGGGCTTCTAAGAACCTATTGTTGCCGTCCTCATATAAACCCGCAAGTCTATTTCAGTGTTGTGAATAGTAAACCAGCAGACATGGTGGGCAATCCCATGTGATGTGGGCTAAGCTCCACCTTGTTACCTGTGAACTCTTTTTGAGAAGGAAGGGCAAGGTGGGGAAGGAAGAGAGGAAAAGAGAGAGAGATTTAACTTGAATCTAACCAAGCCTCTGCACCCGATGTCCAGTTTATAAGAAACACAGGGGAGAGTGGAATTAGTTAAATGACACCTCGAGGAAGCAATGAGACAAGTCTAGAAGTTCACATTCATCAAGACTGTTTCCAGTGTTGTGAAAAAACAAACAGAGGGCAAGTACTCTAGAACAGAAGATATTTAAGAGATGCGATGATGCAGATCAACTTTGTGAACCTTGCTTGGGTCCTGGCTCAAAAACACCAACTGCAAAAGATATTCCAGGCACAAGCAGGGAAATCTGAATACAGCAGAATACAAGTGATATAAAGCAGCTATTGCCCATTTGTTCAGTGGGATGACAAGCTGGCGATTATGCAGAGAAAGACTTTAGTTTTTAAGAGATGCGTGCTGAAGGGCTCAGGGCTCAAAGGTCATGATGTCCACTATTTACTTAAAGCTACTTCACCTAAAAATAGGCCCAGCAACAATTCCTTTGAGAGAACAACNTGCCATATGGTTACTTCTTTTATTACTTCTTCTTTTCTTGCCCCAATGTACTGGCTAAAACCTCTGGTATATTGCTAGATAGAAGTAATAATGGACATTCTTTTTTTTTTTTTTTTGGTTCCTCTTCGCTTTCTGCTATAAGAGTGGTGTCATCTGTATATCTGAGTTTATTGATATTTCTCCCGGCAATCTTGATTCCAGCTTGTGTTTTTTCCAGTCCAGCATTTCTCATGATGTACTCTGTGTATAAGTTAAATAAGCAGGGTGACAATATACAACCTTGACGTGCTCCTTTTCCTATTTGGAACCCCAAGCCCCCCCATACACCCGCCAGCTGGTCCCTCTAGCAGCTCCAGGCTTCTTTTGACATCTGCTCAGCTCTGCCAAACTAAATTCTAGCTCCTTTAGGCTGTTTTATCTCAATCCCAGTTCTCTCCCCAAGGTCTGACCTCTGAAGCCCTAGCCTCAGCATGTAGTCCCCAACTTCCGTGGAGTTGGATGAATAGACAAGTGTGTCAGACTGGGAAGTGCCAATAATAAGCACTGACTTTCAGTGTTGGTCTTTCTCTACTTTTCCCTGAGTTCTCCTCCAAGGCTGCAACTATAACTCCTGCCAAATCCCCACATTTGAGGGAATTCCCAGTGTGAAGAAACTTTTCCTCCTTCACCACTTGTTCCCAGAGACACAAATCTTGTCACGATTCCTTTCTCTCTCTTATTACCATTATTATTTCTTTTCCTTTTGCTCTACCCTCTTACATGGAGATTTTCTTGTCCTTTTGTAAGTCTGAGATATTCTTCCAGCATTCAGAAGATATTCTGTGAGACTTGTTCCGTAGGTAGATGTATTTTTGATGTATCTGTAGGAAGAAGGCTTCACTTCTCCATCCTTCACTATATTAATCCCCTTATCAAGGATCTTTAAGTTAATTTGATATTAATGTGTAGGATTTTATGCCTCAGGGCTTTGTCAAATACAATAGAGAGCCAGCAGTTAGTGCAACCTAACTGTTGGTATGGCAAGTATATGATAGTCATGCACAATTGTGAGAGCTGGACCACAAAAAGGCAAAGTGTGGGAAAATTGATGCTGTTGAATTGTGGTGCTAGAGAAGACTCTTGAGAGTTCTTTGGACAGCAAGGAGATCAAATCAGCCAATCCCAGAAGAAATGAACTCTGAGTACCCATTGGAAGGACGAATGCTGAAACAAGCTCCAATAGTTTGGCTACCTGATGTGAATAACCAACTCTTTGAAAAAGACTCTCATGCTGGGAAAATGGTGACAGAGGATTAGATGATTGGATAGCATCACAAATGCAATGGACATGAACTTGGTCAAACTCTGGGAGATGGTAGACAGGGAGGCCTGGCATACTGTAGTCCATGGGGTAGCAAATAATTGGACAGGACTTGGTGACAGAACAGCAACAACAAACTGTTGGTTTGATACAAAGAAAGATCAAAGCTTGACAAAGAGATCAGGGAAAGAGTTGCCCAGGACAACTGCTTAGAATCCCTGTCGTCCTTGGGTGATTGACATGGTCCCAAGGGTGTATTTTGCCAGTGAGGTGAGAGAAAAAAATTTTGAAAAATTGAAAACAGTGCTCAAATACAAAATTTGAGGGGGAAAAAAAGCCTATGTACACATCCAAAATCTCAACCAACTCTTAGCAGGATAAAAGGAAAAAATCATACTCAGATAAATAATAGTAAAATTTATAAAATATAAAGATTTATGTTGATGTATGGCAAACCCAATAGAGTATTGTAAAGTTAAATTTAAAAATAAANAGGAGGAGGAGAGGACTTGAAGAGAGCCAGGGAGGGAGGGAGGGAGGTGGGGCAAGGAGGGGGCTGGTGAGCTCAAGGGCTTTGTCTCTTGGCAGGGGGGCTGGGCTGGTCTGGGCAGCCTCTGGGCAGGAGGGCCACAGGGCTCCTGGTCCCACCACTGGCTTGAAGAACTCCCACCTCTGAGGCTAGGACCCCTCTATCGAAGAGGCACCATCCCTCCTATGGTTCCTCCCTGAGCATCACGGCAAACACAACACGACTATGGTGTTCCTTACGAGCCCAGCACTCACACTGCTGGTGTATTACTTGATTCAATAATCCTCACAACACTTCTCAGAAGCAGTATCAGTATTTCCCCCGTATTACAGATGAGGGAACTAAGGCAGAAAGACTAAGGAATCAGCCCTCAATCACGTTACGCCAGGCCAGGCACATAACAGAGATCAGTAATTATTTGGTGAACAAACACGCAACAGCTACCATGAAGGGGACAAAGAGAGCACTGGCCAGACTTTCCCTAGGACCACTGGTGCTGATCACCAGGCAACCCATCAGACCACGGATCCGAAATTGGCACAGACCCAATTTGTCACTCGTGAAGCACTCCTCTAATGGCTCGTCGGTCCCGACTGGAATGAATCCTCACTCATGTCCCACAAAGCATGAGTTCAGCCAGAGAAAGCCCATTCCTTGGAGCAGCATCCTCCTTGGGGATGACAGATGATGTAGACCAGACCTGGAGAAGGCAACCCTCAGACCCTGCAGAGGTCCCCGTCTACCCTGGGTAGACTCTCCTGGATGCCGGTGGGCCACCAGCACGCTGCCCCCCTTTGGCATTGCTTTTTTGCATCACAGATCATGCTGAACTGAAATACACAGCAGATGCCCAAGGGAGAGACCACTCCTCCTGAAAAGGGGAGAAAGCCCGAGGACCAAACTCCGGGGTGATTCTGTGGCTGGCTAAGCCNAGCACGCTGCCCCCCTTTGGCATTGCTTTTTTGCATCAAAGATCATGCTGAACTGAAATACACAGCAGATGCCCAAGGGAGAGACCACTCCTCCTAAAAAGGGGAGAAAGCCCGAGGATCAAACTCCGGGGTGATTCTGTGGCTGGCTAAGCCCCTGAATTCAAAGAGCATTGATTTACAACCTGTCGTCACCCAAAGGAAGATCTCTCGTGGGTGCCACATCTTCTGCTCTGTCTCATCAAACACGTGCAGAGAAGACTTGGTGGAAGACAGAAGGCTTAGCACAGGTTGTATAAGGATAGGAAGCCTTATTAGCATTAGACATGACAGAATAATGAGACTATGAAACCAGCAAGAGATCATTTAATAGGGATACATGTAAAGTCTTACATTAAGGCTAATACAAAAAAGAAAACCCTCCAGCAGTACAAGCAACACACTGGAAGATTTGGTTAGACTATAGTAGACAATTGACAGAAGGGGCAACTTGGGGACTTTCATGAACTCCAAGCTGGTATGAGGTGCCTATAATAAAGCTCGTGCAAACTTTTGCCAACAAAAATACAGGGTTCAAATCTGGAGAAGAAAACTACCCAAATGCCCATTAACAGGGGAACTGTGGGATATTCATAAAACAGAGCACTGCTCAGGATAAAAAGGAGCTGACTACTAGTTACACATAATGTAGATGAACCTCCAAAACATTATACTGAAAAGAGACAAATGCAAGAGTATGTGTTTGTATGATTCCACTAACATGAAGTTCAAGAACAGATAAAACTAATCTATGGAGCTAGAAATCAGAACAGCGGTTGTCTATGAGAGCTGACAACAGGGGTCAAGAAAGAACTTTCTGGTATGATGGATGTTTCATATTTTGATTGACATATTGGGTTCAGGGTATATATATTTCACAAAGCCTGTAGAATTATACTTTTGAGAAGTATAATTAAATATGTGTGTGTACATCTCACTCCACGTGTATTTTACCTCCATTAAAAAAACCTAGGTGTCGGCTCATCAGGTGTAACCACTCTCTTGGGGACCACTCTCATGGGAGATGCTGATAATAGGGCAGAGGGTACATGGGAACTCCTGCACCTTCCTCTCAATTTTGCTGTGAACCTAAAGCCACTCTAAAAACATACAGTCTTTTTAAAAACAAAAGGAATGAACACCCAGAGGATCAGCAGCCCAGTGTGTTCTGTGTTGATCAGAGGGCATCTGAAACATAGGGCACAGCTCTGAACACACACAGTTCAATAAGAAGATCACGAACCAAGAAGGTGAGCATCCAGATGGAGAGGCGCTTGGGAGGGCCACCGTCCAAGGGTCGATGAAGAAACTGGCCGTGCTGGGCCTGGATAAAGAGATGCTTCCTGGGAAAGAGGAGACTTCTTTCTCTCGGGCACCTCACCTGGAGGCGGCATCTTTGGGGAGCTGAGACTACACTCTCTTAGGTGAAGGGGGTATGTGTAGTCTTTGGAAGGAATTCCTAAATAAACTCAAAAGGTCTCTTCCGATTTCAAACTCTACAAATTAGGAGAGTCATGATAAAGCTCTTTATCGAAGGACAACTACACAGTGAAAGCCAGAACCACCACTGACTGAACCCTCCCTATACTGAGCCTGTGGCTACATAGAGACACTAGTGACATAGTCACACTAGACATTCTGGTACCAGGATCCACTCATCAATTCCAGTGCTCACGTGGCCCTGCAAGGTAGGGCCATTTTCTCTCTAGTTTACAGATGAGGAGATGCAGACTCAAAAGACCTCTAACAGGCAGAACCAGGATTCACACCCACCTGCCCACGAAGCTAGTGGCCTTTTGCCTACAACTCACTGCTTCTCATCGTTAGTAAGCTTTTGGGTCTTAATTTTAAGTGTGTGTTAGCATCCTTGCAGTAAATAGCAATAGTCGTGTCAGTCAAAACACATTTTAATTGGCTGCCACTAGGGAAGCTAAGTTTGGACAGAGAGCAAAGGAGTGAATGGAATTGTGTTTCCGAGATGGCTTCCCTTCCTGCTGACAGTCTGAACACAGAGGGCTGGGTTCCCAAGCCAGGCCATGGTCATCTATACCAGATTTTCCCCAAAGACGTGGGTCACTGTGACTGGTCCTGCCGGACCTCAGGTGGGACAAGAGAGGCCCTCCCCAGCTGGGGGCAGTGCTGGGGAGGGTGCCCACACTCTGCCATCTCAGGGACCGTGATGCTGCTCGGTCCCCACACTGTACCGAGCACCCACCTCATCCTTGAAGAGCCGTGCTTGGTCCTCACAACCTGTCAGGGTCTGAACGAAGCCGAAGACCTTGGAAACCAAAGGAGACGTGTTGCCAAGGGCACGGGGCTCAGGAGAGGAGGTGGCCCTGCCTGGCGTTGGTGCCTCCTGGGCTCTGACAGTGTAATTTTTCTTAGCAGCCCCAGAGGATCCTGACTGTCTATGCCGCTGGGGGCCCAAGGTGAGGCCCCTTGCTCCCAAGGCGAGGCCCCTTGCTCCCAAGGCCCTGGGCTGAGCTGGTCTCTCCTGCTGGATTAGAGGGACATCCCTCTCCCCACCCCGCAGGATGGGCCTATCAAATGGTGCTCAGGTAGCCCCACTGGGCAGCTGGGAGAGGCTGTAGATGGAGGGATGATGAGTCAGGAGTGGTATGGGGCTCCACCTGATGGGGCCCTTTCCTGAGCCCTCCCGCCAGGGCGCGGTGAGGGCAAAGGAGGGGCAGAGGAAGGGGACGGGTCCCTGCCCCTCACCTCATCGATGGTCCACTTGGCGACTGTTGAGGCCGAGATGCCGGCCACGCCGGGCAGGAGCTTGCAGTGCTGCTCCCAGCACACGGACAGCGACCGGTCGGGGTGGGCCGACAGGGCCGACATGAAGAGGGACTGGGGCGTGACGTCGGTGGTCAGCGCTGCAAGGCAGAGGCAGAGGCTGGCGGCCAGGGCCGAGGACGAACCTGTTTCCCTCCAAAGCCCGCTCATCCTGGGGCCACCTGGGAGACTGGCTGGCAGAGGGTGCCAGACCGTGGCCCCTTTCAGACAGCCCTGCAGAGCCAAGGGGGTGAGCCAGATCCCCCAACTCCTCACCGAGCGCTTGTCCCTCATGTTACAGACCATGTAGGAAGGAAGATCCCACCCTCCCCCGAGGCTGTAGCACCTGGGCCCCGCAAGGATGCTCTTTTCTCCCGGAGCTGCAGCAGCATCGTGGAAACCCCTCTCTCTGGAGACCCTGCATCCACACGGCCCCTCATATCCAAGCCACCTCAGCGTGCTGTGTGCTCAGTCGCCTCAGTCGTGTCCGACTCTTTGTGACCCTGTGGCCTGGAGCCCGCCAGGCTGCTCTGTCCGTGGGATTCTCCAGGGAAGTATCCTGGAGTGGGTTGCCGTACCCTCAGCCTGGACATCAAATGCCCATCCTGTTTGCCCTCCTTTTGCTAAGTCCTTTTGGGCCCTGACTGTTGCAGCCTCAGGGGGATTCTGTTTGAGAAGCAGAGTCAGCCTTCCCAGGGGACTTCCCTGGGTGTCCAGTGGCTAAGATGCCACACTTCCACAAGAGGAGGTATAGGTTTGATCCCTGGTCAGAGCACTAAGATCCCCGCATGCCGTGGCGGGGTGGTGGTGGTGGTGGGGAGAACCAGCTGACCCTGTCTGAAGTGAACCTCCCAGACGATGCCACTGCCTTAAGTTCCTCTCCTTGCACTATGTCCCCAGCTGGGTCTAGTTCATTCCCTGCATGCCAGCCCCCCACCTACTCTGGCACCTCCAGGGTGATCCCTGATCCACTCGCCCACCCACACTGCCTGTCCCTCTGCTTCATCTGCTCCTGGAACCCCAGGAGCCTCCTCCAGCCTCCAAGCGGCTCTACCTTTTGGTGAGCGACCCTGCTCTACCTGGCTTCCTCCTTGGCCGGGCTCGGCAGCTGTGTACTTCGTCTACTTCTGGAGACTCTGGCAAACCTGGCTTCTGCCTACCTAACCTGTCTTGGCTGGCCTTGGGCCATGTGCCCACTGTCCCGGGGGCTTGCCCTGCCTCTGCCCAGAGTCCAAGAGAGCCAGCTCTATCCTATTCACTTGGTGCTAATTCCAGACTCTCAAGCACGTGGCCCCCCGCCGCCCTCTTCTCCAAGGCCCACCTTGCTCATCACCGTGTCCTTCTGTCCCTCCCCTGCACTTCAGTCTTTTGCTCTGACTCCTTGGACCTCACAATCACCCTCAGAGCCTCTGGGATCCTGGTTCCAGCCTCACTGATTGTTCTTCTCTAACTGCCTGCCTGCTGTCTGTCTGCTCACTGGCCCAAACCCAGGCTCCCATACACACTCTGAAGAGTCCCAGCCTTCAGGACAACCTGAGCTTGCGACCGCTACACAGTCCAGTCAGCCCCTGCAGAGGACCCGCTTAGGGTACAGCCTGGATCTCCGTGACAGCTGCTGACATCAGCACTTGGCCTCCTGTCCCCGCAGTGTCCCTCTTCGAAGTCCGCTATCTGGTGCTCCACGTATCCTGGAGGGGAGTCTGGGGGCTGAGCTCCTTATCTTTCTTCCCCAGAGCACAGGACAGAAGCATTTGTAGGCAGCCCATAGTATCTTATCTAACTGCAAAACATCTATTTTGTGTGTGTGTGTGTGTGTGTGTGTGTGTGTGTGTTAGTTGTTCAGTCTTATCTGACTTTCTGAGACCTTATGGACTATACCCCACCAGACCTCTAGTCCATGGGATTTTCCAGGCAAGAATACTGGAGTGGGTTGCCATTCCTTTTTCCAGGGATTGAACCTGAAATGGCAACCCACTCCAGTATTCTTTCCTGGAGAATCCCATGGACAGAGGAGCTTGGTAGGCTACAGTCCACGGGGTCACAAAGAGTTGGGCACAACTGAGTGACTTCACTTTCACTTTCACTCCTGCACTGCAGGCATATTCTTTACCATTTGAGCCACCAGGGTGGTATCTTATCTAACTGCTAAGCATCTATTATAGCTCCTTTTTTTTTTTATTTTGCTTAAAAACAACAGAAATGTGTTTCTCATAGTTCTAGAAGCTGAAAGTCTCAGATCAAGGCATCAGCAGACTGGGTATGTAGTGAAGGCCCGCTTCCTGACGCCCTGGCTGCCAATCTCCTCACTGCGTCCTCCCATGGCAGAAGGGGCAAGGAGTCTCTTAGGAGGGCACTAATCCCATTCATGAGGGGTCCATCCTCATGACCTCATCACCTCCCAAAGGCCCCACTCCAAATATCCTGACATTGAGGATTAAGTGTCAACATATGCGTTTTGGGGGTTACAAACATTCAGTCCAGAGAATTATTATTAGAAGTTAGCAACTATGTGCTGAATAGGCACCGTGGGAAGGTGAGGGCAGGGAAGAGGGGGAATGCAGTATAATAGAAACCACAAATTGGACTTGGAATCAGTTCCTTACTAACTTGTTTTTTAATGCTGGGCACCTCACTTAACACGGGCCTCAGTTTCCCAACTTGAAAATGAACCAGTTGAGGGGACTTCTCTGGTGGTCCAGTGGTTAAGACTCTGAGCTCTCAATGCAGGAGGCCCGAGTTTGATTCCTGGTCAGGGAACTAGATCCCACATGCCACAACTGAGAGTTCACATGCTGCCACTAAGACCCGGTCCAGCCAAATAAATTTTAAAAAGAAATAAAATGAAGATGAAGCGGTTGTGTAAGGAAATCATGGTGGTTTCTTTGTTCTTTCCAAGAGCTGACACTCATGGGTCCTGGAGGGCCCCATGAGCACCGTGAGCACAGCCAAGTCCTGTGCTCTCCAGGCAGGCAGCTTTCCCCAGAGAGCTGTTTTCCAGCAGACCCACACTGAGGAGGCCTACCCACGGATGTGTGAGAAGTCTCTGGAACAAAATCCAGAGGGACCAGTGTCCCCTCTGCGAGAGCCAGCCAGCTGATGGAACGGGGGAGCCCTGCCCAGAGGTCAAAGGCCTGTCCCCTGCCCTGTCCCTGAAGTGTCTCAGGACTCGAGTGAGTCCTTCCCAGTCTAATCTGGAACACAGCCTTTTCCATGGAAAGACTTCCCAAGCTCTCAGGATAATTCTGGAATGAACACAGCAGGCAAGTGCCCTCTGGCAGTCAGAACACGGCCTTACAATGGAAGCTGACCAGGTGTACGACATCTATGTTGCAGACCACTTGTGAGCGTCAGCGAGATGGTAAAGATAAAGCACCTGAAATGGTGCTTGGCCTAAGCAGGTGCTTGATAGTGTAGTAGCCACTATTATTTCAGGTAACTCACACCTGAAAGGCAAGTATTATTCATGTTTTCAAATGAGAAAACTGAAGCTCAGAGCTGTGACTTGCTCAAGGTCACACGGCTAGCAAGTAATGGCCGTGACTTCCCTCCTGGGAAGCCAAGACTGAGAAAAGCAGAGCTGGGGCATCCTCCTGCCTCACAGCGGGAGCCCAGGAGCCCAGAGAGGCTCTGCATCTTGCCGGCAGACTCACAGCAAGGCCTGAGGTAGAAAGGGGCTAGCATATGAGGCCGTTCAAGGCCCCATGCTGTGTCTCGGCACTGCTCTCTATCTCCAAGTATTGCGACAGCTGCCTCCCAGCCTCTCCCACTCTGTGCACCCCTGGTGACTCCTCCCACCAATAGCTAAGCTGTCACGGTGAACACGGTGGAAGACACAGGGAACAAATAACCCAGGACTCACTCGGAAAATCTTCCTGTGGGATCTTCCGGTACTTTGGAGGGCGCCCGATCCTGGAGAGAGAGGAGCCGGGCCCATGGCAGGGACTCAGCGCCTGCTCTGGCCTCGGAGGGCTTGAGGCCCCGCACCCTTGCCCTCCACACCGGCCATGATGGCGAGGCTTCTTCCTTAGGGAGAAGCCCGAGAGGTTCCTCTTACGGCCCGAGGCCTCCGTGTCCGACAGCTCTGCCTTCAGCCGGCTCTGGTTCCTCTCGGCCAGGGGGCAACCCGAGAGGCAGTGGTGAGCTGTGAACTTGCCGGTGACGTGACCAGAGCCATCACAACCAGGAGTGGGGCACTTCCTGGAGAAGGATAAGGTTTGAGATGAAGCTGCTTGGTCCCACGTGGCTCTTCTCAAGCCTGGCCCCACTGGGAGAGCAGACGGGTGGACCCTGGTTGGCCACCCATGGTGGGTACAAGGCAGACCCCCTGTGAGCAGTGCCTGAGGGTCCCCGAGCAGGAGCCCTTCACTCACCGGTGGTGAAAGCTGTACTTGGAGGTCCTGGTGTGTGGCAGGCTCCGATAGCTGAGAGGGGGACAGCCCGTTGGGGAGGCAGCACTGGGCTCTCTGGGTTCTGGAGGGGCAGGCAGAAAAGCGTCAGCATGGGGTCTGGCGGGTGGAGGTGGGCCTGGGGGAAGGGACATGGAAGGGAGGGAAGGTCAGCACTAGGAACCAGTTCCCAGATACAGGGGCCCTGAGCCAGGCTGGTACGCTACTTCCTGCTAATGGACATCAGTCCCTCACGGGGGAATGGGGGCTTTACTCTCATATACACTGTGGAAACCTGCAGGCCATACCCTCTGTCTCTGGAAAGAGGAGCACCCTCGATCATCTTGGGGCTGGTGTGGACACAGCTGCACCCAGAAGCTACATCAGGCAATGTATGTTATTCTTGTTTCTCAGTTTCAACCCCAAGACTTTGGGGACTATTTTTTCAGTCTCTGCCTATGCTTGGAGAACAGCTGAGAAGGATCCACGCCCCGCATGAAACAGATGCGGGCGACCTCCAAGCCCTGCCGGCAGCGGGGAGCAGGATCTGATGCAGGGAGCCACGATGCCTTAGCAAGCACTGCGGATGCTCTGCGCGGCTCTGCTGGACGCTGAGAGGACTCCTCAGGGCACAACCACCTCCGAAGCATCTGCTCCCAAGTGAGCTTGGCCCTTCACACCTCCAGGTCCCCCCCCAGCAACCGGGGAGGCCAGAAGCACTGCTCAGTGTGGCAGAGACCCTCCCCAGGGTGGGGAGGATGAGGGACCCCAGGGTTTACTGTGGGCATACTATAGAAGGGGGGAGCCAGAGCTCAGGGGCGGGGTCAGACATCAGGAGGAAAGGGTCAGGGTGCCCCAGGGGTACACACGGAGAGGAGGCTGCAGGGGATGGCCCGTCCTGGAGCACCAGCCTGCCGGGTGGATGTCAGGGTGGTCAGCATCAATCCAGAAGTCATAGGCATGACTCCAGCCATCAAAGTGGAGCTGGGGAGGAAAGAAAGGCCAGCGAGGTCAGGTGTTCCTCATGGAGCCCAGCTCGGCTGGGAGGTCCTCCAGGCTCCAGGAGGCTTTCCCCATCCCTGGGGCCTGTCAGAAGCAAGATCCTGAATTGGAAGGACAAAGGGGCCAACCTCACAATAATCCATCTCGACCACCACACACTTCCCAAGGGTTCCACCTATGAAGTTACTGGCATGCATGCATGCCAAGTTGGTTCAGTCATGTCCAGCTCTTTGGGACCCTATGAACTGCAGCCTACCAACCAGGCTTCTCTGTCTATGGGGATTCTTGAGGCAAGAATCCTGGAGTGGGTTGCCATCCCCTCCTCCAGGGGATCTTCCTGACCCAGGGATCGAACCCGTGTCTCCTGTGGCTCCTGCACTGCAAGTGAATTCTTTATTGCTGAGCCGCCAGGGAAGCCCCAAAGTTACTGGCATCTCCCATCAGTCCTTAGGTAGGACGAGGATTCGTGGGCCCATCTGATAGGCTCAGAGGAGGGACAGGACTTGTCCCGACTCACAAAGGTTAAGTCGCAGATGAGACCTGACTGAGACCCAAGATCTTCGGCCTCAAGTTTAGAATTCCCTTCCCTGCAACATGCAGCTTCCCTGCAGTCTGGCGCATGCCATGCCCTTGACCTCAGCCCCGTCTACGGTAGTCCTGCCCCATCGGCCTGTCCACTCCCCCAGCCCAAGGGGCCCAGAACCACCTTTATCCGATGATCCTCCACATCCTCCACGCTGGCCACACGAATTAGGGCTGGGTTCCTGCGGTCCACGGCCTCCAGCTTCATGTTGACCAGGAAGCTATGTGGGGGTCGCTACAGGGCGAGAGTGGTCTTCAGGCCAAGGCCCTGCTCAGCAGAGCTGAGGCCCCAAGAGGGATGCCCAGGTGCTGTGCTTGGGGAAACCGAGGCCAAAGTGGGAGGCTGGGGCCCTCTCCTGCCTGACTGAGGGCTCTGCACTTTCTTGAACTCAGCTCTGGGGGCAGAGAAAGCCAACTCACCACCTTGAAGGCCCAGGCAGGTACAGCGGAGGCTCCGGTTTCTTCCAGATATTTCTCCCAACAGAAGCTGTCAGGGTCTGGGTAGTCTGGAGGAGAGGATGAGGGCAATGTCTAGGCCGGGTGTAGTGGGGAGCTCCTCCCCTCCAAGCAGGGCCAGGGGCGGGGAAAGGACAGAAGCCCGTGGACAGAAATCCCCCTGTGTCACAGCCTGCTCCTTGCAGAGGGTTCCTGAAGGGGAGGCGTGCTGGGCAGAAGCAAGCCATTTAGTTGGTTATCTGGGAACCCTGGCTCCCAGTCCTCTCCTTGGCTCTGTTGCTTCGCTCCAGCCCCAGTCTTATCTGAACCCCTAATGTATGTTCTGAGTGCTAAGTCCCTTCAGTCATGTCCAGCTCTTTGCGATCCTATGGACCGAAGTCCATCAGGCTTCTCTGCCCATGGAATTCTCCAGGCAAGAATACTGGAATGGGTTGCTATGCCTTCCTCCAGGAGATCCTCCTGACCCAGGGATCAAACTTGCATCTCTGACGTCTCCTGCACTGGCAGGGGGCTCTTTATCACTAGTGCCAATATAATACCCTGACAGAGAAGGATATGCTTTCTTCACTCTGGATTCCTGTTCCCTTACTGAGAGGGCTCATCTAACTTTCATTTTTTTTTTTTTTTTNTGACGTCTCCTGCACTGGCAGGGGGCTCTTTATCACTAGTGCCAATATAATACCCTGACAGAGAAGGATATGCTTTCTTCACTCTGGATTCCTGTTCCCTTACTGAGAGGGCTCATCTAACTTTCATTTTTTTTTTTTTTTTTTTTTTGGCTGTGAGATCTTAGTTCCCTGACCAGGGATTGAACCCATGTCCTCAGCAATGAAAAGGCAGAGTCCTAACCCCTGGACCAGGAAGTTCCCTTCAGCCTCAACAGAGTCAAGGTTTAACAGGACTCTCCTAAGATCAAAGGGTTCTCAGCTCTCAGGCAAAGAAGCTAAGGCTCCAGGCTACACGTGTGCCCTTGGCCTGCCCTTAGAGACCCAGCTAATGAGGTACTGGTAAGGGACCGGGGAGAGAGGGGTGGCTCAGGTTGCAGGGTCACCTTGTGGAGGGGTGAGGGGCTTTCCTTGCTTCTGGCACCAGCCCACCGGGTGGATGTAGGGGCTGCTGGAATCACACCTGAAACCCAAGAATTCTTCACTGTCTCAGGTGAGACTTCAAGGCCCGGAGCCCGCTGTCCTGCGACATCATGGTGACAGGGCCCACCCTCATGTTACTTCTGAGGGAGAGTCAGACTGGTGACTGGTGAAGGAGTCAGAAAATTCCAACAGTAACTACAAACTCTAATATCGCCTTAATATCTCACAGTCATGGGTCACAGGGGTCTGCTTGTTTTAACCTTGGTACTTTTAGATGAAACATTTAATTGGCATCATAATTACTAAATGATGCAGATCAGGGGTCCCCAACCTCCAGGATCCAACACCTAGTGATCTGAGGTGGGGGTGATGTAATAATAACAGAAATAAAGTACACGATAAATGTAACGTGCTTGAATCATCCCCAAACCACCCCCCACCNGGGGGGGGGGGACTGGGGGCAGGACGGGGGTGGGGGGTACTGTCCATGCCTGAACAATAGGGGGCAGTCCCTGGCCCGCGGGGACCCAGGACTTCCCAGATGGTAACGTGTTTAGGGCGTCCCTGGCGGCTCAGTGGTAAAAGAATCCACCTGCCAATGCAGGAGACACAGAAGACTTGGGTTCGATCCCTGGGTCAGGACGGTCCTCTGGAGAAAGAAACGGCAACCCATCCCAGTATTCTTCCCTGGGAAATCCCACGGACATAGGAGCCTGGTGGGCTACAGTCTATGCAGTAGCAAAGAGTCATGACTTAGCGACAACAATAACATGTTTACTGTGAGTTCCCTAGATCCCTCAGGCCTCTGGTTTGGGATTAGGAGATGCTTTAACTGTGGGATAAAGTTGCCAGTTGCTTCAAACAGAGAGAAGGACAAGAGGTGAGCGTTGGGACCACGTGGGAGAGCCTCAATGTTGGTCAAAAGGATGCAAAAAGCCACTCCCAGAATAAATAAAGGTTTGGACCTGACGACAAGAATTGCAGGGAAACCCAAGCAAGAAAGGACACCTCAGGGCCCAGGCTCAGAGGGGATGTGTGGAGGAGAGGATTTCAGCAGTAGGGAGGAGGGGGGGAAACTGGAGGAAACCCCAAACTGCTTTCCTCTCTGGCCCTGGAGCTACTCAGGGAGCCCCTCCCGTTCGGTGAGGACCAGAACTGAGCTGAGAGCACCCATAAGTGAGCGCTCGTCTGCTGACTCAGATACCCTGGCCGGCTGCAGTGGTGTCCTGGGGGCACTCACGTGGCTGTGGCTCACAAACAGGTGCTTGGGGGCAGCCTGGGCTCTTGTGCTGCGCAGGTACTGGCTCCAGCTGAACTCCTCCTCCTTGTAACCTAGGCCCCTCGTGGGGGACGAACAGAGCGCCGTGCAGACAGAGGCTGGGCTGTGGCGAGGGCACCCCACATGGAAGCAGCAGAATCAGGCAGGCCTGAGGACCCCACAACCCTCAGGAACCTGCCCAGAGACCCCCCTGCCAAAGCAGGACACAGCTTGGGTGGACTTCTCTCAAAGGGCAAGGGCAGAGCAGAAGCTCAAAGGCCAAGTCATAGCAGGAAGGGACTCAGAAAGGCTAGTTGTGCAACGGGAACAGAGAAGGGGGGAGCCACAGGGGAGGGGAGAGGGAGGGTCTAGCGGCTCATCGCCTCACTGGGACCATCCCAGCCAGGCCTTACCTTTGGGGGGCTGCAGCCTGTGCCCCGTCTTCTCGAACCAGCCAGCCGGATGAATGTCAGGGGAATTGGCATTGATCCAGAAGTCATGGCACTCGGAATACCCATCAAAGTGCAGACGCAGGCGGTAGCCACACACCTGACCCCGTAAGGGGGAAGCACAGGGACTCCAGTGCCAGCAGACACCATTTCCCTTCCCTCACCGCTCCTCATCCAGCCTGGGAGTCTCAGGGGTCTGTTGCTGGAAGGTTACCCCATTCACCCCTCCTGGCTCCCAGATTTCCCTGCATCCTGAACTTTGCCATACACCCTCCCATCCTACCAGGAGCACAGCTCATGTGCCAATGAGCCCTGAGCTCTGGGCACAAGACAGGAGATTCTAAGACAACCTCTGGCCGCTTTGAGCCCTGGACAGATCCCAAAGGCACTGACCAAAGCTCAGGGCCCCCAAGGACCCTTCCTTCAGCTCCCCTCTCTCACTGCTCAGACCTCAGCCTGCTAATGGCAGTTCCTTGAACACGGCGCCCTTGACCGTGTTGTTCCATGGCCCAGTGCCTTTTCCTCACTTTGCCTCTTGTGCCTGGGACATCGTACTCACCTCTCGAGACTCAGCAATGGAGGCTCTTCCCCTCTGAAGCCATTCCTGCCCCTTCAGTGCCCCTTGCATACAACTGTCATCACCCCTGAGGGGTATCACTGTTTATCTGGCTGATGCCCACACAACTGTGAGCTCCTAAGAGGATAAGGACCTTGTTGGACCTATGCCACCATCCCTGCCCTTGGGAGTGCTGCTCCTCAGTAACCTCACCATCTCAACCCTTCTCCTGCTTTTTGTTCACATTTTAGTTTTCTGCATATTCTGCCTCAACCCCCTATTAGGTTGGGTGCTGTCTGAATCCAGGCCCTCTGTGCCCTTGGCTGACTTCTTCAGTCCATCCGAGGGGAGTCATAAGGATGGGGGTGCCAGCCTCAGCTCACCTCGGTCACAGTGAGGATGAAGTACATGCTCGGGTGCTGAGGGTCGATGCCTTCCAACTTCATGCCCGGTCTGAAGCCATTCTTGTTATGAGTGACTGTCTGGTACTGTTAACGCACAGATGGGAGAGGACCCAGCTCCCCTCTGGCATTATTCTAGCCTAGTGGGCTGGGGGCGAAAAACTACCACAGGGGCCCACCTGCTTAGCACTACCAAAGAGGTAACTTATTTGGGGAACTTTGATCCAAAGCAGGATAGACTAGCCTCCAGGTCCCTTGAAAAGTGGACTTCAGGGCTCTGTCTTACCCCAGTCAGTGTGTAGAATTAAGTAAAAGGCAACAGAATTCAAAAGTCTGCAGGCCCAGTAATGGGTAAGCCTGGGTCCCACCTCCTATTTCTTCCCACCCAGGAAGTCCCTTATAGTAAGCCCTTTTCTACTCTAGGTCCCTAATCAGTCTGTCCCCCTTCCATCCTGCCAGTCCTTTGAGGGATGTCAGACACAGAAAGCAGCCGAAGGCCTGACTTTGGAGGTGAGTCCCTAGACTGGGAGACAAGCTCTTTCTAACACAGAAGTATCCAACTCACGTCCTGGAAGAGGCTGATGGGGGCAGCGATGGCCTTCTGCTCCTCAAGGTAGGATTCCCACGACCAGCCTGGTTTCTTCTCCTCTGAGGCTGTGGGGAGGAGACAGACAGGCTGACCCTTCAGGTGGTGATTGGCTAAGCCCTATCCTGACTGTTGCAACCTCATGGACTGCAGCCCACCAGGCTCCACTGTCTCTGGAATTCTCCAGGCAAGAATACTGGAGTGGGTTGCCATTTCCTCCTCCAGGGGATCTTCCCGACCCAGGGATCAAACCCACATCTCCTGCATTGCAGGCAGATTCTTTACCAATAGAGCCAGCAGAAAAGTCCTAGGCTGCTTCTTAAATACAACCTTCCTCAGTTCCCCCAACCCAACTCTACCTTATCTCCAAAACAAACCTCTGTCTGTGATCACGTGCTGCCCTCTGATTCCACTCAGCCATGAGGGTGCCAGACACACAGGGCCCAGGCGAGACTCAAGTCTCAGGTGAGGCTGCACCAAATTCTGCCTGCCTTGCCTGGCCCCCACCCCTAGGCCGTTGTCAGCAAAGGCACTGTGGATTATGGGCCCACTAACAGAGGTTAGTTATGACCAACCTAGATAGTATATTGAAAAGCAGAGACGTTACTTTGCTAACAAAAGTCCATCTAGTCAAGGCTATGGTTTTTCCTGTGGTCATGTATGGATGTGAGAGTTGGACTGTGAAGAAAGCTGAGAGCCGAAGAATTGATGCTTTTGAACTGGAGAAGCAGTTGAGAAGACTCTTGAGAGTCCCTTGGACTGCAAGGAGATCCAACCAGTCCATTCTNTGGTCATGTATGGATGTGAGAGTTGGACTGTGAAGAAAGCTGAGAGCCGAAGAATTGATGCTTTTGAACTGGAGAAGCAGTTGAGAAGACTCTTGAGAGTCCCTTGGACTGCAAGGAGATCCAACCAGTCCATTCTGAAGGAGATCAACCCTGGGATTTCTTTGGAAGGAATGATGCTAAAGCTGAAACTTCAGTACTTTGGCCACCTCATGAGAAGAGTTGACTTACTGGAAAAGACTCTGATGCTGGGAGGGATTGGGGGCAGAAGGAGAAGGGGACGACCAAGGATGAGATGGCTGGATGGCATCACTGACTCGATGGACGTGAGTCTGAGTGAACTCCAGGAGTTGGTGATGGACAGGGAGGCCTGGCGTGCTGTGATTCATGGGGTCGCAAAGAGTCAGACACGACTGAGTGATTGAACTGAACCGAACAAAGGTTACAAAGTCTCAACCACAGAGGGCCAAAGCTGTGTGACAAGTCCTGAGCCAGAGGACTGAATCACAGCATCACCTAAGCTCACTGGGAAAGAAGAGGAAAAAGAGAAAAAAAGAGGAAAACATGCAAGGAGGAAGAACAGAAGAGACCACACAGAGGGTTTCCTTGGTGGCGTAGTGGTTAAGAATCCACCTGCCAATGCAGGGGACACAGGTGAGATTCCTGATCTGGGGAGATTCCACACACCCCAGAGCAAATAAGCACATGGGCCACAACTACTGAAGCCTATACTCTCTAGAGCTAGAAAGCTGCAATTACTGAAGTCTTAGTGCCCAGAGCCTGTGCTCTGAAACAAGAAACCACCGCAATGAGAAGCCCAGGCAGTGCAAAGAAGAGTAGCCCCTGCTCGCAGCAACCAAAGAAAGCCAACAGACCCAGCACAGCCAAAAAGCCACCTCAGTGAGCTATAACTTCATATCCACTGCTGCTGCTGCTGCTGCTAAGTCACTCAGTCGTGTCCGACTCTGTGCGACCCCACAGATGGCAGGCAGCCTACCAGGCTCCCCTGTCCCTGGGGTTCTCCAGGCAAGAACACTGGAGTAGGTTGCCATTTCCTTCTCCAATGCATGAAAGTGAAAAGTCAAAGTGAAGTCGCTTAGTCGTGTCCGACTCTTAGAGACCTCATGGACTGCAGCCTACCAGGCTCCTCCGTCCATGTCCATGGGATTTTCCAGGCGAGAGTACTGGAGTGGGGTGCCACTGCCTTCTCCTCATGCCCACTAGGATGGTTATAATAAAAAAGACAGAGGGATTTTTCTGGTGGTCCAACAGCTAAGACTCTGTGCTCCCAATGCAGGGCACCTGGGTTCGATCCCTGGACAGGGAATTAGATCCCATATGCTGCAATTAAAAGTCAGGACAACTAAATAAATCCTTTTAAAAAATAAAAAAAGACAAATTATAACAAGTCTTGGTGAGAATGTGGATAAACTAGAACTTTCATATGCTACTGGTGGGAATATACGGTGGTTTGGCCACTTTGGAAAACATTCTAGCAGTTCCTTAAGAGGCTGAACATATGGTTACCATAGCACTCAGCAATTCCACTCCTATGTATATACCCAAGAGAAATGAACACTTATGGCCAGACAAAATTTGTGCACAGATGCTCATATGAGCATTGTTCATAACAGCCCCAAAGTGGAAAAGAACACACATACCTATCAGTTGATAAAGTGTGTATTTCCTACAATGGAATATTATTCAGCAATAAAAATAGATGAAATACTGATACATGGTACAACATGCGTAAACTATGAAAACACTGTGCTAAGTGCAAGAAGTCACAAAGGACCACATGCTATATGATCTCATTTACATGAAGTGTCTAAAACAGGCAAATCCATGTATACAGAAAGCAGATTGGTGGCTGACGAAGGCTGGAGGGGAGTTCGTGGTTTGGGCGGAATGTCAGTTAATAGATAGAGGGTTTCTTTTTGGAGTGATGAAAATGTTCTAAAATTGATTGTGGTTATGTTTATACAATTCCATGAATAGACCAAAAACCACTGAATTGTATACCTCAAATGAGTAGATTGCATGTTTTGTGAATTATAACTCAATAAAGCTATTAGAAAGCTATTTCTTACAAAAACATGTATAAAGCATTAACTGTAGAAAAAAATGGATGCGTTAGACACAGATTCTCTGCACACGTAGGACACACGAGCAGCCCCACCATGCCCACTCCTCCTCCCAGATTCTTCGGCCAAAAGAGCCCCAAAATGAGCGGAAAAAGACTTTAGCCATAAGAGCAAACTTCTGTCTACTGACAAGGTTTCTTCCCTTGAAAAAAGGCAGAAGGGAGAAAATATCCAGAAACTAATGCCACANCAGGAGGAGAAGGGGACGACCAAGGATGAGATGGCTGGATGGCATCATGGACTCGATGGACATGAGTTTGGGTGAACTCCGAGAGATAGTGATGAACAGGGAGGCCTTGCGTGCTGCAATTCATGGGGTCACAAGGAGTCGGACATGACTGAGCGACTGAACTGAATTGAATGCCACACATTAATGTTCACAGTTGAGATGGTGAAATGTACAAATCAAAAGATAACTTCAACCTGGTCAACAGGACCCAGCAGAAAAAATGCTAGTTTAAGAATATACTTTCTTAAGAAAGACAGAGCAGTGGAGCCAATGTATCTATATATCTATAGTTAGATATATATAATATAGTTAGATATATTAACTCCTTCCTCTATTTAAGACTTAAGAGGATATAACCCAGAACTTTCCTGGTGGTCCAGTGGCTAAGACTCCATGCTCCCAAAGCAGGGGGCCCAGGTTTGATTCCTGAGGAGGGAACTAGATCCCACACACCTTAACTAAGAATTCACATGCCTCAACTAAAGAGCCCACATGCCACAATGAAGATCAAATATCTTTCGTGCCACAATGAAGACCTGGTACAGCCAATTAATTAATTAAAAGAGGACAAAAACTAATGAGAGCTAAGACTTTAGCTTCTGTGACAGCTTGTGTGAGAAAGAGAGCCATGAAAATATGGTTTGGCTAAGATAGGCAAAATATAGAATACTATAGAGTTTGAAGCCCTGGACACAGATCAGGCTCCTCTGACTGACAATGGGTTCATCAAGGGAGAAAGATGTCCTAAAACTGACCTCACTCTCTGGCTCTCTAAGCAACAGGAAAGACAGTGACTCATGCAACTAAGCCATGGTCCAAGAGGAAACACCAATATACAACTCATTTATTCATCCACTGAACAAACATTTATTGAGAGTATACTCCACACCAGCCTCTGGGCTAAGGACCAGGGATATAATGACTAGTAGAAGGGATTCAGTTTTGAGGAAGGCAGACAGGCATTGCTATACAGTCTCTGGGTGATCGTGTGATAAACTCTGCTCGGCTCCAATTGGCTGCTGTTATGGAAAGTGGAGATGGTAATGCAGAAGGTCTGAGGGCCACAGCTGGCTATTAATGATCTTTGTTCCATTTTTCTTAGAACCAAAGGATTAGAATGGAGGCCCAAATAGCAAGGTCAGACCAGTGACCAGTATGGACTTGCCCACACCACCACAGGGAAGCAATACCATGTGGTGCCATTAAAGTCTGCCCAAGTCTGGATATTATGAGGCCTACTCACGACTGGCTGCTAAGTTGCTGCTAAGTCGCTGGATAATAGATAAACAAACACACGATATTAGCCTCAAGAAGATACATATACCATGGCACAAACCAAAAACACACTCTCTGTCACACATGCACACATACATGCTAACTTACAGGCATCTATATATGTACAATACACCATCACAATGGTAACCTGCACTCCCAGCTTCACACCTCCAAAGGCGTATACACATGGCTCATGAATATATATACACAGGCCATCATACCAGGCTGGCTGCTGTTCCATTCCTCACTTTCTGGGGTGTTGGTGGTAGGTTGTCCCTCTGGATCCTTTCCTTCTTCTTGCTTCTCCTGGAGAGGGCAACAGATCCCAGCTTCCTGTCTTTGTGAGTCGGCCTGAAGCCCCTATCTCTATTCCTGGCCCAGGCCTGGCTCTCTGGTCACAGGGTGTTCCGCTCCCAATGGGTGGATATTCTTCTAGGCTACCAGCAGGAACCCTTTACCATTACCACATGGGCACAGTCTCATACCCCCTAGTTTACACAGCCAGATTACAGTTCTCATTCCCAGGTGGGGAAACTGAAGACACGGATACCTGCCCTGTGCTCCATGGCCTCTAGCCCAGAGACGGGGCCCCAGTGAGGAATCTTTCTATCTGCCTGCACACCTACTTGGGTGCTGGTTTATGTCAAGGTGACAGCCCTGCCATTAGACTGAGGTGGGGGCTCTAGAAAAACAGGAAAGTAGTTTATTTATTTTCCTGCAACCAAGTACAGGATCTGACTCCAGACAGGACCCCAAAATATGATGAGTGAGTTATTATGTGTCTTCTGTGGCCCAGCCCCACCATCTGGATTAATGGAGGGGCTGGTGAGAATTGAGGTACAGCCTCCCCCTGCCCTCCCAGCTGTCCGCTTCCTACCATGGCCTCTGGCTCAGATTCCTCCTCGGATGGGCTCTGATATTCCCTGTGCTTCCTCTTCTTCACGGGTTTGAGGAGCTCAGAAGCGCTGGTGCAGTTGTTCTGGCCTGAGTTCTCCACTATGACTGACCTGAGGGACGGGCAGCCTGAGGGAAGGAACCACCCGCCCTGCACCATCCACCTACCGTCAAACATCGGAACAGGAGCGGGGCCTTCGGGCCGGGGAAGACTTGGGGCCGGAAAGGCAGAGAAGCGGGGCTTAATTCCCTCCGGCTTACCGCTCCTGGAAGCGCTGAGGGCAGCCATCATTGGAGGAACTAGGATCTGGACCAGTGCCTTGCTGATGCCCACAAGCCTGGCACGGGCAGGTGCCATCATCCTCTGCTGGGTCTTGAGGCGGACCTTCCGGAGGGTCCTGGGGGAGGTCCGCTGGGGGAGACCAAAGGGACCTCAGGCCGCCCACCCAACACATCCACACTCAGGCTCCGCCCACCTCGGAGCCCATACTGGGCCTCCATCTCGGTCCCGTTCCCTACACCCCCCACTGGACAGCCCTGTCTCCTTCGCCAGAGCCTTCTCCACCCCAAGACCAACCCGCCGGCGGGGACACGCCCGCCGGGCCCCGGGCCACGCCCCCTCGGGCCACGCCTCTGGCTTCTGCTCTCCCGCGAGTTCGGGGCTCTCCCAGCCTCCGCAGGGGCCCAGCTCCGGGCCCGGGGCTCCTACCCGGCTGCTGGGGGTCCGCGCTGCCACCCCCCGCTGGGGCCTCGCCATCTTCGTACTCGGCCACGCCTTCTCGGCGCAGGTCTGGGCTTGGGGGTTGCTCTGCTCCCACCATGTTCGGCGGCGCGTACTCGCTTATCCGGAACTGTAGCGCGGAAGGGTCAGTGGGGCACGACTCCTGGACTGGCCCTTGACCCACCCCCAGTCAGCATCTTCCCCGCTCCCGCCGCCTCACTGCAAGCCACGCCTCCAAGGCTCATTCACCGTAAGACAGGCCCTAGCACCCCCCGCAACTGTCTCGTCTCGGGAGAGCAGCACTCCAAGCCCCGCCCCCAGAGTCCCTCACCTCAAGCCCCGCCCCCAGAATCCACCCTCTCGGCCAGCTTCCCCACCTTCCGCCTCTGGCCCCGCCTCCGGGCCCGCAGGACCCGCCCCACAGCGGCGGCTCGCTGGACCCCGCCAATCCCCACAGCTACTGACCCGCAGGCCACTCCCCGAAGGCGGGGCCGCGGCCTCGGTCCACTCTAGGAGCCGCACTGTGTTGGCGCTGGGGGTGGCCATCGGCCCCGTGCTCAACTGCGGCAGAACCGTGGCTGTGACAGGTACGCTGCCGGCCGGTCGCTCCGGGGTGCCCACGTGGATCGGCTCCCGCGGAAAGCAGGACACATCCAGGGCACTGCTGGGCAGACCCAGGGCGGCCGAGCTGGCTGCGAACAGATACATGGACAGACACGACACAGGCGAGCCTGACGATCCTGCCCCAACCCTGCCATGCAAGTGCGGAGGCAGGTGAAAAGTATCGTCTCCTCCCCAGGACCCACATCTGCCTGGGCATGGATGCGGATTCTCCTGTTCCCTCAGACCCCTGGCTTGGCCCACCTGGAATGATAAAGGCAGCAGTGGGCAGGTGAGAGCCGGAGCCCGGGCTATCTCCGGCAACCAGGTGCACGCTGACCTCCCCTGTGGAGGGTCCCTTCAGTGTCCTCAGCATCTCCATTTCAGCATGTCCCTCCATCCTGGTAGGCCTACAAATGGAACATAGCCCCCAAGGGGATCAGGCGGGTAGGGGGCCTCCATGAGGAGGAGTTGCCCACCCTCAAAGAAAAGCCTCAGCCATGAGGTGACTAAGGTGTTTTAGGAGCCCAGCATAAAGTTTGGCTCCTGGTTCTATCCAGGTCACCCAGGTGAGAGCTCTGGCCAGACCCTGCATCCCCCCCTCCGTCCCTGTAAGATGGGTACGTGTGAAGATGTTTTGTAAACTGCTGTGCACACTCTAGGGAGTCTCAGAGAGTGTGTCTCGGGCCAAGGTTCTGTCCGGTTAGCTATCTAATGGCACAGCCCAGGCCAAGTCCAAACTCCCCTCTTTCTCAACCTCTGCCTCCACCCCCAGTAGAATCATTCCCTTCTCCCTCTGGGGATTCAGAACCCTCAAGTACCAGATTCTCCTTCACTCATACAGGTCATTTTCCGGGGAGATGATCTTTCCTGATGGTGTTATTTAATGCCTCCTGCCCACCACTCCCTCCAATCCCAAGCAAAGAGTGGGCACTCAAACATCTGTTGAGGGGACTTCTCTGGTGGCCCAGTGGTTAGGACTCCCAAGTTTCCACTGCAAGGGGCAGAAGTTTGATCCTTGGTTGGGGAACTAAGATCCCACATGCAAAAAAAAAAAAAAAAAAAAAAAAAAC
>SJYV01052865.1:758091-817166 GCA_006410875.1 Neotragus pygmaeus | reverse complement strand
TTATTCCTGGATGGGGAAACAAACAACCAAGAAAAAAAAAAAAAAAAAAAAACAAAAAACCAACCAACCAAACACACACATACAAAAACAAAAAACATAAAAACCCCATCGTCTGAAGAGCAAAGAAGTAATGTATGAGAATACAGGTAGTGCAAGATTTTGCTTTAATAAAGCAAAGGCAGTAGAGACATTTAATAAAGGGTCGAACATGTAAATATATGGGAAAAAAAGACCTAGTGACATAACAAATATGCTTAATAACCTATCGTTTACTTAACTACATAAATGTGCCGCATGCAGCAGGTGTTGGATTTCACTAATTTGAACTTGTTAATAAAAAGCAGTATAGGGAATTCCCTGTGCTTCCACTGCTGGGGACTTGTGTTTGACTCCTGGTTGGGGAACTAAGATTCTGCAAGCTGTGAGGAATAGCCAAAAAAAAAAAAAGGCAGTGTATGAGTAAGAGATAATTTGGTTACTTTAAGGTGTCAGCAAGGCTTGACAATGGCCTCTGGCATATAGGTTAAAGGAAAGAACGTAGATGCAGGCTTAAGTTAGACTTAAGACAGTTTGAATCTCAGATCCCACCCCCTCTTAAATGTCTCTGATTCTGAGTAAGTAGCTTTCTTTCCTTGAGCCTCAGTTTCCTCATGTGTAAAATTTAGGGGATAATGGTATTTATCTCAAAGGGCTCTGATGAAGATTAAATGGAAAAAATATGTAAAGTCTTGATACTAGCAGGCCTTCAACAAAAGCCAACTCACCCCCTCTGAACAGAAATTTTGAGGAGCTTGGCAGCTCCAGTAAAAATGGGAAAATCAGCTTGTAGTGGCTGCTGTCTTTCCCACCTCCACTCCTCCCGTTCTTGTGCACTGATATATCTTCCAGCTTTTCCTCCCTAAAATACACAGGACGCCCCATATAGTATATAGAGAGTGAATATTCAAGTAAGCAAAGGCTTAGAGATATAACCTGATTAATTAAGGCAACATTCAGACCAAAGTCTGGGGACCTCCCTGGCGCTCCAGCGGTTAGAACTCGGTGCTTTCACTGCCACGGGCCCAGGTTCAATCTCTGGTTGGGGAACTAAGATCCATAAGCTGCTCAGCATGGCAAAAACAAAACCCCAAGGTTTGTTCCCCCTTCTCAAGCGGCTCAAGTTGTAAAGTATCTGCTTGCCAATGGAGGAAAACGGGCAGAAGACGTGGGTTCAATTCCTGGATCAGGAAGATCCCCTGGAGGAGGAAATGGCAACCCACTCCAGTATTTTTGCCTGGGAAATCCCATGGACAGAGGANTCTCAAGCGGCTCAAGTTGTAAAGTATCTGCTTGCCAATGGAGGAAAACGGGCAGAAGACGTGGGTTCAATTCCTGGATCAGGAAGATCCCCTGGAGGAGGAAATGGCAACCCACTCCAGTATTTTTGCCTGGGAAATCCCATGGACAGAGGAGCCTGGTGGGCTGCAGTCTGTGGGGTCCCAAAGAGTTGGACACCACTGAGTCACACACACGCACACACACACATGGTTTGTTCTCCCTACTGCTTCCCCTTAAAAAATTTTATAAAATAGCATTCTCTAAACTCAAATTATTTTGCTTTGGACAGCTGACATAGTTGTACCATTTTAAGTCTTTTAAAATCACCTTTTTATTCAAAACATTGGCAGTCATTAGGAATGAATGTGGTTACCTGTGAAAGAATTCCGTTCTGTCTCAAGGTCTATTATGGGAGGTGGTTGAGAGAACTTCCCTTCTGTTCAAGTTTCTGTCCTTTTCCCAGCAGACACTGGTGGACCAACCGGGAGTCAGCATCCTCCTTTTTTGCCTTGGGAATAGTCTCAAACAAGAGAAAGTGCTCTTATGAAGCCTACATTCTAGAAGTAAGTGGAGGCTGGAGATGTAAATTTAAAAACCATCCTGTACAGATGGCAGGGAAAAATCATAGAACTGAATATAAAGAAAAAGGTGGGAGCCTTGGAGCTCATCAAAATAGGTTGGGAAGAGGAAGACAATCTAGCCAGAGACTGAGAAAGAGCCTGCAATGAGATGAAAGAATATCCAGAAGCATCTGAGCTTCTGGAGGAAAGTTTCTAGAAAGTGGGACTGCTCAATGGTGTTAATATCACTAGCAGATCAAGTCAGATAAGGGCTGAGAGCTGACCATTTTAGCAGTAAGGAGATCATGAGAAATCTTGACAAGCACCATTTCAGAGGAGCTGTGGACATAAAAACCTGATCAGAGTGGGTTCCAGAGAGAAATCATCAATTAGTTCAGTATTTATTGAGCATCTAGTATGTATCAGGCACTTTTCTATGCAATTTGTAGTGAACAGAAGATACAAAGGCCTCTGTTATAGAGTCTGCATCCTAGTGGGGAAACTGACAGTAAGAACTGGTCCCTGTCGGGGGATGGGAAAAAAGGAAGTGGAGACTAACAGCTCTTTCAAGGAGCTGTGATACAAAGAACACTGATGTGGGGGATAATATTTGGAGAGGGATGAGTTCTCAAGGAAGGGATGTTGGTTTTGTTTCTTATTTATTTATTTCAAAATTTTATTTACTTATTTATTCCTAGGCTTTGTCTTTGTTGCTGCGGACTTTTCTCTAGTTATGGTGCTACTCTAGGTGCGGAGTCCAGGCTTCTCATTGCAGTGTTGGGGGTCTGCACTGCCACTTCCCTTCTCTTACTGCAGAGCACAGACTCTAGTTCTGGGAGCTTCAGCAGTTGTGGCTTTGGGGCTCCAGAGCACTGGCTCAGTGGTTGTGGTGCACAAGTTTAGCTGCCCTGCAGCATGTGGGATCTTTCCAGACCAGGGATCAAACCTTTGTCTTCTGCATCGGCAGGCAGATTCTTTACCACTGTGCCACCAGGGAAGCCCTGTTTTGCTTTTTAATATTTATTTATTTAGTTGCAGCATGTGGGATCTAGTTCCCTGACCAGAGATGGAACCCAGGTCCCCTGCATTGGGACCACCAAGGAAGTCTCCGTTGTGCTTTTTTAAGACTATTAAAAAATTTTTTTAATTAATTAATTTGACTGTGCCAGGTCTAAGTTGTGGCATGCGGGCTCTTCAGTCTTAGTTGCAGCATGTGGAATCTAGTTCCCTGACCAGGAATCGAACCCAGGTCCCCTGCATTGGGAGCTCAGAGTCTTACCCACTGGACTACCAGGGAAGTCTTCCATTTTACTTTTTTTAAATAGAAGATGCTATACAGCTTGTGTGTAACTGATGGAAACAAGCCTATAGAGGGAGAAACTGACAGAGCAGGGGAAAGAGAATAATTCTAGAAGATAAGTCCCTGCCAACGCAGGAGGGGAGAGGCACTAGATAAGTCCCTGCCAACGCAGGAGGGGAGAGGCACTTGTGATGTTTGAGACCCACTGCATGTGGCTGTGGGTTCCTGGCTAGCAATACCAACTGTGTTTTTCCCCAGCTAGACGGTTAGTTTTTTCTGAGACCTGGGAATTACTTTCTCTGTGCTTTGAATGCACTTCTCCTCTACCACTACCAACTCCCAAATCTGCAGCTCACACAGCATTTTCATAAGCTTTGTCCCACTAGGTCCACAAGGCAGCACCACCAATCTGACATGGCTCCCAGGCCTGAGCCAGATACCAGGAATCCATCCACTCCCCCCCTGCAGTCTGGTCACACCTTCAGAGCACCACTTTTGTGGCCTCTGCAGGTGCTGATTCTTCTGCTTGGTCCATTTCCACATCCATTATGTCTGGAAAATTCTTGATCATCCTTCAAGACCCAGCTTGATGTGATACCTCTTTTCTGAAAGGCCCAGAATCCATGTCCCCCGCCCAAAGTTAACACACAGCTCTCTCTGCTGTGTTCTATTCCACCACAGTCTATCTATGCATTAACTTGTCTCTCTTCCACGAGACAGAACAAAGCATTAAAGAGCCTGATCCAGAGACTGCACTCACAAATAGTCAGTGAATGAATGAATGAGAGATGTGGGGACTTCCCTGGTGGCCCAGTGGCTAAGACTCCATGCTCCCAATGCAGGAGGCCTAGGTTCGAGCACTGGCCAGGGAACTAGATCCCACATAGCTGCAACTAAAGAGTTCACATGCCCCAGGTAAAGACCCTGCGTGCCCTGACTAAAACCTGGTGCAGCCGAAAAAATAAATATTTCTAAAAAGAAAGAAAAAGAGGTGGGAGTAAAGAGTGGTCAATAACATAAGAAACACAGATTTCTGAAACCCATAAATGGCTTAGACAGTCTTGCCCTAGGGGCTTGAGTACTGTTTCCTCCTTCTGTGTCTCTCAGAGGCTGGAAGAGGAGGGGATACAGTGAAGGCTGTCACTGGCAGCCCTCAGCTGTCATCTCCTCTGAATCGCCCTCAGCCAGGGGCGCTGCCTCGCCCAAGTGCCCTCTCCTGGACCTGAGGTATAAAGGCCTTGCCCCCTTGCCTCCATCTAGGGCATCTCAGCAGAGCCATCTCCCCTCCAGAACTTCCTCTGGGACAGGTGGAGGCCTCTGTTAAGACTACATCAGCAGTTCAACGTTCTCCGCCCAACCGCCCTGCTGTCTTCCCTCTCCTACAGGTGATAACACCAAGGGCACCCTAATACATCTCCACTCAAACCTTCTCAGAGTCTTGTTTCCAGGGAACCCGGCCTAAAACAATTGTTGGATCCCCAACCCAAATTGGTGTCTGGCACATAGCAGATGCTCAATAAATATTTACTGAGTGAATGTGTCCATGTTTATTTTCTCTTGGTCTGTCTGCCAAGACTTCACCTACCCCTTGCCCATCAAGGCCTCGTACACAACAGACGCTCAATAAATGCTCTCACTCTAGGTGTGGAGGGTGGGGCCCTATCGCCCCAGACAGATAACCCCCGACACACACTCAGAGCCCCAGCAAAACTGAGCGCCTCAAACTTGGGGCTTCGGCCCCGCCCCCGCCCCCGCCCCGCTGCNACAACAGACGCTCAATAAATGCTCTCACTCTAGGTGTGGAGGGTGGGGCCCTATCGCCCCAGACAGATAACCCCCGACACACACTCAGAGCCCCAGCAAAACTGAGCGCCTCAAACTTGGGGCTTCGGCCCCGCCCCCGCCCCCGCCCCGCTGCAGCTGCGGCTGGAACGCGGGAGGGATGGATGCGGTGTCCAGGGTTGGGACCGCCGCCCGCCTTCCGAGTCCTCCCGGGACTGGTGTAGACGGCGGCGGGCGGGGCGGTCAACGATCCGCCAGCCCCGCAGAACGGTACTTTTTAAAACGCCAAAATGGCGGAATTATTTTTTATTCTTTCACTTTATGGCAAAATAATTCAATTTTCCGTTATAAAAATTGTAAATTAACGGTAGGAAAGAGAAAGTTTGCCAAATGACCCATTTCCTAAGAAAACCAAACCCCCGCCCTCCACGCCCTCTCTTTTATTAATGAACAACTCTTAATTGATTGCATTTCTCTGAAAACCAAGCCGCCTCCCTCCCCACCCTCTGGATCGCCTCCAACAGCAGCGCGGCGGACGCGCTCGCCTCGCCTTCGAGCCCCGCGACCGCCCAGATCCCCTTGCACGCCGGCTCCCCGAGCCTCCTCCCGGGCCCGTGCACCCCGCCTCGCGCTCGGGAGGAGCAACGCCCGGGGGCCCCAGGCCCCAGCACTGCCTTGCGGGGCGGGGCCGGGCGCCGCGGCGCCTCGTACCCCGGGGTCCCTACCTGCAAGGCCCGCGTGCGGCCGCCCAGCCCCGAGCTGCGGTCCAAGCTCCGCGCGGCGCGCGCCTGCGCGCACAGTGGGGCGGGCCCGCCTTCCCGCAGGACGCGGGGTGCAAACCGCGCACAGAGCAGGTTTGGGGAGCGCGGGCAGGGGGCCCTCCTGCCAGGCCACGGCTGCGTGGGCCTAGTGTCCTTTAGCCCCGGGGCTAGACTGCTGTGCGGGCGAGGCGGGTCGAGATTCTCCCGGTCCCCAACTCCTTACCTCACAGCTAGCAGCACGCAACGGGGACCACGGAGCCGGGAGAGGCTGGTGGGCCCCTGAACTGAGTGGTCAGTGACAAAAGGCGAGGTTGCCCTCCCCGCGAGCACTCAGGCTGGGTCGCTTCGCTGTCCAACGCCTTCCCTCGGCGCCTGCTCCTCACCTGAGATAGGCGAGCCAGAGAACATCGGAAACCCATCTCATGGAGGGTGAAGGGAGGGCCGTGCCACCAGAAGAAAGGAGCCCCCTGCGAGGTGCGGTTCCGTTCCTGGCTCTCATAGCCTAAAGGAAAGCATCAGCGGCGCAGAGTTTGGATGACCTGACCCCGTTGCTATTAGCTGGTGGTGTGACCTGGGGCGCGTCACTTAATCCTCCTGGTCCTCCATTTTTCTATTTGTAAAGACTGTCATCTACTTCACCGCAAAGGGTTTTTGTTTGTTGTTTTTTGAATGGGTTACTGTGATGGTGTTGTCTTGTGCAAACTGTTACTTCTCTGTGCTTCAGTTTCCTTAGCCCATCAAACTAATCAAATCTCCGTTATTGGCTTTTGCCTGGAAAGTCCCATGGATGGAGGAGCCTGGTGGGCTGCAGTACATGGGGTCGTGAAGAGTCGGACACGACTGAGCGACTTCACTTTCACGCATTGGAGAAAGAAATGGCAACCCACTCCAGTGTTCTTGCGTGGAGAATCCCAAGGACGGGGGAGACTGGGGGGCTGCCGTCTCTGGGGTCGCACAGAGTCAGACACGACTGAAGCGACTTAGCAGCAGCAGCAACAGCACAAAACACCTCTTAAACATGTGGCAGCTATGACTTCANTTGCGTGGAGAATCCCAGGGACGGGGGAGACTGGGGGGCTGCCGTCTCTGGGGTCGCACAGAGTCAGACACGACTGAAGCGACTTAGCAGCAGCAGCAACAGCACAAAACACCTCTTAAACATGTGGCAGCTATGACTTCATGTACATTTGTGTAAGTGAGAGGTTAAGAGACTGCAAGCTCTAAAAGGGAAGGAAACGCGATAACCTAGGTGTATCCCTAGCACCTGGTACAGAGCTGGACACTCAGTGGGTGCTCAGGAAATGTCTGTTGACTGACTGATGGACTGTATGCAGAGGAAAACAAGGATCCTGGTTCAGTCTGGAGTTGTGTCACTCCCTCACAGTGACTTAATCTCTTACTTTACAGAACAGGATATTGAGGTCCATCTGGCCTAATGTCACAGCCAAACGTCAGGCCACCAGGTTCAACCTCCAGTGCAGAGGAAAAAAGGGTTCCTAATTAATTGTAGGCAAATTCCACAAATTGTTGTGATCCTCAGGTTTAAATTTATGCAGACTTTATTCCGGTTGCTACACCAACGCATTACATGTGTTCTTCCTCACTGCAGTGTCAAATTTTAATTAAAACTCGTATTATTGGGAACAGAATTGCATCAGTTGAGGATGCTGGTTGCCATAACAATGGAAGTCTCTTTATACACACCAACATACACCCCCATCCACTCATTTTTTTCCTTTCATCTTTACCCAGACTGTGCTTGTTCTAGATTCCAAAAGGTTTATTTTAGGTATTCAGAAGTTTAAAAGAAAGTGATGGGACCACACACACACATAGCTTCTCAATAAGGAATGTATCTTTTAGACTAATGGAATCTGAGCCAGTGGGATGTAGGAATAAACAAAGAATGCAGATCTGAGTTGACAATATATTTTCTGCCCCTTAACAGTATTTTGCTGGTCTTGATACTTTTGGTGGGCTTGCTTCCTTGAACACATTCAGAGATGGAGAGCTCTTCCAAGTAGATGTGTTTGGGGAAGGTTCTACCTCTAACGTAACCATAGCTTGCTCTGCTGGTCCAGTCTGCCCTCAAAGTGATGAAGTCCTATTCTTCTCTCAAGTGACAACCCCATATTGTACAAGTTTTAATAGCCTTCACTATTTCCAAGTTAACTCACTACTCAAGAGTGGACTGTTGTTCAGTTGCTAAGTTATCTATGACGGTGACGCCATGGACTGAAGCACGCCAGGTTTCCCTGTCCTTAATTATCTTCTGGAGTTTGCTCAAACTCATGTCTGTTGAGTTGGTGATGCCATCCATCTCATCCTCCATCGCCCTCTTCTCCTCTTGCCCTCAATCTTTCCCAGCATTAGTGTTTTTCAATGTTGGCTCTTCTCATCAGATGGCCAAAGTATTGGAACTCCAGCATCAGTCCTTCCAGTGAATATTTAGGATTAAAAGTCTGTAGTCAAGAGTGGATGGACCTCGAATTTTTCAAAATATTGGTGAACAGAAGCAGAGGGAAAACTATTGCTAGTGAGCAGCCCACACCTTTCTGTTCCTACAGATTTTAATTCAACGCTGGGACAGTGCAATTATTTTAGGAAAATGCACCCTTTTTATAAATAGGAAAACACTTCTGGTTCCAAGGGTATGGCACATTTTGCTAATACGGAACACTTTCTAGCATAAACACACCCAAATCCTGGATAAAATATTACAAGCAGAAGGACCAAGCAATCCAAGAAGGAAAGAGAGTAAATTTATGGCTGAATTTGCAAGAGAAATCAGCAGGAGCCAGAAACAAAGATGGAAAGAAGAACCAGGGGATGGCCTGATGTCTCTCGTCCTAGAGGTGGTTATTGGACAGGGATTTGGGTTTCATCACACACACATTGACGGGAGATGGGATCTTGGGTCTGTGCAGTACTGGGAGTTTAAACTGAATCCCTTGTATAAATAAAGACTGGAGACCCCTGACCGCCAGACTATATAGTTGGGGGTCCCATGGTGGAAAAGGCAGGGGAGATCCAAGTTTCCAAATATAATTGAGTCCTTCTTTCCTTCAGGTCCTACTTTCCCCCGGACATAATGTTATGGTGTATGCTTTCCAAAGAATTGAGACTGACAAAATTTACATTTTAGCTTTGTAACTGAAGCTTGTATTTGCAAGCACTAGGAAAATTGGTCTGTGTGTGGGCCAGAGCTCAGCTATTTCTGTTATTCCAACCCTGCTAAATATCTTTTGTTCTCCACACATTTGGTAGAATTCATGTCTCATGCTGCTGCTGAAAACCCAATGGGGGAAAAGAACCTCTGAATTAAGCTTATTAGTTAACTGCTACAGAACCACCACCACAAAGTGGCTTAGAATACAAACTTATTATCCTTTCGTTCTGGAAGTCAGAAATTTAAAATGGTGATGCTGAATTTTCATCTTTTGCTTATCCCTAAAACTCTTATCTTCCCTTCAAATTTCGTGTTTAGTTGTAATTTTTGGTTGTGCTAGGTCGCCACTGCTGCCTTGGGACTTCTGTGGTTGTACGAGTTGGGGCCACTCTGCACTGTGGTGCGCAGGCTTCTCACTGCAGTGGCTTCTCTTGTTGCAGTGTGCTGGCTTAGCCGCCTTACAGCATGTGGAACCTTCCTGGACCAGAGCCTGAACCCGTGTCCCTTGAGTTGGCAGGTGGGTTCTCACCACTGGACAACCAGAAGTCCCTCTCCTTCAAATTTAAGTGATCCCTCGCTGGGTATTCCTGGTTGTAGGATTTTTCATCAACTGGCAGTCAAAGGACGGAATCCTAACCACTGTTGGTTGAGCAGGGCCTCTAATTTTGACTGGTGGGTCCCACGGCCTGTGGGATTCTGGTTCCCTGACCAAGGATAAAACCCACACCCCCCGCATTGGAAGATGGACTTTCAATCACTGGACCCCCAGGAAAGTCCCTGTAATGTTTTACAATAAAAGCAGCTACTATTTCACAAGTGATTGTGCCCAATGCTCTGAAAATTGCATTTACTACCTACAGTATTCGAAGACACTTTTACAGCTGAGGACACAGCTTGCTTTCTATTGCATCTTCCTCTCATGTATGTAAGTTACCTCCAGCTCCTTTTGGCCCTTGGCCAGAAGAACCACTGTCCTACTTCCACAGCTATTAAGTACAAACTGGTGTAGTTCAAGCTCTCTTCAGCAACTTTCTCAGACTCCAAAATGATTCCATTTCCTCTTAAAAACCAAACACCCCTTCTTTTCTCCTGACCTTTAAGGCTACCCCACACAGAAAGCACCACCTTAGTGAAATGCCAATCAACAGAACTTAGAAAATCAACAAATGTTAACAGTGGGTGACAGTTTGAAAGGAACTGGATATTTAATAGGCTCTAGTTGCCTCCCACAAATTACTGATTGTAAAGGGAAAAAGTGACTTTATATAAGTGATTCAGGTTATTATTACAAGGTGCCACTAGATATGATATACTGAAGACAATCTCATTCTTGTGGTATTTCTGCCAAAAATGCAATCATGAGGAGACATCAGACAAACCCCAAATTGAGAAAACTTCTATGAAATAGTCATCCTTTACTCTTCAAAAATGACAAGGTCAAGAAAGGTTGAGGACCTGTTCCAGTTTAAAGTCATGACAACAGAAAGGAGCAAAGGATCCTAGATCAGTTCAGTCGCTTAGTCGCGTCAGACTCTTCTCGACCCCGTGAATCGCAGCACGCCAGGCCTCCCTGTCCATCACCATCTCTCGGAGTTCACGGGCCAGTGGAAATATAAAGGACCTTATTGGACAACTGACAAAACATAGTGGAAAAGACAAGACTGTATCGAGGCTAATTTCCTGGTTTTGATAAGTAAACACTATAATCAATATGAGAACATCCTGGAAATACACAAAGTTTCAAGAATATAACAGATGTCTCTAGCTTACCTTTCAGGTGGCTCAGGTACAGTGTAAGTAAAATGAAGTATTACTGGTAAACAGCAAAGGGAATATAATTTCTTTATACTGTAGTGCACATTTTCCCTAAGTTTGAAACTTTGCCAAAACAACTGTAAAAGAAGCCTGCCCATTCAGGCTTCTTCTGTGCTTTTTCACTAAGAGGAACTAAGTATCTGAAATAGGCCTTAAAAAATTTTTTTTTAGGGCTGTTAGGAACTGAAGCAGGATTTAAATCCTGCCTGTTAACAAATTCCCTTACAAATACCATAATTTCCACAGTAATGATCTCAAAAATAACAATCCTGACTTCCTTCAAGGGGTCAAGGATGGGATTCAGTTTATTACCCATTTGTATTCACTTTCTGATTTCTGAACCATTTCTTTCTATTCACTTTAAGTTAATCACTACACTGGGGCCCATGTGTGAAGTTGTTTTAAGAGGCCAATCTTTAAGCAAGCTACTTAGGATCTAGAAGATCAACTACAAAATACAACTGCACCTACTCATCCTTTCAATTAATGGAAGCATACATGGTTTTAGGGACACAAAGTTCAAGATGGGGTTGATGCTTCAAAAAGCTCAAAATTTAGAGAAACCCCAGGCAGTTCAGTGGTTAGGACTCCATACTTTTAGTGCCAAGGGTTTGGGTTTTATCCCTGGCTGGGAACTGAGAACCTCAAGCTGCACAGCTTTACTGAAAAACTGTAAACTGTAATTACTAAGTGCTAAAATGTTTTAAGAGCTCTAAAATACATATTTTCACTTTTTGAAGGACTATTGGTTATATTAACCAAAAAATTACTTCCTTAAAAAAGCTGGCATTGAAAAAAATTCTTACATATCCATTCCATGGTACTGCACCATTTAGAGTGGCAGATCTCTGTACTACTCTTAAGTGAGCTGCAGAACACACTCATAGTATGAATTACTTATTGAAGCATATAGGTATTACCAATGGATTAGCCTGGGTAAATAGTGTTAGAAGCAGCTATCTTAGTGCATGCACGCTAAGTCGCTTCAGTTGTGTCTGACTTTGTGACCCAACAGTCTGTAGGCCGCTAAGCTCCTCTGTTCAAGGGATTCTCCAGGCAAAAATACTGGAGTGGATAGCCATGCCCTACTCCAGGGGATCTTCCTGACCCAGGGATCAAACCCTTGTTTCTCATGCCTCCTGCATTGACAGGCAGGCTCTTTATCACTTGCACCACTTGGGAGGCTACTTAGGTAAGTGGACGCTAAAAGAGAGATACTTTACAAAACATCCCATTTTCGCCAAGACTAAAATTGCATATAATCACAAAAACTGAAGTCAGAGAACATTTTCTGAAAGCAAGGTAAAAAGCGAAATTAGGTTGAGGACTTGGGAAAAGATGATTGAGTTTCCTAGTTTATCTGGGTAATTATCACAGAAAATGTTCAAACTGCTACAAGAAGGTAAACTGTGTGTGAAATCTACTTAGTTGAATACAAAAGACTCAGCATGTTTAGTCCTTCGTAACAGCAATTATTTATTATGGTGCTAATCTAAGTACTTTTCATGTATTAAACTTTCATCTTCACAATCCATGAAGGGCTATCCCTACCTCCATGGATGACACCAAAGCATGAAGGTTAATTGCTTGCCCCAGATATGATGATGATCAAAGTCTCTCAGTAGTGTCCAACTCTTTGGGACCTCATGGACTATGCAATCCACGGACTTCTCCAGGGGATCTTCCCAACCCAGGGATCGAACCCAGGTCTCCTGCATTGCAGGTGGATTCTCTTTACCAGCTGAGCCACAAGGGAAGCCCATGATAAACCATTTATTAAATTATGTTGGTCCTAACCTCATGCTTTTGAGGAGCTGGAAAGTCCTTTTCTCATATTCAAGTCAGGAAAGAAACGAACTTGACAATGGCAACTCCGATTCAAAAAAAAACCAAGTATCAGATATTTGCCAAACATTTGATACTAAGTGGGAATACACAATAAACTCAAAATCAAGCCTTTCCCTCAGTGAACATTTTATTGAGGCAATAAAGCACAAAATAGGTTAACAAAGTGGGAGAAAGAAGATACCAAGAGAAAAGATGGTAACAACACAGGAGTGGAACATTAAGTCACAGGGCAGGAAAGACTTGAACTGGCCATAAAGGCACTATGGCATGTTAACACACTATCAGGTAAAAGAAAGGGGGATCCAGATTATCACACTTCTATTCTGCTCTCTACCAGTTTAATACTCCCGTCTAGCCACAGGTAAAGATGTGGCGAGCTGCAGAGACTCAGATTCTACTTAACTTAGCAAGGAACTAAACATTTTATTGGTCAACTCTAAGTAGGCCAGTGTTTATATAGTGGTTTGGCATGTCCAATGATGGGGGTCCATAGGCATGGAATAGGAACTAGAGTTTTAATAAACTGGTCTTTGCTATTAAATTCTTTGGGTGTAGGCATTTACCTATACAATTACCCACCTGCAGGGGTGGTGGCTAACAAGGGTAGACAAACCTGCCTATTACCATGTGATGTCATAACATAAGAAAGCCCAGTTGAAGGATGCTGCATGCTTTTAGAAAGTCAAATTGCATATTGTAGTATTCCCCCCTCCTTCACTTTAAAAGGCTGTGGTTTTAAAAGCTTTTGTTCTTTCCCTGAAAACAAGAGAACTTTGGTCAAAGCCAATTCTTAAAAGTAACTTGTCCTTAACACATTTTGAAAGGCAGTGCAGACTTGCCTCTTTATGCAACAGTCACAACTTTTGTTCTTTCAAACAGGTAAAACAATGAACTGTAATTACAGATACCAGTTTTTTCTCTCAAAACCCAAGGTCTATATGGGAAAACAAACCATATTTCTTATGAATATCTTTAAAAATATCAAAACCATTGAAGAAAATAAGGTCATCAAAGAAGCATCAACCTTTTGGGGCACTATGTTTCTAAGATTAGATTCTAAGATTTCATAACAGGAAGCCCAGAAATTTCTCAAAATGACGGTATCCATCACACCCTACCCTAACACTACCCAGCCCTTGACATCTTATACACTGACAGCTCCCAAAAAGATGTTAAAGCTGAGCCAAACAACCTACAGCCCGTTTTCAGACTAAGATTAATGAATGGTTTTTAAAATGAAATTACCTTAACAAACCTAACAGAGATATAAGGTAATTCATTTCTCAAACTGCAAATTCAACTAGGCTTACGGACAAAAGGACTAATTGTAACCCAGTAACTCCTACAAATTTGCTGATTATAATTTGGTTTCCACAGAATTTATTACACTTTATGATGAAGTACTAGGGATTATCCCATTTAAGTTTTTTCCAAGCCAACCACATAAAGTTCGTAAGGATGACCTAACCAATTATCACAGAACCCCGCTAACTACAAAAGAATGACTGTTAGGTAGAATTTTGCTTTAAATTGTAACCGATTTACCAAATGATCTGTTAAGTGCCTGTTAATATTAAGGGTTTTCCAGTAGAAAACACAGTATTTGCTTTTCCATTTTGAATAACATACTAAATTTCTGATCAAAGAAAGGTTACTTCTATTTTTACATAACAAACAGTAAAGATCACAGAACCTTACTCTTACAAAACACTAATTACAACGATCACTTTCAGAAAGTGGGGTTACCAGGCTAGATGAGATCCCAAGTATTAGAACTACTTTTTCGAGTTCAACCAATTTAAGTTTAAAGAACATTTAAGAAAGCTCTTAACTTAGGCAAAACTGTTTAACAGGTTCACTACAAAATATTTTTATTTTTAACTTAAACCTGTTTAAGGGGCCAAAGTGACTTTGGCAAATTTGATTAACAGCACAGAATAATGTATCTAAACTTATTGCATCTGAAACTTGCCTTGTTTTACACGTAAGTAGAATTTACATCGTTTCCACAGATAGATTATCAGTATCTCAAGGAATTTAAGAGTGACCTATTCAAGTAAGGCAATCATCTTGGTAGCAAACTTTTATTGAAATCTTACATAACTCAAGCTTTATAAAAAGCCAACATAATTGAAAATTGGGTTCTCCCTCTAAAGCCTTAAGTATTCAAAGCCTGAAAAGGTTAATTTAAAATTAAGCAAACAAATATAACAATAACAAAACCCCTCCAGCAGATCCTGCTGAAATACTTAAAAAAACAAAAAATCTAAATGAGCTTAATCTTTACAAAAGTTATTTTAGCTCAAAAGCTATAAAATCAAAGTTATCTTAATTCTACAAAGAAGGGAGAGGATCTTTGACTTCATGCCATTTCTTTAGAACCTCGTCTTTTTCATCAAATTTGGCTACAAATCCAATTTCTGTGTGCCCGTTTTGGGAGGTTTCTTCTTGCAGAAGAGGCCAAGTAGAAACATGAAAGAGTAACTGACTAAGCCAAGTAGGAAAGTGTTCCATAATAGTGTGCAAAGAATGGAGAGTTCTGGGTTAATCTCTGGAACTTGATCTGGATCGTGACCTTGACTTTGAACGAGACCTAGAACGGGATCTTGAAGCTCTTTTTGGTGGAGGGGACACAGAACGGGCCTTTGAGGGTGGAGCAGGTAGGGGTGAATTGGAACGGGATTGGCTCCTTGATCTAGATTTGGACTTTATATCACCTTTTCCATTTTCTTTGGGGGAACGAGATCGAGAACGAGACCTGCTTCGAGATTTCTCATACTCATCCTTCGATCTGCTCCGAGAGCGCGAACGGGAGCCCCGATCAGACTTGGGTTTAGATTTGCTTTTTGATCTAGATTTTCTGCCTTTGGAACGAGACCGTGACCGACCTTTGCTCCGAGACCTGGATCTAGACAAGAAAAGCCAAATTTTTTTTCAGTACCTTGCCAGAACACACAAGCATTCTATAGACAAAGTAAGTTATTCAGAAAAACATTCAAGAACCCACTTACCGGGAGCGACTTTTTGAGATACTTCGAGATCTACTGCGGCTGCTCCTACGACTTCTACTTCGTGACCTTCTTCTAGATCGTGACCTGTAACAAGAAATGTGGTAATAAATTTTCATCTCAAGACACCTCAACACAAATGAACAATTTATACAGACAAGCCAACAATAAAACTCAATTGCTCACTACAAATTAAATCTAGTATCAAAATATTTTTTAAAAAACCCAACAATGCCAATAACAAAAGAAACTAAAAACCGACCTAATTTCAATTCAGCAGTAATTGAAATACTGCTGTTTGAATTTTGTTTGTAGCAAATATTGTCTCCCTCCATACCCTTCAATAAATTACCTAGATCTGCTCCCAGAATAAGACCGCCTATGGCTTGTTCGTGGCTTATCTTCAATGAGTCTAATATTTCTCCCATTGATTTCTGTACCATCCAGTTTATCCAAAGCACGCTTCATGTCAGAGTAGGAGCGAAACTCAATGACACCTTCATTTGTGCGTTCTTTGTGAGCATCTGCATAGGTTACTTCACCTGCTTGTCTCATGAAATCCTAAAAGAGCAATGTGACTGGTCATTCCCAGAAATCTAAAGAAAAAAGATTTGCTGTATTTGATTCTCAGATACAAAAACTTATCTTTTAAACGTTAAGTCAAATCCTTTTTCCCCAAATTATATAGCACTTACCTTTAAATCTTGCCAACTGCAACGACTAGAAAGATTTTCTACAATAAGTCTGAATTCTGTGCGTACAGGTGGTCCATATTTGTCTCTGCCAGAAGTTCTCCGACTGCTGTATCCACCTCCACCACCTTTATCATGTGAAGAGAACAATTAGATGCTTTGCAATGATAGGCATGCATAATGTTTTTGAAAGTTAGTACAAACATAACAACTTTTATTTACTGGAGTAGGACTTTGCTATTACACTGCTAAGCCTTCGATACAGTTATGATTTGCCATAAATTAAATTAAGGGCAAGTCAAAACAGACTAAAACCAACTAAACTTCTCCTACATTCTGTTAGAGAGTGACTGCTCCTTTATTCAATTTACCTCGCTAAGTTTTATTTTACAGAACATTGTAAAATATAAAACTTAACTGATTACATGCATTTCTACATTTTACAAAAATGTTTACTAGTTACACTAAGTACTTACATCACAGTGTGAGGTTTTTGGTGGTGGTTTGGCCACAAAACACGCAAGGTAACAGTCACCTAGTTCAGATTAACCAGTTTTGTCTAACCCTTGGAATCCTCACCATCACCCTGCGTCTAATGGCAAAAGGCTGCTGTCGTCATGGCTTCCGGTAAGGTCAGCCAAAGGGTCATAGGGCAAGGGTCACACAATGTATGGAAAAGCCAAGGCCAATCAGGAAAGGCAGTCATCTTAGCCTCAGTGGACACAGCCTCAGCCCCATTGGTCACTTTCAAATTGAAACATCAAGGACTTGTTAAAAAGTTTGAATTCAACATGCAACAATTTCAACATCAAACATTTAACATAACCACCCCCCTCCCATCTCCTCCCAATAACATGCCCCAACTAGTGCATATACAGCATAAAGCTCAGTTAGATCTCCTTTGTGGTGTAAAACCACATAACTTCTATATTTTCTTTGGCCCCCGTCAATTTTCGTAAAGCTAAAACCTACGCTTAAAACCCCACCTCCTGTCTCTTATACACATCTAGATGTGTATAAGAGACAGGTGCAGACTTGCCTCTTTATGCAACAGTCACAACTTTTGTTCTTTCAAACAGGTAAAACAATGAACTGTAATTACAGATACCAGTTTTTTCTCTCAAAACCCAAGGTCTATATGGGAAAACAAACCATATTTCTTATGAATATCTTTAAAAATATCAAAACCATTGAAGAAAATAAGGTCATCAAAGAAGCATCAACCTTTTGGGGCACTATGTTTCTAAGATTAGATTCTAAGATTTCATAACAGGAAGCCCAGAAATTTCTCAAAATGACGGTATCCATCACACCCTACCCTAACACTACCCAGCCCTTGACATCTTATACACTGACAGCTCCCAAAAAGATGTTAAAGCTGAGCCAAACAACCTACAGCCCGTTTTCAGACTAAGATTAATGAATGGTTTTTAAAATGAAATTACCTTAACAAACCTAACAGAGATATAAGGTAATTCATTTCTCAAACTGCAAATTCAACTAGGCTTACGGACAAAAGGACTAATTGTAACCCAGTAACTCCTACAAATTTGCTGATTATAATTTGGTTTCCACAGAATTTATTACACTTTATGATGAAGTACTAGGGATTATCCCATTTAAGTTTTTTCCAAGCCAACCACATAAAGTTCGTAAGGATGACCTAACCAATTATCACAGAACCCCGCTAACTACAAAAGAATGACTGTTAGGTAGAATTTTGCTTTAAATTGTAACCGATTTACCAAATGATCTGTTAAGTGCCTGTTAATATTAAGGGTTTTCCAGTAGAAAACACAGTATTTGCTTTTCCATTTTGAATAACATACTAAATTTCTGATCAAAGAAAGGTTACTTCTATTTTTACATAACAAACAGTAAAGATCACAGAACCTTACTCTTACAAAACACTAATTACAACGATCACTTTCAGAAAGTGGGGTTACCAGGCTAGATGAGATCCCAAGTATTAGAACTACTTTTTCGAGTTCAACCAATTTAAGTTTAAAGAACATTTAAGAAAGCTCTTAACTTAGGCAAAACTGTTTAACAGGTTCACTACAAAATATTTTTATTTTTAACTTAAACCTGTTTAAGGGGCCAAAGTGACTTTGGCAAATTTGATTAACAGCACAGAATAATGTATCTAAACTTATTGCATCTGAAACTTGCCTTGTTTTACACGTAAGTAGAATTTACATCGTTTCCACAGATAGATTATCAGTATCTCAAGGAATTTAAGAGTGACCTATTCAAGTAAGGCAATCATCTTGGTAGCAAACTTTTATTGAAATCTTACATAACTCAAGCTTTATAAAAAGCCAACATAATTGAAAATTGGGTTCTCCCTCTAAAGCCTTAAGTATTCAAAGCCTGAAAAGGTTAATTTAAAATTAAGCAAACAAATATAACAATAACAAAACCCCTCCAGCAGATCCTGCTGAAATACTTAAAAAAACAAAAAATCTAAATGAGCTTAATCTTTACAAAAGTTATTTTAGCTCAAAAGCTATAAAATCAAAGTTATCTTAATTCTACAAAGAAGGGAGAGGATCTTTGACTTCATGCCATTTCTTTAGAACCTCGTCTTTTTCATCAAATTTGGCTACAAATCCAATTTCTGTGTGCCCGTTTTGGGAGGTTTCTTCTTGCAGAAGAGGCCAAGTAGAAACATGAAAGAGTAACTGACTAAGCCAAGTAGGAAAGTGTTCCATAATAGTGTGCAAAGAATGGAGAGTTCTGGGTTAATCTCTGGAACTTGATCTGGATCGTGACCTTGACTTTGAACGAGACCTAGAACGGGATCTTGAAGCTCTTTTTGGTGGAGGGGACACAGAACGGGCCTTTGAGGGTGGAGCAGGTAGGGGTGAATTGGAACGGGATTGGCTCCTTGATCTAGATTTGGACTTTATATCACCTTTTCCATTTTCTTTGGGGGAACGAGATCGAGAACGAGACCTGCTTCGAGATTTCTCATACTCATCCTTCGATCTGCTCCGAGAGCGCGAACGGGAGCCCCGATCAGACTTGGGTTTAGATTTGCTTTTTGATCTAGATTTCCTGCCTNTAGCTGTAGCCGTCGCGATCCCGGCGAGGGCCGCGGGCGTGCTCCACGATCACGCGCTCGCCGCAAAGCTCCTTGCCGTTCAGCTCGTAAACGGCGTCGTCGGCGTCGCGGGAGTCCTCGAACTCCACGAAGCCGTACCTGGGGGGCGGTGCGAGGGCCGGAGGCCGACGGGCGTCGTTAGGCCGAGGGCGCGCACGGGCGCGCGCCCTCCCGGTCCCCGCGCGCTCCCGCGGCTCCGCGCCGCCGCCATCTTGGCGGCCCTGCCACGCGGCGCCGCGGCCTTGACCGTCTTCTCCCTCAGACGGGCCCTGCCGCCGCAGGCCCGGGGCGCTGCGGGCGGACGCGGGCTCCCCTGGCCCGACTCACCCATTTTTAAGATCTATTTCGAGAAGGCGGCCATAGCCACTGAAAAAGCGCTGGATGTCCTTCTCCCGGACGTTGTAGCTCAGGCGTCCTATGTAGACGCGCGGCATGTCCGCAGCGGGCAAGGGGCCCGAGGGCTGGCGGTCGAATGGCGGACCGCACGACAGTAGCCGCGGTGCGGGTGCGGTGACGGCGAGAGCCCGGACACGCACCTCACACCACAGCGGCGGCCGAGTCCAGCCACACAATGGTGCGCGCGCGCCTGGGCTACGCTATAAGGGCGGGCGGTAGGGGGCGGTGCCCGACGTGTGACGTCAGCGCGCTGCACGTACTCTCCCGCTCTGGATCGCGGAGCGCGGCGCTTGAGGCTGACTTGCTGTTCCTCAGCCCGCCAAGTTTCGGGGAAGTGAGGGTTTACCCGCTCACCGAATTTTTTCCCGCACATCTTTGTCAACGTCATATTCTGTCTCCAGCCAAGGACTTGTTTTCTAATTTGTGCTTAAAAAAAAAACAAACTTTCTCCATGCTAGCTCTTCGGGACGGGCGCTCGGGAGGCGTCCCAGAGAATCCCCTGTTTTCATTGGTTCTGGAGGTTGTCATACTAGGCCTCCGCGATTTCTGATTGGTCCGTCAAAACGCGGCTCGAATTTTTTTCGCGGATCGTTGGGCTCACGCTGCGCTGGTGTGTAAGGCGCCTAGTCAGTGCGTTAAGTGCACTTTCCACAGCATCCGAAGTTTCTGCTCCGAGGTCGTGTGGACCCGGACCGGTGTTCACAGCCCTGCTCGCTTCTGTCCTTCGTGGCCCCACAGCTGCCATTGCGGTCTCACTTCACTGGCTCCCAGTATGTCCAACTGTCCTTACAGGAGTCTTTTGGAGCACTGACTCCTGGAGTCACCTGTAGATGGAAGTATACATGGCAATCCCACGGTCGCTGTGCGTCGTAAGTTGCTTCTGTCGTGTCCGACTCTCTGCAACCCTATGGACTGTATGTAGCCTGCCAGGCTCCTCGGTCCATGGGATTCTCCAGGCAGCAATACTGGAGTGGTTTGCCATGCCCGCCTCCAGGGGATCTTCCCGATCTAGGGATGCATTGGCAGGCGGGTTTTCTACCAGTAGCACCACCTGGGAAGTCCCCTTGCTGTAGTACTGACAAAGGGAGCTGGGCCAGGACCTCTGGCCCAACAAAGTTGAGCAAGACCTGACAGCCCTCCCACAGAGGTACGCTCATTTCCTTCCCTCAGTGGAGCGTCCGTTGTCCCAACGTGATCCCGCCCCCACCCGTTGGTTTGAAGGGTATCTTATCTGTGTGGCAGAAACGCACATTTTTGAGTTTACCACTAGAAATACTATTTAAACCCCAGAGGAGTAAGTTTAAGTGGAGATCAGAAGACCCTGGAGTTCTCTGAAACAAGTGCAGGAAAAGATGTTGGTAAGAAGTGACTAGTAAAGTGGGAAGAAGGGTCAGGCAAGGTGTAACACAAGCTGAGGGAAAAGGGCATCATGGGGTTAATACTGGCTGTTAAGGTATTTCCGTGTATTCCACCGGGGCAACCTTGATCTACAGTTTCTGGTTTAAATGCAATGATTTTTCCCTCCCCCTCCCCCTACAGGGGCATTTGGCAGTCAGAGTCTGTCGGTTGTCACGACTGGGGAAGGGGGAGTGTTAATAACTGGCATCTGGTGGTAGAGGCTACACTGTGCTTAAAGTTCGATAAATATATAGGTGGATTGTAAAAATGTGTGTATTTGTGGAATATAGTAATTGGGGAAAAGAGAATTAATGGGATAACTTTTTTCACTCATTGAATTGTCAGCATTTTGAAGTTTGTTGAAATTCATTGTTGGCTGGGAATCCCCTGGAAGTCGAGTGGTTAGGACTCCACACTTTCATTGCCTTAGGGCCCAGGTTCAATCCCTGGTCCGGGAACTAATGTCCCATAAGCCGTCCAAAAGTTCATTATTGGCAAGAGGCAACACCCCTCTCTGAACTAAGATGCATATGGGAAGTAGGGTGTCACCTCCTGTCTCCTTGCAGTTCATTTGTGCAGAGAAAGATGAAGCTGACATGTCCTCCTCTCCCTCACCTCTTTTTCTCCAGAGCCCAGGGGCTATTCTTGTTTATTTTTTGGCCACACTGGGACCTGCAGGATCTTAGTTCCCTAACCAGGTGATGAGCGATGGCATGAAATGAGATCTTAATTCCCTGCCCAGGAATTGAATCTGGGTAGCTGCGACTTCATTTCACTTTTCACTTTCATGCATTGGAAAAGGAAATGGCAACCCACTCCAGTGTTCTTGCCTGGAGAATCCCAAGGACGGGGGAGCCTGGTGGGCTGCCGTCTATGGGGTCACACAGAGTCAGACACGACTGAAGTGACTTAGCAGCAGCAGCAGTAGGGATGAAAAACAGAAATCCTAGCCACCAGACCAGTGAGGGCTAGGGGCTAGAAGCTATTTCCCCCCTGGATCTTTGCCCCAGTGAAAAATGCATTTATCACCCAGAGGCAGAAACTGTAAATGCAGGTACAGAGTTTATTATTAGAGACATAGCGCAGTGAGTGGGAGAGGACCCAGAAAATGGTTTGTTTAGTTAAGACAGAAGCAAGGCAGAGATGCACACCTGGAGAGAAAGGGTGTGGGTGTCCTCCCTAGTGAGGAGGAGCGCAGTAAAGAGACAGTTAAGGCATTTATATATAGGACAGTTCTTCCGAGCATTTGTCTTCCTTCAGGCCAATTACCTATTTCTTTTTCCACACCTGACCTACCCTGGGACCCTCCCTTGGGTGCACACATACCCGCCAGCCAACATGAATCTCGCAAGTAAAGGCTTCTGGGAGGTTGATCTGACATTATCTCCTGACTTGTGACCCACAAGGAGACTTTCTGTACTGTGTAGTGTCTCCCTTGTCCCCAAAGAAGGGGAGACAGGAGACCAGTTAAACCTTTTTTAAAAAAAAATTATTTATTTTTCAATTTTTGGCTGTGCTGTAGATCTTTGTTGCTGAGCAGGCTTTTCTATAGCTGTGGCGAATGGAGGCTACTCTATTTTCAGTACACAGGCTTCTCATTGCAGTGGCTTCTCTTGACACACAGGCTCAGTTGCCCCCCAGCATGTGGGATCTTCCCAGATCAGGGATCAAACCCCTGTCTCCCGCATTGACAGGTGGATTCTTTACCACCAGCCACAAGGGAAGCCCAATCATTAGTTCTGTACTCAAACAGGGTTTTGCCCCTCTTTGTCCCTGCCATGACTATTACTGTAAGGTGTTGGCAAGAGACAAACACTGGGTATTTACCCTGTTTCTGTTGTTACTTCCATTTCAGAGGGCACACAGGAGACTGATTGTAAACGCCTTAACTGGAGCCCACCTAGCTCTTGTCTGATTGTTTTTTCACTGACTTGGCGAGTTGGGGTGCGGGGGGACGGTGAGCCCAAAGGGTTCTCACTTCTGGCGTCAAGGGACAATGCCAGGTGGGGAGTTTGACTGGGGCAGTACACCTGTCAAATGGTAACACAGGTGTCCTGAGGCGAGCTTAGGGAGGACAGAAACCTCCTGTGGGGCAGAAGGGCTAAAGCTCACTTGATCTTGATTTTCAGTATGAACACAGACTGCGAAAGGGGGGCCTCACAATCCTTCTGATCTTTGGGGTTTTAAGCAGGAAGTGTCAGAAAAGTTACCACAGGGATAACTGGCTTGTGGCAGCCAAGTGTTCACAGCGATGATGCTATGTTTTGATCCTTCAATGTCAGCTCTTCCTATCACTGTGAAGCCAAATTCACCAAGTGTTGAATTGTTCACCCACTAATAGGGAATGTGAGCTCTTGCCTCAGGAAAGGCTATTGTGGTATCCTGAAGCCCATGTCTTTCTGCCCTATGAAAAGTAAATAGGAGGCCAGCTGTAAAGGCCTAGAATATGGAGCCCATCTATCTCCTGCATAACAGGAATTGATTGCCCCTTGCAGTCCTAACTGCTGGACTAGCAGGGAATTCCTCCCCAGTGGTTACTCTTAATGAAAAATTTAAATTTCCTAAGAGGAAATGGTCTCAAATATCATTATTGAAGGGAGTGTTGGGCTAGCAGCATTCTGTGGAGTCTTGCTGATAATCTGACTGACTTCGGTTGATGTTTTGAGAGAACAACTCAAAGGAGAAATGATGGATGTACAGCATTTGACAGTGTCTGAAGTGTCTATAATCATGGTGGCAGATAAAGATCACTGCTCATTTAAAAGTTGTGGAGTGCCTGTCAGCAAGAGAGGGAATCTGTCAGCAAGAGAGGGAGGGAGGAGCCGCAATCTGATCCAGAAGAGAGTTAATAACTTCAAATCCATGATTGTTGTTGTTCAGTCACCAAGTCGTATCCCACTCTTCGCGACCCCGTGGACTGCAGCACACCAAGCTTCCCTGTCCATCACCAGCTCCAGGAATTTGCCCAAGTTCATGTCCATTGAATTGGTAATACCATCCAATCATCTCATCCTCTGTCACCCTCTTATCCTTCTGCCTTCAATCCTTCCTAGGATCAGGGTCTTTCTAATGAGTCAGCTGTTCACATCAGGTAGCCAAAGTATTGGAGCTTCAACTTCAGCATCAGTCCTTCCAAAGTGTATTCAGGGTTGATTTCCTTTAGGATTGACTGCTTTGATCTCCTTGCTGTCCAAGGGACTCTCAAGAGTCTTCTCCAACACCACAGTTTGAAAGCATCAATTCTTTGGTGCTCTGCCTTCTTTACGGTCCAACCCTCTCATCTGTACATAACTACTGGAAAGACCATGGTGCTTTAGTCGCTAAGTTGTGTCTGACTCTTGCCACCCCATGGACTGTAGGCTGCCAGGCTCCTCTGTCCATTGAATTCTCCTGGCAAGCATACTGGTGTGGGTTGCCGTTTCCTTCTCCTGACCCAGGGATTGAACCCAGATCTCCTGCATTGCAGGTAGACTCTTTACCAACTGAGCTACAAGGGAAGTTGGATGGAAAGACCGTAGAATTGACTATCTGGACCTTTGTTGGCAAAGTGATATCTTTGCTTTTTAACACACTGTCTAGGTTTGTCATAGCTTTCCTGCCAACAACCAATGGTCTTCTAATTTCATGGCTGCAGTCACCACCCACAGTGATTACGGAAATTGTAAATACAATCTGGAGTATGGCATAGTTGTCGTGGTTTTAAATCCAATGGGAATTCTTAACATACTTAGCTGGAAGCCAAAAGTATTTCCCAAGCATCCATGTGATTCAAAGTGATATAAGCTGCTTTCTGACAGGTTTTGCTATCTTTTGTTTGAAGATTTTATATACCAGAGGCTGTACTTTTGAATGGATTTTGACAACTCAAGAGGGTGAAGTGGAGTGAGTGTCTGTGGAAAACTATGGCTCCAGGCCCAAGCAGGCCTGCCTTTGAGTTTTGTAGATAAAGTTATTTTGAAGCACAGCAACACCCACTTACCTATTGTCTGCTCTTAAGTCACAACAGCAGTATTGAATAGCAGAGACTGCCCAGAAAGCCTACTTGCTGGTTCTTCATGGAAAGTCTGCCTACCTCTAACCCAAATTAGGTATTTGTAAAGATGCCTCGATCCTCTGTATGAACATACATGTCTATAAGGGTTGGATTTGTAGTTGTCTTTGGTCATTCTCAGAGGTAGGTCCTACCCAATCATTTCCCTCCTAATGCTTTCCTACCATTCCTTACTCTTCCTCTCACTTGCTTCTTTCTGTGCCTTGAATATGCCAAGTACCCACCCACCACATGGGCCTTTGCATTGACCATCTCCCAGTTTTTGGAGCTCTCTTTCCTGATGGTTCCCTCACTTTCTGTGTCTGCTCAAAATCACTGTGTCACTTTTCTAACCACTCATTTTATTTTTTCCCAGTTTTATTGAGACAGTATAGACATATAACATGTAAGTTTAAAATGTACAGTGTGATGATTTGATACATGTATATATTGGAAAATAATTACCACAATAAGGTTAGTTAACATCCCTCACCTCCATTCCCTTCACGTAATAATCATTTTTGGAATGTGTGTGGTGATGACTTTTAAGATCTAATCTCTTGACAACTTTCAAGTTGTTAATACAGTATTATTAATATAGTCACCATGTTGTATATGAGATTCCCCGGAGCTTATTCATCTTACATTTGGGAGTTTGTACTTTTTGACCTACATCTTCCAATTTCTCCTACTTCTCAGCCCCAGGCAACTGCTCTTCCGTTCTGTTTTTATGAGTTCAACTTTTTTGGATTCTGTGTATAAGTAAGAACATTTGTCTTTCTCTATCTCACATTTCACTTAGTATAGTGCCCTCAAGGTCCACTGGTGTTGTAGCAAAGGCAGGGTTTTCTTTTTTTATGGCTGAATAACATTCCACTGTGTGTGTATATATATCATATCCCCCACATGTTTTTTATCCATTCCTCTGTTGACATACATTTAAGTTGTTTCCATGTGTCAGCTACTGTGAATAATGCTGCAGTGAACACGTGAGTACAGACATCCTTTGATATAGCTTCCTGTTTTCTTTCGGATACACTGTGTACCTTGAAGCAGAATTGCTGGATTATACGATAGCAATATTTTTTAATATTTTGAAGAACCTCTACATTGTTTTCCATAGTGGCTGCACCAATTTACACTCCCGCCAACAGTGCCCATGGGTTTCCTTCTCCCTACATCTTCACTTTTTGATCATAGCCATTTTAACAGGTGTGGTGTGCTGCAGTTCATGGGGTCGCAAAGTGAGACACGACTTAGTGACCGAACAACAGTTTTAACAGATGTGAAGTGATGCTGTGATTGTCCACTTTAAAACAGCATCCTGGGACTTCCCTGCTTGTCCACTGGTTAAGAATCGCCCCTGCGATGCAGGGGACATGGATTGGAGCCCTGGTGAGGGGAACTGAGATCCGCTTTGCTGGGAAGCAACTGATTCCACATGCCATCAAGCAACTAAGCCCAAGGGCCACAACTAGAGAGTCCGTGAAAGAAAAAGAAAGTGAAGTCGCTCAGTCATGTCTGACTCTTTGGTATCCCATGGACTGTAGCCTACTAGGTTCCTCCGTCCATGGGATTTTCTAGACAAGAACACTGGAGTGCATTGCCATTTCCTTCTCCAGGAGATCTTCCCAAACCAGGGACTGAACCCTGGTCTCCCTGATTGTAGGCAGACGCTTTACTGTCTGAGGCACCAGGGAAGTCCAGAGAGTCCATGAACTGATAAACAAAAGATCCTGCATGACACAATGAAGATCCTGGTGCCACAACTAAGATCCAACATAGCCAAACAGATGGATGAATAAATAAATAAATAAATAAATAAATATATAAAACAGCATCCCTTCCTGTACACTATATTTTCTTACCTTCTTTTATTTTTCTTTGTTAAATCCAGTGGTAAAGAATCCGCCTGCAATGAAGGAGACTCAAGTTCGATCCCTGGTTTGGGAAGATCCCCTGGAGAAGGAAATGGCAACCCCCTCTAGTATTCTTGCCTGGAAAATCCCATGTACAGAGGAGCCTGGTGGGCTACAGTCTGTGGAGTCGAAAAGAATTGGACATGACTTAGTGACTCAACGACAATATTAAACTTTCACCATGTGACATGTGTTTATTTACTCTCTCCCCACCCCACGAGAGCATATGTGTCATTAGAGTGGGGATGTTGTCTGTCTCTTCACTGCTGTATCCCTAGCATCAAAAATCATGTCCAACTCTTTGTGACCCCATGGACAGTAGCCTACCAGGCTCCGCCATCCATGAGATTTTCCAGGCAAGAATACTGGAGTGGGCTGCCATTTCCTTCTCCAGGGCATCTTCCCAACCCAGGGATCGAACCCGAGTCTCCTGCATTGCAGCCAGACGCTTTACCGTCTGAGCCACCAGGGAAGCCCAAGGAAGGTGCCAGGCCCACAGTGAGTGCTTAGTCTGGTAACTGTTCAGAGCCTGTGAAGGGAGGCTCTTCATTCAGCAGACACCTGTGCTCCACAGGGCTCATCAGGACATGCTGGTGGGACGGAATCTTCCTCCTCCTGGCTCGTGCTCACCCACTCATGCTGCCAAGACACTCACTCTCACCTGAGGGTAAGAGGTGTGTTGTCCTTCTTGTTTGGTCACTAAATCGTATCCGAACTCTGCAACCCCATGGACTACAGCACACCAGGCTCCTCTATCCTCTACTGTCTCTCAGAGTTTGCTGAAATTCATGCCCATTGAGTCGATGATGCCATCCAACCATCTCTCCCTCTGCTGCCCGCTTCTTTTGCCTTCAGTCTTTCCCAGCATCAGGGGCTTTGAGTTGGCAATGAAGGGGCGATAAATCTGCTCTTTGCCTCAGGTGGCCAAATTATTGGAGCTTCAGCAACAGTCCTTACAGTGATTATTTAGGGTTGGTTTCCTTTAGGATTGGCTGATTTGATCTCCTTGCTTTCCAAGGGACTCATAAGAGTCTTCTGCAGCACCACAGTTTGAAAGCATCAATTCTTTGGTGCTCAGCCTTATGGTCCAGCTCTCACATGGCTACTAGAAAAACTATAGCAAAGTAATGTCTGTGCTTTTTAATATGTTGTCTCATTTTTTTATAGCCATAAGTATCCTACATTTCCTCCACCCAAACTTATCTAGACAGAGAAAGAAGGCTGGGGTGGCTATGGAGCTACCAAAATTCTCATATATTGTTGGTAGGAATGCAAATTAATACTGTTGCTTTGGAAAAACTGGTTGATAGTGTCTACTAAATATGAAAGCTGCTAGTGTTTACCCCATGACCTTAACAATTATATACTCAACAGAACCATTTACATATGCTCTCCTTAGGGAATGTGCTAGAAATTCATAGCAGCATAACAAATTCATAGTAGCCCGCAAATAAGAAATCTCTCAGATACCGTCAACTGGAGAATGAACAAATCAATTGTGGTTTATTCACGCTACAGAGCATACTACTATATTCATACTACACAGCAATGAGAAAGGAATCACAACTACACACAGCAAAATCAGTGGCTCTCCCAACGATGTAACCCTCTAAGATTCCACTGGAATCCACACTTTATGATTTAATGTATGTGAGACTGAAAAGCAAAACTAGGTTATGATGTTAGAAATCAGATATGGGGTCTGTGGGAGTGACTAGGCAGGCTTCTGGGGCTCTGGCCATATTTCTTCCTTGATTTAGGTGCTAGTTGTAAGGGTGTGCTCTGTTGGTGAAAATTCATTGCTCTGTATGCTTATGATTTGTGTACCTTGCTGTCTGTGTGTAGTACTTCAGTGGAAAATTTAAAAAAAGAAAGATTACCTCTCTCAAAAAAGATTATAATGAACTTCCTTGACCTAGAACCCCTAGGTCCTACTGGGGATCAAAGATCTACTGTGGATTTGACTCATAGATTTTGCCCATAAATGTTCATTCGAATCAGTCTGTTTGCTTCCAATTAAGTTTCTGTAAGTTACTGAAGTGCTCCTTGGCTGGGACAATGTGGCTCTGTCGCCACCTGGTGGCTATTTGCTATTACAGTATTAGATAAATTCCACGTGCTGCTTCATCCGTGCCTCATGAAGCTCAGTGATAGATCTTTAAAGGTCTTTGAATCCAAACCTTCTAATTGTCAAGCCCTTACTTACCCAGAGGTTTTCTGGCCCTGACTTAAACACCTCTCCTGATGGAGAGTTCACTGCCTAACTAGGCAACTAAGTCCATTCTAGGCATCTCACACTGTGATTAAATTCTTTACAGATAGTGAAAAAAAAAAAAGCTCTCTTGAATTGTCTACCTTCTGGTCCTGAGTGTGCCCCTGAGGCTGTTCAGTAACCACATCTGTTTCCCATATGTAGGTCTTTCAGGTATTTGGGGGCAGCACGCAGACCCTCTTCCTGTTCACATCCTCTCTTTTGGCTGTCTACAGTTTCCCCCCAAACTTTCCTGGGGCTAGTTTCAAGTCCGTTTGTCACCTTGGCTGCTGAATGTTCGTGTGTTGAGAGTCATTTGTGACCCTCTTCAGGCACTGCTCTCAGATTCAAGCTCACCCCCCGGGTTTGTCTGGACCTTCCCATTGCTGCTGCAGCCAGTGTTCTCTGGGCCAGTTAAGAGCTGTGGCCCCTGTTGGCACAGATGGTGGCTGCTGTCTGATTCCTCACTCAGCCCTGCCTCTCCTTCTGCATGGAAACAAACTGGCATCGAGAAGCTCCTGGAACAGCCCACTGTGGCAATCAGTGCTTGGGAATGGAAGCAGGCAAGGTGGCTGGATAGAAATCCAGGGCTTTTGGGCAGGTGGACACAGAATCAGCGCTCCAATTCCTGGGGCAGCCGGGAGACAGAAGTGCTGATGAGGAAGATCTGAGTTGGCCGTGTGTCAGGTGAAGAGCGCAAGGCTGGGGAGGAAATCTGAGAAGAATCACTACAGAAGCCACAGCAGACTTCAGCCAGTGCCGTGGGCTCCAAGCCTGTCAGAGTCCCATGAGAGGCAACGGTGGGTCCCCTCGCAGAGGTTCCCTGAGGCTGCTGCATGAAGGTTTCTGTTCTTCCGCCTGGCACTGAGCTAGTTTGCAGACATTTTCCCCATCATTAGTTCCACTGTTGCTGTTATTTGGACAAATTTAAACTGAAGCTTATTCCTGAATGCCTTGTCAGTGCTCATGCTTGTCACTATAGCTCTTATCCTGGCAGCAAAAGCTGCGTCACATGATGGTCTTCTAACGTTGTAGGGCAGAAAAGCTGAGTGGAACCCATTGGAAAGCATCCAGGGGTGTGCCCAGGGGATGAAACCCACCTCCTAGTAGAGGGAGGGGAAGTAAGTCTTTCAAAAGGCATTTTGCATGGTCCTGGCATTGTACAGGGCTCAGGCGGCGTAAGCAGTCAAGACAGATTCAGTCAGGCCCTCCAAACACCAGTCCCAAAGCAGTGATCTTCGGACACTGGTGAGCATAATTTCAACTCAAAGCTATTCAGGCTCTATCCTTAGAGATGGGGTCAGTCGGGGAGGGGCAGGGCCTGGGAATCTGCATTTTAACATCCTCCTGCATGATTGTAAAACACATGGTCAAGTGACCATGTCTGGGAAATACTGGCCTGGGGTCTTACTACTCAAAGTGTGGTCTGTGGACCTCCCTCCCATCAGCATTCCCCGAGAGCTTGTTAGACATGCAAAATCTCAGACTCCACCCCAGACCTACTGAATCATAACAGGCATTTTAACAAGATTCCTCAGCAGATTTGTGTGCATGTTCAAGGTTGAGAAGCATTGCCAGGGCAAGGTGCAAAGGAGTCCTTCTTTTGACTCTACTTATTACTGTGATAAAAGGAAGAGTGTATTCATACGTTATTTGGTAATTAAATAAACAAAAATCTTTGCAAAAGCCAGGAAAATCTTGTACTTATATGTAAATAGCAACCCTATCCATAATAGCCCCAAACTACAAACTGCCCAGGTGAATGGGTAAACAGATTCACAAAATAGAATATTACTCAGCAATAAAAAGGAACAATGTGAATTAATGTGTCATACTTTTTGGAAGGAGCCAGACTCAAACATCTATATGCTGTGTGAGTTCACTTATGTGATATTGTGGAAAAGGCAGAACTAAAGGGACAGGAAGCAGATTAGTGGTTGTAGGGAGCTGGTGTTTGAAGTTGAGGATTGACCGCAGAGGGGTAGGAAGGAACTTTTTGGAGTGAGTTCTGTGTCATGATTATGGTGGTACGAACACAAACGTATACATTTACCAAAACTCATTGAAGTGGATGCTTAAAATGGGTGTATTTGATTATATATAAACTGTGTGTCAATAATAGGGCTTCCCTGGTGGATCTGATTGTAAAGAATCTTCCTTCAATGCCAGAGACCTGGGTTCAATCCCTGGGTTGGGAAGATTCCCTAGAAAAGAGAATGGCAACCCACTGCAGTATTCTTGCTTGGAAAATCCCTTGGACAGAAGAGCCTGATGGGCTATAGCCCACGGGGTCACAGAGTCGGTCACTGAGCAACCAACACACACACGCACACACACACACACACACATATATCAATAAAAATGATTAAAAAAAAAAAGACATGGAAAAAGACCAAGACCATCCGGCGCTTTTGACTATCTGTATTGTTTTCCAGAGAGCCTAGGTTAGGCCTCCCCTCATTGCCTTGCACCTCACTCTTCATACCTGAACTTCTTATTCCTTCTGCCAAAAATGAGCTCTGGCCCTCCAGCCCTGATGGAGGTGCTGTCTCTTGTGGTGTCTCCCTTTAACAGGCCATTAGGAGAAATTCACTGTCTGCTACAGGCAGAGTGTAGTGAAGAGACTGTGAAATTAATTAAGCAAGGAACACTGTTAGGCTGAAGTGGCTCTAACCATTTGGTGCCCTATGTAAGCAAACCAAAACCTAAGCAGGTATATATGTCTAGAGGTTAAGAAATGGAAATGTAAGGATAACCCATCACAGCCAACTAGGCTGTAAGTTGCAGCCTTTCTTTTCCTCCCCCGCTTCTCTGTATAAGTCTTTCCAATGACCCTGTGGGAGAGAGTGTTTTTTGGTTTGTTGCAGCCTAATTTGGATCCATTTTTCTCATATAAACTCTTTAATGTGCCTCCATTTATCTTTCAACAAGTATTAAAAGCATATCACGGAAGGCAGATTACTTGGGGTGTGGTCAGGCCACTCAGATGGCTATCTTCTTGCTCTCTGTGTTCTCCTGCTGGACCAGTGCTTCATCTATACCCCGCTCGCATGACTGACCTTGCTACATACTCGCCCCAGGCCCAGCTAGCAACCGAGTTCTTATGAAAGGGGCAGTGAGGTGTGTGCCAATCTGCTCGTTTCCCTGGTAACCAAGGAGCCAACCTGATGAGGATCTGTCCCCTACCCCACCCCAAGTACAGACTTCACGTGGTGGGGTGTCACTCCAGGACCTTGTTTCAGACATGTAAGATTCTTCATCCGTAAAAGCACTGATGTCTCTGTTGCTGACTCCGAGTTCTTTCTCCAGTTTTGAAGTTGGGCAAGCACAAGCCTTACATGCCTGTGAAGTGTAGCCCACCACTTGGCTTCCGTTTCCAGCTCTATCATCTGCTGGGGTGTGAATTTGGATACATTTTTTAACCTCTTTGTGCCTCAGTTTCTTTGTTTGTAAAATGGAGGAAAGAATAGCACCTGTCACAAAGGGTAAAAAACTTAAAAAGTTATTATATGGTAAAGCGTTTAGAACAGTGCCTAGCACATCAGTTCAGTTCAGTCACTCAATCGTGTCCGACTCTGCGACCCCATGAATCGCAGCACGCCAGGCCTCCCTGTCCATCACCAACTCCCGGATTTCACTCAAACTTGCGTCCATCGAGTCGGTGATGCCATCCATCCATCGCATCCTCTGTCGTCCCCTTCTCTTCCTGCCCCCAGTGTCAACTTTTCGCATGAGGTGGCCAAAATACCGGAGCTTCAGTTTTAGCATCATTCATTCCAAAGAACACCCAGGGCTGATCTCCTTTAGAATGGACTGGTTGGATCTCCTTGCAGTCCAAGGGACTCTCAAGAGTCTTCTCCAACACCGCAGTTCAAAAGCATCAATTCTTCGGCTCAGCTTTCTTCACAGTCCAGCTCTCACATCCATACATGACCACTGGAAAAACCATAGCCTTGACTAGACGGACCTTTGTCGGCAAAGTAATGTCTCTGCTTTTCAATATGCTATCTAGGTTGGTCATAACTTTCCTTCCAAGGAGTAAGCGGCTTTTAATTTCATGGCTGCGATCACCATCTGCAGTGATTTTGGAGCCCCCCCAAAATAAAGTCTGACACTGTTTCCCCATCGATTTGCCATGAAGGGATGGGACCAGATGCCATGATCTTCGTTTTCTGAATGCTGAGCTTTAAGCCAACCTTTTCACTCTCCTCTTTCACTTTCATCAAGAGGCTTTTTAGTTCCTCTTCACTTTCTGCCATAATAGGCACTAAATACATGTTGGTTATTATCATTTAGTAAATGCAGATTTCATCCATCCCACTTTTTTCCCTATGGACTTTCTGCAAGCTGAGAACTCTTGGTTCTTCATGGTTTATGACAGGCTGATTCTAGAAGCAGTCTCCATCCCATTCCAGCTGTCTTCACTGATGGAGGGCTCCAAGGGGATGGCCGCTGGGAGGTGGGAGTAGTAGCTGGAGCAGACTGAGCGCAGCTGGGTCTGGGACAGTTTTGACCTATGCTCAAGAAGACAAGCGCCAATCCCGTCTCCCTGGAAACCTTTCTTGAGCACTCTCTAGACTTTGCAGATGATGCCTGTCAGGTTGGAGTTCTGATTACTTAACCTCTCTGAGTTCTTCAGTTTCCACGTCTGGAAAGTGGGATGATTCTAACTCCCAGGGCTGTGGTGAGATCAGATGAGATGGCTTGTGACATTCTTGGTGCTTATTTGAGTTTGGAGTCCTCTGGAAGGAGGCCCTGAGACAACACGCAAGTGCAAATAGTTTATGTGGGAGGTGATACCAGGAAACAGTGGTAGGAGAGAGAAGATATGGGACAAGGAAGGGAAGAAAGCCAAAAGAGGTGTGTTACTGGGCTGATGACATAGTGAGCCACTGGGCCCTAATGCGCCTGGGGACGCTGGGAGCCAGTGCAGAACACACCTCAAACTAGCGAAGAGAATTTTTTTTTTTTTTTCACAGCTGAGGGGTAGGACGCTGGGAGCCAGTGCAGAACACATCTCAAACTAGCGAAGATAATTTTTTTTTTTTTTCACAGCTGAGGGGTAGGAAGCTGGGGAATCTGTACATCAGCTGGCTAGCTGTGTTGAGGGAGGGCTACTTCCAGCTGCCCTAGTAGCTGAGTGTCTCTTGCAGCCAGAAATCAAGCTCTGGGGCAGGGAGACACAGGTGTTCCCAGCACTCTGACCTTGGCTGTGCAGGTGAGTGTTGAGAAGATGAAGCACCTGGCTCAGCATCTGCCATGGGCGGGTTGACCAACTTTCCTCCCCTTGCAACTCTGTTTTCAGGGCATATTCCCCTGCTAAGAATGGATTGATATCGGTTTCTTGTGAACTGATCTAGGGCACTTTTGTCACATACAACACTCAAGTCCCCCACCCCCACAACCCTTGCCTTCATCAGCCCCACCCTGATATGCCAACCCCAGTGATTGTCCCTCTGTTCTTCCCATAAAGATTCAATAATAAAACCAATAGAAGTAATTAATTGTGACCTCACATTTTGTATTAGCACATAAATGTATGTTTATCACATGAAAGACCTTTTGATACCAGCTGGAGAAAAGCATGATACAGGGTTGGAGACCAGATGGACTTCAGCTCTAAGAGCATCCTGGCAGATGTCTGGAGATGGGGAGGTTAGAAACCAGGGCTGACCCCATGGCCCACTCCTGGTGGGGACTGTGGGCTGTTTCAAGAGTGAATGTCAGTGTTTCAAAACTTTGGCCATCAATGTTTTGGATGTGACTTGGAAGAGTGCCTGGGAGGAAAGGGTGGAGGGCTTGGGAATTACCCAACTCTTCAACTTTATGCCAGTGTTGCCAAGTCCTCTCATGACTCTTGAGCCTTATTCCTCATCTGTAAAATGGACATTTTTATAGGATAAGGTCATCGAGTTGAGTTGAGAAGTGACTAAGTTGGTACATCTATCTGCAGTACATGGCCCGGTAGACCAAATGTCAGCAAATGTTTTCTGTAATGGGTGAGGCGAGGCATACTTTGGCTTTGTGGGCTAAATATCTGTTGTATTTACTCCACTCTACCCTTGTAAGGCTCAAGCCCCCATAGCGTATATGTAAACGTCTTAAAAACAAGTTCTATACTTTCCTGGTGGTCCAGCGGTTAAGAATCTGCCTGCCATTGCAGGGTTCCATCCCTGGTCTGGGAAGACTCCATATGCCACACGTTAAATAAGCCTGTGTGCCATGACTGCTGAAGACTGTGGGCCCTAGAGCCCATGTTCCGCAACGAGAAGCCACTCAATGAGAAATCCATGCACCACAACTAGAGAGTGGTGTCCCTTGCTCCCAACTTGAGAGAGCCTGCATGCAGCAGTGAAGACCCAGCACGGCCAAAAAAAGAAGAAGAAGCAGTTCTGCCCCTAGAATTGAAAGTGGGCAGAATGGGGAGGTTTTTATTTCTCTCTCTTAGAGGGAGGCAATGTTTCCTACTCATCTTTGTCTTCCTTTGGGCTCAGCATAGGGCCTGGTGCATAGCAGGTACTCAGGAAGTATTTACTGAAGGAGGTAAAACAGCATATGACACTGGGAAGAGAATGGTCTTTGGAATCAAGCAGACCAGGGTCCAAATCCTGTGACCTGTATTGAAGAAAAAAAAGTATTCACCACACTTGTTAAAAAAAAGAAAAAAACTGGGAAAACACACTCAATTCACGGGGAACATTGAAATAAGTATAGGGACTACTGGGCTTCCCAGGTGCCACTAGTGATAAAGAACCCGCTTGCCAATGCAGGAGATGAAAGAGATGCCAGTTAGATCCCTGGGTCAGGAAGATCCCCTGGAGGAGGAGATGGCAACCCACTCCTGTATTCCTGCCTGGAGAATCCCATGGACACAGGAGTCTGGTGGGCTACCATCCATAAGGTCACAAGAGTCAGATATGACTGAAGTGACTTAGCATGCACACAAGTACGTAAGGGCTACTGCAGTGGGGTTTTGTTGTAGGGAGTGAGATTCAGCTCAACTCAGAATACAGTAAGGAAAACAAGTAACTTATAGCCAAAGAGCCTGATGTATCAGGTTGACAAGTGGAAAATTATGGAGCGGTAACATCAGGAGTAAGGGAGAAATTCTAGTTAAACCAACCTAACAGGATTCTTGTTGAAGGCAGGCCAGGGTGATTAGTCATCACCTGGGAGATGATAGAAGATGAGGGAACCTGATCAAATATTGAATGTGATCAGATATCTAGGGTGGGGAGCTCTAGCTAAACCAACTTGGCAGGATTCTTGCAAAAAATTGTGTATGTTAGAAGAAATGAACACAGAAGCTTCAAAATCAGGCCCTAGCTGGGAAGAGAGTTCAGAGAAACTTGATTCAAGTTTAGTCAAAGAGAGTCTCTTTGTTATCTAAGCTAACATGTTTGCCTTCTCTGAGCCTCTTCATCTGTAGAGTGGGCGTGATAATCATACCTTATGCATATGGTTGTTGCAAGTGTTAATGGAGATCCTGGGGAAAAGTGTGAATTTGGAAAGATCTTTTCCTAAAAAGGAAGCATAAACTCTCCACCTTCCATGATTTTTGACTCAACCCCTTGGTCTAGTGATGGAGGGCCATTTCCTGCCTTCAGTCTGCACCAACAGCTTTCTTTGGTCCCTCTTGGGCTCTGGGAGTGGGTGGAAGATGGCACCAGGGCAGAGGACTGGTTGTCTGTAAAGAGAGTGAGGGGGAGAGTCACAATTCCTGTTCTGAATTCAGGGCCATGCTGGCAGTAACAGCAGACAATCAGCTTTTGCCCCAAGGGCTCAGTGTTGGTTGTGAAGAATTAATGGCTGAGAAAGGTATCTGCCAATTATTTTTCCACTCAGGGTGCAGAGATTACAGAAACACAGCAGAGAGCATTTCAGATCCAGGCCTCTCAGTGCTGGCTGGCAATTACCCTCCTACTGACTTCCCTCCCAGGAGAGTGCACGGAGGTCAGGGGTCTCTCAGGGCATGCTCAGAATTCCAAGTATGTGCAGAACATTCCATGTTCCTGTAGAGATGAGGGTAAGGGAAAGAAGGACATGTGTGGATCTTGGTTTGGTTGTCCTAGAAGTAGGCTCTAATAGAGACAAGGATGTGAGTCCATGGGGTTTAGTTGGGAGGCAATCCTCAGAAACACCAGTAGGAGGGAAGGGAAGTGAGATGGGGAAGGGACAGAGCTTAAAGGTGTATTATCAAGCCAATTACATTGTTCATGTTGGAGTTTAATCTCACCTGGGGACTCTGGAACATATACACTTAAAGTTACCCCATCAGAGGTTGAGAGAGTAGGGCTATTTGTACTCTTATGGATCATTGGTTGAGGGCTGCTGCAGGGGAGGTTAATTACCCAGTGCTTCTAGCCTATTGCACTTGGTGGCTAAGACAGTCCTCAGGCAGAAAGTGCAGGTGTTGGCAGCTGGCAGGCCCTGAAGTGGTAGAGACTTGCTCTGGTCCAGGCATGCACCATCTGCCCTTTCCTTTAATCTCTGTATATATCCAAGACTGCACCTCAGTTTACCTCCTTTTCTCAGTCCTTCACTTAGGGTGAAGTGAGTGAGGCCTTCGTACCAGGTACAACATTTAAGGGGGCATTAAAAAACACGGCCACCAAAAAATAGTTTAATGCAATATTTTAAAAAATGGAATGAATGCAAAAAAAAAAAATCCACAATGAACAAAATACCAGAATTTTAAATATAGACAGATCAGTAACAGCGCCAAGCCACATGGAAGCCAGAGGCAAAGAAAAACTCAGTAATAGTGATCTTGTTAATCATGGATTTTGGGGGGGGGCATTCGTTTTGATTAAAAAATGTTGCAGTGGAACATTATTTGTCTNAGAGAGGTAAGGGTACCAGATCCTTGAGCCTAGTCAATGTCTTTCTCCTATTCACATTCTTGCCAAGTCTCCCTCCTTCCTTGGGTCCACCTCCGGATATGAAAGAGATCACCTGCCTCCAGTGGGGTGGTAACTTTCCTGACTTCTTTTCCTGAATCCCATCTCCCGATCACTTATGATAAACTCCAGGTTTAAACTTTTCCCTGCTATGTAAAAGGAAGATTCTGGAATTAAGAAACTCCCTCCCTCCCACCCTCCATAGCCAAGTTTTAAGACTACTGTCTCTAGAAAGACTCAAAGTCAAACTATGACCTCTTTATTTCAGGTGGTGTCTGCGCTCCTCTTAAGATAATAAATGTTCTTGATTCAATGGGGAAGGAAGGGGGTGGTGGGATGAAAGCTTCACATAGCAGCTGGCACAGACTGTTTCCTTTCCTGGATATCTGTTTCATTTCCTCGTCTAACTCCCTGCCTCCCCAACTTCCTGCTGTCACCTGCTCTCTGAGCTGAACCTCCCTGTTCCAGAATTCTGGACTTCCATGTACAGAGCTTAGTACTGGACTTTTAAACTGCTCAGCAAAGCTGATCCAGCCCATCCCACTGCTGTTCAACTGTTCAGTGATTAGGTATAGTGGGGTGCAGCTCCCCAAATGACTAAGTATTAATGCAGCTTTCTCAGGAAAGAAGTGTGTGGGTTCCCCAGATATGAATGACCTTGGAGCTGAAGATTTCTCCAATACCATTTGCTTATTTGATCATTGTCGTTACCGTACACACACATACACACACTCATGTGTTTTGGGCCCTGGGTGTGGCATCTGGGGATCTTGGTTCAGCAGAAGTGTTGGGTTAGGGAGGTGGGTTGGGGAGCAGAAGAGGGTCCAAGTGTCCATCGATGTTCCTACAGTTCCCACCCCTAGGTCTTATCTACTCCCCCCAGCCTGGAGTTTACTTTGTGTCACACTTGTTCTGCGTGTTGTGCACACAAAGGTGCGTGGGACACGATCTTATAACACCCAGCGTGGAATTGGCCCCCGCTGACCTCTTAGGTCCCGAATTTCTACTCTCCTCTGTCCTCCAGTCACAAAGCGACCTCCTTTTGATGACTGGAATGTATCCAGCTCTTAGCCTCCTTGGACCCCGTCACCCGCCCTGCTAGTCTCTCCTGGTTTTCCTTTTTCTACCCTCTTTTCCCATGACTGGCATTTCAACATTCAGGTCTTAGCTCACATGTGACCTTTTTTTTTTTTTTTAATGGTAATTGACCACATAGGCCTCTCATTTATTCATTTATTTAGGCTGCACTGGGTCTTTGTTACAGCATGCAGGCTTTCTAGTTTGTGGCACACAGGTTTAGTTGCTTCTCTTCATGTGAGAGTTTAGTTTCCCGATCAGGGGTCAAACCCAAGTCCTCTGCATTGGAAGGCAGATCACCAGTCTTAACTAGTGACTAGTTAAGACCACTAATCTTAACTACTAGACCACCATCGAAGTCCCACATGTCACCTCTTTAGGGAAGTCCTCCTTGACCACCCTATCAAAGAAAGTCCCCCTAAATTTATTTTGCACAGTGCCTCACTTGTTTCCCTCGCAGCATCTGTTTTAATTATTTTAACCCATTTTTAATTTGCTTTCCTGTCCCCTCTACCAGATTGTATACTTTATGGGAACCATTCTTGTTTTGTTTCCTACACTATCCCCAGCACCTAGATAGTGTTGACACATAGTAGATGCTTAATAAAAATCTGTGGAAGAGCATCCCTCACTTCCCCTTTCCATTTTATTTTCTTAAATATATTTTGCAGCCAGCACAGTGGGCCATCTGGCTGACCTACTCTGGGAATAATTTCTGGGGCCAAGTCTCCTCATTCTTTACAAGTGGCTGAGGTTGGAGTCTCCAAAATGTAATGACCAAGCTCCATCTCCAGCATTAACCCCAGCAGGCTGCTTTCTTTTCAGTAAGCTCCTTTCCCTACATCTGGTAAGGGAAACTTAGGGAGTAGGAACAAGTCTTCACTGAGAACTTACTATATGATAGCTCTGTGAACTTGGGCAAATTAATATCTATGGGCTGCAGTTTTCCCATCTCTAAAATGGGACTCAAAGTAATACAGGATTTCTCAACCTCAGCATTATTGATATCTGTGGCTAGATGATTCTTTGTTGAATAATGTGTGTATCCTGTGCATTGTAGAATATTTAGCAGCATCTACCCACTAGATGCCAGTAGCAAACTCAGTTATGACAATGGAGAATATCTCCAGATATGACTGAATGTATCCAGTGTGTAAAAATCTCCCCTACCCCCACCCCACTGAGAACTATTCCAATAATATCTGCTTTATAAGACCCAAGGAATGGAATATTTCCTGCCATAACAGTAAACAAATGATGTCTCAGTCATCAGCAGTTGCAGCACCACGGAGGGTGAAGTGGTGAGCCCTGAGGGAACTCAGGTAGGAAAGAACACCTGCCATCAAGCAGCCATCAGACTGCAGCTACTCACCATGGGGAGTCCTGAAGAAACTCAAAGATGTGAAAACGCAGGATACTGGCCCTAGATAGAGGAAACATATATGTCAAAGGAATGATTTCAGTGAACCTAGGTTCTTGCATCTTTCCCAAACATAGAAAAGAGCTACACTCCTTAACTTGACATATCTGGTTTCTTTAATTAATAGTAATCTGGAAATGGCAACCCACTCCAGTATTCTTGCCTGGAGAATCCCATGGATGGAGGAGCCCGGTGGGCTACAGTCCATGGCGTTGCAAAGAGTTGGACACGACTGAGTGACTTCACTTCACTTTGACTTTGGTGTTCTTTACTACCTGCCCTCTGTTGCAAAACTTCCATGTATCCTAGCTCCTCCCCCTACCTCCTGGGAGCAGTTTCTCAAAGCTATCTCAGAGCTGTCTCTTTACCTGCAGTCCTCTTTTTGCCCCAAATAAAACTTAACTCACACGTAACTTTTACACTGTATGAAGTTTTTCAACAGATCATTGGTAGGTTAAATGATATGTCATGTTAAGTGCTTATGAACGTGCCTGGCACAGAGAAAGGATTTAATATATATGCTTAAAATCGATTGTTGTCATTAACATCATACTGTAGGCCACAAGGGGTTTCAGGAAAGAGAGATGCATACAGGCAAGGAGGCAGGGAGGTCCAGGAAAATCCGCTTCTGTGCCAAGGGTATGCTGAAACCATCTTGTTCCTACTTCTAATTGTTAAATTTTCAGGAGATTTGCAAACCAATCTTTGAACATAGCCATCCTTGAAACTGGCAATGGTGGGAGTGTTTATACCATACGAATCAGCAAATACTACATAAAGCTTTTTTTTGGAGGAGCCACTTGGCTATCACAGTGCTTCTTTATTAACACATTAAATTACAAGATCTTGTCATAGGCCCAAATAACTGCTGACATTTTGAAATAGTGATGACTATAAATGACATTTTGAGATACCAGGAACAACAATAGGATATGAAAATATCTATAACTTCTGTTGGTGACAGTTACAGGTACTGATTTGTTGCCCACATTCAGATTATAAGGAAGTATTAAATTGTAATTAGAAGTAGGAGAAAATAAAGATGTCAGTCTTTTTTAGCCATGACCCCCTCCACCCCATATCCCTGCCCCGAAATTCTATCCGTTGACTTCAGTTAAGAACCTTGCTCTGGTGAACACATTCTACAGTAAAGTAAGAGTGAACCTGGGGGGCAGAATTAGACAGACCTGAGCTTGCATCCTAAGCTGAACAGTTATTTAACTGGACTTGTCTTAGTGTCTTTAATCTCTAAATGGGCATCGGACCCGCAGAGGTTGTGGAAATCAAATACAAGGATGTATTAAAGTGCTTTAAGAGGAGCCTGGCACCCGGTAGAGTGTGTGTGTGTATGCGTGTTGGGTAGGAGGACTTGACCACATGCCTCACACACCCCGAGGGTCTGCACAGACCTCCAGGTTTGAGCAGCAGAGATAGTGACACATTTCACCCCAGATGGCGCTCCTGGTTCACCCGTATTTTTATTTTCTATCTGGGTGAAAATTTTGCGATGTGAACATCGGGCAGAACAAATAGAATTATGACCTGCTTTTCACAAATTGTGTAGTGGATTTCACATACTTTCATGCTTGATTTTCCGCCGTGTTTCAAACCGTCATAAAAAAATTTTTTTCCCTTCCTTTGGGACAGTGGGGCAGGTGTCCCAGTGGGGAGGGGCCGTCACGTTTCCCCCCATCCATCCCTCCTTGGCTTTCCCATGGCACAGAGAGGGGAAGAAGCATGCCTTCTTCCTTCCTCAGCCTGGGAGCTTCATTATTCCTCAGCTCAGGACCACTTTTCCAGCTCATTAGAACCTCGAGCTAAGATAAAGGAGGGCAGAGCCATTAGGTAGCAATTTATATGTAAATGTGGAAGTTTCCAAAGAAAGTGGGCTAGCATTCTTTAGGAAGCATTCAAGTTGGGACTTTTCTGGAAAGCAGACACACACAAGCCCTATAATCTTCACCTCCCCTCTGTCAGGCTCAGGGTATGAGGCCAAGACCATGCAGCGAGTGATTGGCAAGGCCAGCTCTAAAAGTGTAGGTGGACGGTGAAGGTAGTATGTGGCACTCTATGGGGGCACCTCTAAGGTCAGGCTTGTGGCTTCCTTTGTGACTCAGCTGGTAAATAATCTGTCTGCAATGCAGGAGACCTGGGTTCGAACCCTGGGTTGGGAAGATCCCCTGGAGAAGGGAAATGCTTACCCATGCCAGTATTCTGGCCTGGAGAATTCTGTGGGCTGTATAGTCCATGGGGTCGCAAAGAGTCAGACACAACTGAGTGGCTTTCACTTCACTCTAAGGGCAGGAAGCTCCTCTGACTAGCCTGCAGCCTTCCTGTTTCCTCACTTCAGTTTTTCCAACCTATTCAGGCTCATCTTTTGCTGGGGAGTTTGGAGCTGTCTACCGAAAAACAAACAAACAGGAGTTATGCTTTATTGGGTGGACAAAACTGAGGAATTAAACCCCGAATAGCTCTGAGGGACTGCTCCAAAGAGGCAAGGGAGGAGCCAGGATTTATACGTGTTTTGCAATAAAAACCAGGTAGTTAGAACATCTAAAGATGACTGTTAATTAATGCAAACCAGACACCTCAAGTTAATGAATTTAGAGCTTTTCTGTATATGAGAAGATGCAAGACCCTGAGCTCATTGAAATCATTCCTTTGATGTGCATCTTAACTACCTCGGGCCAGAATTCTGCTTGTCCGCATCCCGAATCCCATCAGGGCGCACAGTCAGGGGTGGCTGCAGTGGCTGCTGGCTTGATGGCTACAACATCCTTTGTTTACTGATGTGGCAGGTGACATTTTTCATCCACAGAGTTGAGGGGACAGTTGTACTGCACCACGAATAAGATTAAATTAAACAGTTGTGCCCAGCACTGGGCTGTGTATGTGCAGAGGATGGTCAGTAGCATAGGATCCCTCTGGGTTTGGGTCCAAGTTCTGATATTCTTGTGTTAAGAATTAACATGGAGGACATTCAGAAGGTCAGAGCAGAAGCTTTTCCTTAAAGCCAGAGAAAAGCAGCTTCATCCCCACTCCAGCTATTCTTCCTTGTGGTCAGTAGCCTCCAACCAGCCCGCTGCCCAACCTCTTGACAGTGTCAGAGGAACAAGTGAAAGAGGGCAAGCTGTTTCTCTAGGAGAAGCAGCCTCCACCCTCTTCCACCTTCATCCACCTGACAGGTAGTCACCTCTCCCACATGTTCAGTTCTTCAATCTGTGCCCTAGACTGGCTTAGCATCCTAGACCTTGAGCCTGGCCCCACAGCATATTCTCTCTCCTTAGGTGTGGGGTGAAGATGGAAGAAAGGGGCTGGAGGTGATGTGTGTTGGGGGAGGCTGAGCATATCCTTAAACCAAGGGTTCATGATTAAAGAGTTTGATCTTGGTTTTAAGAGCAATGGGAAAGCCTCAAGAAAGTGTTGTGATGAGATTTGTGGTTTAGAAAGATCTCTCTGGTTTCGTGGGAATTGAGTGAGAGGCAGTGGAGAGAAAGATGAGTTACCAGGTTGTTTCAGTCATCTAGAAGAGAGATACGCTGCCCGAACCAAGGCAGTGGTAGTGGAGGGGCCGACAAGAGGATGGATTTGAGAGAGACCCAGGAGGACTTCCCTGCTGGCTCAGATGGTAAAGTGTCTGCATACAATGCAGAAGACCCTGGTTCAATCCCTGGGTCAGAAAGATCTGGAGAAGGAAATGGCAACCCACTCCAGTATTCTTACCTGGAAAATCCCATGGATGGAGGAGCCTGGTAGGCTATAGTCCATGGGGTCACAAAGAGTCGGGCACGACTGAGCGACTTCACTTTCTTTCAGGAGGTAGAATTGATAGCACTGGGTGACTGGATGCGGGGATGAGAACAAGTGAGGGATGATTCTCAAGCTGATGGCTTGAGCGACTGGGTAGGCAGTGATGTCTGCAGTGTCCAGAACCTGGACTTGCAGGAGGAGAAGCAGTAGGTTTAGGGGGAGATACGATAAAGTTAGTTTTGGCCATGCTGAGTCTGATGAGCTTGTGGGATATCCAAATAGAGATGTATGGTTGGAGTAACAAGAGAAGCTTGGGAGATGGTCGCAGATAGATGGTAATTATTATAAATTGAGAAAAAGAAAGATCTCAGGACAAAATCCAGAGAGAAATGGTGGGAAGGATGGGGAGAGGAAGAGGATTTCGTGTAGACACTTTAACTTAGGTAGGATGTTACACATTTTTTTTTGGCCTTGTACCAAGGCATGGAGGATCTTAGTTCCCCAGTTCCCCCGACCAAGGATCAAACCCATGCTCCCTGCAGTGGAAGTTCCAAATCCTAACCATTGGACTACCAAGGAATTCCCTAATGCTGTTTTGATCAAAGATTTAACCCTGCAGCAGCACTCAAAATCTTATGTTAGCCTCTCCCTATATGTTGTGTTAACAATTTAATACATATTCTTCAATATTTTTCTTGTTACTTATTCAATCCCATACAGTGTGTGTGATTGGTTTTTCAAAAAATAGGATCATATTCACACTTTTCTTCCTTGACAATATTTCAGAGAAATTCCTTTTAACTGTCTAGAGGAGTTCTGATTCATCTTTTTAATGTCCACATAGTGGCCCATGGCATGGTTATGCCACATTTGATTTAGATGAACTTACTGATGGATATTCACTTTGCTTCTAGTTCTTGGTCACTAAGAACATTGCAATAAATGTTTTTATACATCTATTCTTATAGACTAGTACTTTCACTGCTATAGGATAGATTCCCAGGAGTGAAACTGTTGGGTCAGAGATGCTATGGCTTTTTTTCACTAAATTTTTTTTCTATAAAATGTAAAATATATAGATAAATTGAAAGAATTATGCAATTAACATTGATACACCCATCAACTATATTTGCAGTGAAATTCTGCAGTATTTGTCCATTGACCAGCTACCCATTTGTTTTTTATCAATCCATCTTATTTTGGGGGTATTTCAAGATTGTAGACTTCAGTACTCTTTACCTCCACACACTTTAATGTTACATTACTAATTTTTGTTCAATATTTATTTACAGGCTTTTTTCCAGATATAATTTATATAAAATGAATTTTTTGAATCTCAAGCGTACCTTTCAACAAGTTTTGACAAATGTGTGTACTTCTGTATTCCAAATCCCAAGTAAGTTATAGGACATTACCATCAACCCCAAAAAGTTCTCTCATGACCCTTCCCAATCAATCCCATTCCATGTCCCCAGGAAAAAAACCCACTGTTCTGATCTCTTCATGACAATAATTTTTCATGATTTTTTTCTGTTCTAGAATTTCATTTAAATGAAATATAGCATAAACACTTTTTAGTAAAGCTTCTTTCACTCTTCATAATATTTTGAGATTTATTTATATTGTTTGTCCTTTTCCATTGCTCAGTAGTATCCTATTTTTTTTAAATTAAATTTATTTATTTATGGGTTGAACTGGGTTCCCCATTGCTTTGCTTGTGTTTTCTCTAGTTGAGGGGAGAAGGGATTACTTTTCCTTGTGATGATGGGGCTTCTCATTGTGTTGGCTTCTCTCGTTGCAGAGCACAAGTTCTATGCATTTGGGCTTCAGCAGTTTTGTGGTACATGAGTTCAGCAGTTGCAGCTCACGGGCTGTAGAGCTAGGGCTCAGTATTTGTGATGCACTGACTTAGCTGTTTCTCGGCATGTGGAATCTTCCCTGGCCAAGGATTGAACTCATTTCCCCGAATTGGCAGGCAGATTCTTAACCACTGCACCACGAGGGAAGTCCCTATTTTACGACTGCATCATAGTGTGTTCATCCATTCTTCTGAGCTGTTTTCATTTTCTGTTTACTATGAATTAAGCTGCTATGAACATTTGTATAAAAGTCTTTTTGTAGATATGTGCTTTCTTTCTGTTGTGTAAATGGCTAGGAGTGAGATGGCTGGTCATAGGGTAGGTACATGTTTAGTTTCATGAAATATGGATGGATCTTTCCTCAAAACATACCGTTTTCCACTCCCCTCAACAGGAGGTGAGTCCTGATCACGCCACATTCTTAACATGTATTAAATATATTCATTTTGGCAAATATGCAAAGAGATCTCATCATGATTTTAATTTGCTTTTCCCTGATGACGGAAGGTGTTGAACGTGTTTTCATGTGCATATGAGCCACTCATATTATTTCTTATGAAGTGCTTGTTAAACCATTTAAAAATTCTTACCATTTTAAAATAGACTTTAACATTTAGTATTGTTGGTTGCAGGAGGATTTAAAAAAATATACTCTGACTACTCTGGCTGTTTGTCAGCTACATATGTTTTGTGCATTTTTCCCAGTCTGAGAGCTGTGTATTCATTTTCTTAAAGGTGTCTTTTGATGAGTGGAAATTTACATTTTGATAAGTCTAATTTATATTTTTTCTTTTATGATTTTTTAAAATGATTATTGCTTTCTAAGTCTTCCCTAAGAAACCTGCCACAGAAGCCTCGTCCCTAGTTGAGAAGATAGTTTACATTTTCTTCTAGAAATTTTATAGTTTTAGCTTTTATGTTTAGGTCAGTGAGTCATCTTCATGTAACTTTTGTACAAGGTGTGAAGAGGTGAGGGTTTACAGTCACTATTTTTCCATACTGGGTATCCAGCTGTCTCAGGAAAATACATTGAAAGCATCTTCCTTTCTTTGTTGGATTGTTTTTTTGTTTGTTTGTTTTTGTCAAAAATAAAATGACCCATACTGTTCATAGGGTTCTCATTGGAGAAGGGGATGACAGAGGATGAGATGGTTGTATGGCATCACCAATTTGATGAGTTTGAGCAAGCTTCAGGAGCTGGTGATGGGCAGGGAAGCCTGGCATACTGCAGTTCATGGGGTTGCAAAGAGTCGGACATGACTGAGGGACTGGACTGAACTGAAATGACCCAGGGACTTCCCAGGCCATTCAGTGGTTAAGGCTCTGAGCTCCTGATGTAGGGAGAATAGTGTGATTCCTGGTTGGGGAACTAGGATCCCACATACCTAGTGGGGTGGCCAAAAATTTAAAAAATTAAATGACCCTATAGATAAGGATATATTTCTGAGCTCTCTACTCTGTTCCACTGAGCTATTTGTCTGTCCTTACAACATTTATTTTCTTGGGCTCCAAAATCACTGAGGACAGTGACTGAAGCCATGAAATTAAAAGATACTTGCTCCTTGGAAGAAAAGCTATGACAAACCTAGATACCATATTAGAAAGAAGAGACGACTTTGCTGACAAACGTCTGTGTAGTCAAAGCTATGGTTTTCCAGTAGTCATGTACAGATATGACAGTTGGACCATAAGGAAGGCTATTGCTGAAGAATTGATGGCTTTGAATTGTGATAATGAAGAAGACTCTTGAGAGTTCTTTGGACTGCAAGGAGATCAAACCAGTCAATCTTAAAGACCTCAACCCTGAATATTCATTGGAAGGATTGATGCTGAAGCTGAAGCTCCAATACTTTGGCCACCTGATGTGAAGAGCTGACTCATTAGAAAAGACCCTGATGCTGGGAAAGATTGGGGGCAGGAGGAGAAGGGGATGACAGAGGATGAGATGGTTGGATGGCATCACCGACTCGATGGACATGAGTTTGAGCAAACTCTGGGAGATGGTGAAAAACAGGGAAGCCTGGTGTGCTGCTGTTCATGGGGTCGCAAAGAGTTGGACACAACAGAGTGACTGAAAATAAAAAACAATACAAGTGCCATTGATCCAGTGTCTTAATTATTGTCACTTCATAGTAACTCTTTAAGTCAAATTGTGTTAGTCTTCTTCCAATTTTTTTTTCCTCCCATCCAGTCCCCTGGGGCTGTGCAGCTTGGCATGTGTGATCTTAGTTTCTCATCAGGGATCAAATTCACGTCCATGGCAATAAAAGGGCTGAGTCCGAATCACTGGATCGTCAGCAAATTCCCATCAATTTGTCCTTTTTCAAGATTGATTTGGATGTTGGTAGGTCCTTTGTATTTCTATATAAATATTATATATTCCTATATAAATATTAGAATCAGTTCGTCAAATTCTACAAAATGGACTGATTGGATTATGGTTGAGATTGCATTAAATATGGAGGTAACTGACACCTTACAAATGCTAAGTATTCCAATTGATATATTTGGTATATATCTCCATTTGTTCAGATCTTCTTTAATTTCTTTCAGTATTTGTAGTATTTAGTGTAATTTTACTCTATTTTAAAATTAATTTTTGTTGGAATATAATTGCTTTATAATGTTGTTAGTTTCTGCTGTAAGTAAATTGAATCAGCTATATGTATGTGAATGTGAACGTGAAGTCGCTCAGTTGTGTCCAACTCTTTGCGACCCCGTGGACTGTAGGCCACCAGGCTTCTGCATCCATGGGATTTCCCAGGCAAGAATACTGGAGTGGGTTTCCATTTCCTTCTCCAGGGGATCTTCCCGACCCAGGGATCGAACCCGGCTCTCCTGCATTGCCGGCAGACGCTTTAACCTCTGAACCAATATTCCCTCTTTTTTCGATTTCCTCCTTTTTAGGTCACCGTAGAGCATTGAGTAGAGTTCCCTGTGCCATATAGTAGGTTCTCATTAGTTGTCTATTTTATACATAGACAACTGTGTATGTGCTGTGCTAAGTGGCTTCAGTTGTGCCTGACTCTTTGTGATGCTATGGACTGAAGCCCTCCAGGTTTCTCTGTCCATGTAATTATCTAGGCAAGAATGCTGGAGGGTTGCCATTCCCTCCTCCAAGGGATCTTCCCAACCCAGGAATCAAATCCGCGCCTCTTAAGTCTCCTGCATTGTCAGTCAGGTTCTTACCACTAGAGCTGCCTGTCAATCCCAGTCTCCCAATTCACTGCCTCCCCTTTCCTGTCTCAGTGTCTATACATTTGTTCTCTACATCTGTGTCTCTATTTCTGCTTTGCAAATAAGTTCATCTGTATCATTTTGTAGATTCCACATATAAACGCTATTATCCAGTATTTGTTTTTCTCTTTCGGGCTTCTTCAGGACAGTCTAGTCCACCTAGATCTCTGCAAATGGCATACTTTCATTACTTTTAATGGCTAACATTGCATCGTATAATGCACCACATCTTTTTCCACTCCTCCATTTAAGTTGCATCCATGTCTTGGCTATTGTAAATAGTGCTGCAGTGAACATTGGGGTGCACGATTTTTTTGAATTATGGTTTTCTCTAGGTATATGCCCAGGAATGCGATTGCTGGGTCATATGACAGTCCTGTTTTTAGTTTTCTAAGGAACCTCCATAGTGTTCTCCAAAGTGGCTGTATCAACTTAACATTCCCACCAATCGTGCAAGAGAGTTCCCTTTTCTCCACACCCTCTCCAGCAATCATTGTTTGTAGATTTTTTGAAGATGGCTATGGAGTCGCAAAGATTGAACTGAACTGATTTCGACTATGTGAGATACCTTATTGTAGTTTTGATTTGCATTAGCGCAAGCGGCTGTGATGGCCAGCGCACTCAGCACAGCTGAGAAGAGATACCCCGAGTCAGAGGTCAGGGGCAGCGGCCGAGAGGAGCCACCCCACGTCCGAGGCCAGGGGCGATGGTCTGGAGGAGACACCCCGTGCCCGAGGCCAGGGGCGGCAGCCAGGAAGAGCAACCCACGGCCAAGGAGCTTGGTGGCACAGGAGAGCCTAGAGGAGCTATCCCATGTTTAAGGTCAGGAAGGGCGGAGGTGAGGAGATACCATTCGTCCAAGGTAAGGAGCAGTGGCTGCGCTTTGCTGGAGCAGCTGTGAAGAGATACCCCACTCCCAGGGTAAGAGAAACCCAAGTAAGACGGTAGGTGTTGCAAGAAGGTAACAGAGGGCAGACACACTGAAACCATACTCACAGAAAACTAGTCAACCTAATCACACTAGGACCACAGCCTTGTCTAACTCAATGAAACTAAGCCATGCCCATGGGGCCACCCAAGACGGGCGGGTCATGGTGGAGAGGTCTGACAGAATATGGTCCACTGGAGAAGGGAATGGCAAACCACTTCAGTATTCTTGCCTTGAGAACCCCACGAACAGTATGAAAAGGCAAAATGATAGGATACTGAACGAGAAACTCCCCAGGTCAGTAGGTGCCCAATATGCTACTGGAGATCAGTGGAGAAATAACTCCAGAAAGAATGAAGGGATGGAGCCAAAGCAAAAGCAATACCCAGCTGTGGATGTGACTGGTGATAGAAACAAGGTCCGATGATGTAAAGAGCAATACTGCATAGGAACCTGGAATGGCAGGTCCATGAATCAAGACAAATTGGAAGTGGTCAAACAAGAGATGGCAAAGGTGAGCATCGACATTCTCAGAATCAGCGAACTAAAATGGACTGGAATGGGTGAATTTAACTCAGATGACCATTATATCTACTACTGCGGGCAGGAATCCCTCAGAAGAAATGCAGTAGCCATCATGGTCAACAAAAGAGTCTGAAATGCGTACTTGGATGCAATCTCAAAAACGACAGAATGATCTCTGTTCGTTTCCAAGGCAAACCATTCAATATCACCGTAATCCAAATCTGTGCCCCAAGCAGTAACGCTGAAGAAGCTGAAGTTGAATGGTTTCATGAAGACCTACAAGACCTTGTAGAACTAACACCCAAAAAAGATGTCCTTTTCATTATAGGGGACTGGAATGCTAAAGTAGGAAGTCAAGAAACACCTGGAGTAACGGACAGATTTGGCCTTGGAATGCAGAATGAAGCAGGGCAAAGACTAATAGANAATAAAGTCTGTTACTGTTTCCATTGTTTCTCCATCTATTTGCCATGACGTGATAGGGCCAGATGCCATGATCTTAGTTTTCTGAATGGTGAGCTTTAAACCAACTTTTTCACTCTCCTCTTTCACTTTCATCAAGAGGCTCTTTAGTTCTTCACTTTCTGCCATAAGGGTGGTGTCATCTGAATCGCTTATTAATATTTCTCCCAGCAATCTCGATTCCAGCTTGTGCTTCATCCAGCCAAGCATTTCATATGATGTACTTTGCATATAAGTTAAATAAGCAGGGTGACAATATACAGCTTTGACGTACTCCTTTCCTGATTTGGAACCAGTCTGTTGTTCCATGTCCAGTTCTAACTGTTGCTTCTTGACCTGCATACAGATTTCTCAGGTAAGGTGGTCCGGTATTCCCATCTCTTTCAGAATTTTCCAGTTTGTTGTGATCCAAACAGTCAGATGCTTTGGTGTAATCAATAAAGCAGAAGTAGATGTTTTTCTGGAATTCTCCTGCTTTTTCGATGATCCAGCAGATATTGGCAATTTGATCTCTGGTTTCTCTGCCTTTTCTAAATCCAGCTTGAACATCTGGAAGTTCATGGTTCACATATTGCTGAAGCCTGGCTTGGAGAATTTGGGGTATTATTTTGCTAGTGTGTGAGATGAGTGTAATTGTGCTGTAGTTCAAACATCCTGTGGCATTGCCTTTCTTTGGGATTGGAATGAAAACTTACCTTTTCTAGGCCTGTGGCCACTGTTGAGTTTTCCAAATTTGCTGGCATATTGAATGCAGCACTTTCACAGCATCACCTTTTAGGATTTGAAATAGCTAAACTGGAATTCCATCACCTCCACTTGCTTTGTTTGTAGTGATGTTTCCTAAGGCCCACTTGACTTTGTACTCCAGGAGGTCTGGCTTTAGGTGAGTGATCACACCATGTGGTTATTTGTGTCATGAAGATCTTTTTTGTATAGTTCTTCTGTGTATTCGTGCCACCTCCTCTTAATATCTTCTGCTTCTGTTAGGTCCATACCATTTCTGTCCTTTATCGAGCCCATCCTTGCATGAAATGTTCCCTTGGTATCGCTAATTTTCTTGAGGAGATCTCTAGTCTTTCCCATTGTATTGTTTTCCTCTATTTCTTTGCATTGATCACTGAGGTAGGCTTTCTTATCTCTCCTTGCTGTTCTCAGGAACTCTGCATTCAAATGGGTATATCTTTCCTTTTCTCCTTTGCCTCTAACTTCTCCTCTTTTCTCAGCTATTTGTAAGGCTTCCTCAGACAACACCTTTCCTTTTTGCATTTCTTTTTCTTGGGGATGATCTTGATTACTGCATCCTGTATAATGTCACAAACTTCTGTCCATAGTTTTTCAGGCAATCTGTCTATCAGATATAATCTCTTGAATATATTTGTCACTTCTCCTGTATAATGATAAGAGATTTGATTTAGGTCATACCTGAATGGTCTTGTGGTTTTCCCTACTTTCTTCAATTTAAGTCTGAATTTGGCAATAAGGAGTCCATGATCTGAGCCACAGTCAACTCCTGGTCTTGTTTTTGCTGACTGTATAGAGCTTCTCCATCTTTGGCTTCAAAGCATATAATCAATCTGATTTGGTATTGACCATCTGGTGATGTCCATGTGTAGAGTCTTCTCTTGTGTTGTTGGAAGAAGGTATTTGCTATGATCAGTGCAACTGGAGTAGAATACTTCGTAATAATCTACTATTAGAGTCCCCCCTCTACGGTAATCCTTCGCATAATCTCTAAGATTATTTTGCTGCTACCTATACTTTGGTGCTCTGACACTAATGTTCACTTAAGTTATTTTCTCCATCCTGGTTAAGGTCTCGGCTGATAAGTTCAGTTGTTACTCGATCAAAGCCTTGGTCTTAACCTTGATCCCCCACCCCCACCCCCGCCACAGCCCACTAGTTTTACTTGGTTCAGCAACAGTGCCGAAACCTGGGGAACAACTCATTTCTCTGGCTTGAGAGTGAAGCCTGAACAGAGAAGGTTACAGGGGGAAAAGTTCAAGGTCTAAGGAACACTTCTCTGCCTCCTTTCCTCCAAATAAAATGAGAGGAATGAATGGCATTTAGTGCTGGCAGCAACCACAGAGGGCAGCCCAACCTCTTTCTTCCAGGTCAAGAATCCAAGGCCCGTGGGAGAAATTGATTTGCCAACATCACAATACTTATGGATGTCAAAACTAGGACTCCGAGGCTGGTGCTCTTTCCCCTAATGAAGGGAAGCTAGTTTTAATAAACTTAGTGCTGATAGGTCCTTCTAAGCACTCAATAAGAGATGCACGCTTGAAGACAGAGATGGAATCAAAGGAGAAGGTACCAAGAAGAGTATCAAAACACAATTTAAAAAGTGAAAAAAGCAAAACAGAAGAGAGCAGTGCTAAACACACCTTTCCTTTTCCTATATAGAAACAAGTAGGAAATAGCAACAGAGATTTTCCATGCTAGCACAGGTCTAAAATCTGGTGCCAGTCAGGAGCACTGCAGTAATAATCTGTCTCTTCTTTTCTGAAATTGGCTGAAGCAAAAAGTGATGGGCCACCTCCTAGCCCTGAGCCCAGCCCCAGCCCAATAGGCTCTCAGCAGGCACCACCACTCTCCACCTGTTCAGATTTAGCTGAGCTCTCGTGAGACGTCAGGGAACAGATCTGGAATCAGACCCCTAGGATGAGCCAGAGGCCAGACCATCCTGCAAAGAATTAAGAGCCTCTTGGGAAAGAGATAACCTTTCATTTGGTCTCCTGGGACTCCTCTGGGAGCACAGGAGACTCCTGGGATTTTCAGAGCCAACCCCTCTCCTGCAGCTGTGAGCAATCCCTGGCTCACTGCTTCTCGGCCTTGTCCCTTTACCTACTTACCCAGTTACCAGTCACTTTTGTGGAACTCTGGCTCTCTAGACCAAGACACCATATTGCCAATAGAGGCTGAGTGTTATTAAAGTCTTCAATCAATTCTTCTGTTGGTGTGATCAGCTTTTGATAAGCCCTGTCCACCTGATGTGAAGAGCTGACTCAAAGACCCTGATGCTGGGAAAGACTGCGGCCAGGAGGAGAAGGGGGTGACAGAGGATGAGATGGTTGGATGACATCATCAACTCAAGGGATGTGAGTTTGCACAAACTCCGGGAGATAGTGAAGGTCAGGGAACCCTGGTGTGATGCAGACCATGAGGTCAAAAAGAGTTAGGACACAACTGAGTGACTGAACAGCAACAACAACAATCCTGCCAAAAGAAGTCATCAGAAAACAGACTCACAACATCATTGACTCTTTGAGCTAGACATTCAAATCCATCTCCTTAAAATAAAGATGAAATACTTAAAAATTTAAAGTTGCTCTTCAGAGACATCCAATGCATTAATTCTTGAGGCTGCTGCCTATATTTTTCTATGGCTTTAGCTCCTTTCCTGTTGAAATGGATGGAAAATCAGTGTTTCTGCAAAGTCACTGTTCTTTCAGGCTATTTTGGTACCACACAGTGACTTTTCAGTGCTGTGACCTGAAAGGGTTAACACATCTTCCCCTGGAGAGACCTGCTTCACAGAGCAGGCACTGACCATCATGTGGTTTGTGCCTCAGTCCTGACCACACATCCAGATTTGTTTCCTATCAGTCAAATTATTTTCCATATACTTTCCCACAATGCTAGGAAAAAAATAGTGATACCATATTTCACATGGAAACCTAATTTAAACCAACTGTTCCATCTTCAAGTGTGAGTCCCTAGGGCTTGGTTATTGAGATTATGTAAGCATGCTATCATAAACAGATGCACACACACATACACACACAAATACATCATATCTGCCTACAGACTTCAGGAGCAATTCTTACTGTGGCCTAATGTATTAATAATTTCACAAGCATTAAGTAACAAGAGTGCCGCCACTAATTCTAAAAAACGCTAATTCTAAAATGACGCAAAAAGAAAACAAGGATTCAGTGATGACTGTAAAATGTGGACCACAGGCTTGTAGACCAGCATAAACATGGCTATATTTACTAAGTGGATGAAGGAATGTGTCGCCAATCCATAAAGACTTTCAGGAAACCACACAGAAAAACACAAAAAAATCGCATGTGTACGTTTTTTTGTGTTTTTCTGTGCGGTTGTGAGAGTTGGACTGTGAAGAAGGCTGAGTGCCAAAGAATTGATGCTTTTGAACTGTGGTGTTGGAGAAGACTCTTGAGAGTCCCTTGGACTGCAAGGAGATCCAACCAGTCCATTCTGAAGGAGATCAACCCTGGGATTTCTTTGGAAGGAATGATGCTGAAGTTGAAACTCCAGTACTTTGGACACCTGATGAGAAGAGTTGACTCACTGGAAAAGACTCTGATGCTGGGAGGGATTGCGGGCAGGAGGAGAAGGGGACGACAGAGGATGAGATGGCTGGATGGCATCACAGACTCGATGGACATGAGTCTGAGTGAACTCTGAGAGATGGTGATGAACAGGGAGGCCTGGCGTGCTGCGATTCATGGGGTTGCAAAGAGTCGGACACGACTGAGCAACTGAACTGACTGAGTAAACTGACAGTACTACGACTCAAACACAGGGAACAGTGCTAGAGCAGAAAGGTGTTTCATGTGGCAGAGTATTCTGCCTCACTGCAATGGTTAGCAGAGCACAGAGAGAGAATCCGGGCCCTAGCCCCACTCCTCCAGTGTCCCTCCCAGAGGCTCTGTGCTTACCCTGACCGTCCTGACCCCTTTCTGCATGGCCACAGCTCCTCCATGACTGTTTTCTTTCCCTTCCTTCTGAGGCCTTTCTCAGCACTCTGAGGCCCTCAGACTGAACAACTTGCTCTCTCTCCCCACATCAAACACCTTACTGGCATCATATAAGCTCAGTTTGAAAGGAATGTTCTTGCTCCGTTCAATGTGACCTTTCCCTGGTCCACCACGCCTTGCCTATGTCCTTTGGAAATCTGAGTCCTTACCCTGGCCCTGGAGGCCCCAGTCTGTTTCTTCCGTCTCACCTTGGCTCTCCCCACACCCCTGCTCTCGGGGAGGCGAACCAGGCTTTTCCCATCTCAGGGAGCTTGTACAGGTTGTTCCTTCTATGGGAAAGTACCCCGTTCCCATCCCTCCACCTCTGCTTTAGCTAACATTGACTCATCCTTTAGGCAGAACCATGCTTAGGCCTGTAGCCAGGCACCCTGCCCTTGCTCCAGGCCATAGAGGCCCAGATTGGCCCTCATTTAGCTATGTCCCCCTTCCCTCCAGTAGAATAAGAAGCCTGTGGGCACGAGGGAACATGTCAGCCCACCGCCAGATCACTCACCCCTGTAGACCAGTATTCCCAATCCCCTGTTCAAGCACCCCACTTCTAGAATGGCAAGGGCCTGATATCTGGATCAGTCCTCCTGATCAGTCCTGGATCAGTCATAACAACAGGCCTGAAGGCTGGCCAAGGGCGGGTGGTATATGGAGAGTTTACCCTTGGGCCCGAGGTGTCCACGTGATACATGCTTATGAGCCGGGATGGAAGGCGTAGGCGAGCAGGCCACAGGCTGGGGTCTGGGGCCTTTCTTTGTACTTCATCCCGCCTCCCCTAAAGCCAGGGGCAGGGCTGTGTTCAGGAACCTGATGAAAGCCTCGCTAGCTTGGGAAGGCTCACCCTGACTTCCCACATGGGCAGGGTCCACACGCTCTGTGCTAGGCGATGCCCCAGACCCCTCGCGCTGTCAGCACTGCGTTCCCCAAAACGCTGACTTGGGGGCTGCTGTGTCCAGAGGCTCGAGGGGAGTCACCTGTGAATGCACGTGACCTTCCTGGGAAGGCCGTTCTGACGGCTCACCTAGCACGTCACGCACGGCCTCCTCTGGCTTCTCTTTCCCTGAATGTGGGACCTTGAGTCCAATGTCACGTCTGCACTTGGATTCTCACAGTGGCACGTGTTTGCCTCCAGCTTATTTTTGTTATATTTGTGTGCCTGACTATTTCACATGGACCTCTTCTGTCTCCCCTCGCACCCCCACCCAGACCTCCAGGGCAGAGACCATCTTTCCCACATCCCCAGTGTGGAGATGTTCGGTGCCCCTGACCAGCAGGCAGGCCACACAGAGTCCCAGGAGGCCGTGGGCAGACAGGATTCTCAGCCTTCACATGGTCAGAGATTATATTTGGGAAAAGGCCTGAACACTTCCTACTGCTGTTCCCAGGTCCAGAAAAGGGGGACTAATGACTTCCTGCCAAAAAGTTTTTTTGAATATCCTGAGCATAAGTTTTTGTAGAAAGAGGATCCTTTGTAATGGGTATCTGGTCACCTTCACTGCAAAGTCCAGGCTAAAATGGTAAAGTCTAAAGAAGGCCATGAAGTCTGTCTAGAAAAGCTCCTCTGAAGTGGACTGTGTGCAGTGTATATCTTTATCCACCCTCTACAGAGCTTTCTTAGAACAACCCTTGAACTAGGGCAATTGACATGCACATGCAGGTAACATACACACAAACACACATGTCTACCTAGGCAGCACTCCTCACAACATGGCATGTCTGCACCAGAATCTTTAGGGTGTTTATTCAAATACAGATTACAAGGCCCCCCTCAGACCTAGAAACCAGACTCTCTAGATCTGCCGACCAGGAATCTGCATTCTCAAATGTACTTAAATTGAGAGCTTTCCCTGGGATTCAGTGTCCCTTTCTGGGCCCCTGAGCCTACAGTCAGGAAGCGTCACTTCTGTAGTACCTGTCCAGCACTCTAAGTCACCACCTCTGTGACTGCACCTGAGGCTGGAGCTCTGACCCATTTGGAACTCAGAACTCGGAGCCAGTAGGAGATGGCATGGCACAGTGGTGATAGGGGCACGGGCTTCGGAGTGGACCTGTCTTCAACTCCCAGTCCCACTGTTACTCTGTGCAGGTCCTCGAGGCAAGCGAGCTACCCTCTCGGAGACTCCCTTTCTCTTCCAGTTAAAGGGGAATAATAATATTTACCCCATAAAACTGTCATCAGGATGAACCTGGAGACTATATCTAAGACCTCAACGTGGCGCTCAGTGTGTAGTTAAGAGCTCAACAAAAGTGGATACTGCAGCCACCTGCTGCTTCTGTAACTGCTACTGGTACCACTACCTGAGTTCCAAGAAGCAGAGCACAGAAATCCAGGGAGAGGAGTCTCTAAGTCTCAGTTCCTAACTCCGTGGAAGGAAGGAACCCAAGGCTGGGTCAGGAAGAACCTGTAGTAGCCTTAAGAAGGATTTGTCGCCCAAGTGGAAGCCTGTCCTAAAAGGAGAGTTCACCTATTTCCTGTCCTCTGAAGGCTTCTCTGACTCCTCATTAGGAATAAAATATCATTTTTCCTATTTAAATTGCCCAATTCATATACACGTAGATTTATCTATGTGATTAATAGGTGTATTGATAGCATCCTCCCTGAGGATGTGAAGGGAGTGCAGAAGAAACTCCTGTCCTGCCTGGCGTGGTTTCACCATAACTTTGTCTAGGAGAGACTCAGACAAAAGGAGACACTTGAAGGTGGCCTCTGGAGAAGTCCTAAACACGTTCTGGATTATACCCTCCCCCCTCCCCCCCCCCCCCCCCCCCCCCCCCCACCCACCGCCACCCGCC
>SJYV01052865.1:721115-756590 GCA_006410875.1 Neotragus pygmaeus | reverse complement strand
AAGAAAAGTTATGACCAACCTAGATAGTATATTCAAACGCAGAGATATTACTTGTAAGGTCCGTCTAGTCAAGGCTATGGTTTTTCCTGTGGTCATGTATGGATGTAAGAGTTGGACTGTGAAGAAGGCTGAGCACCGAAGAACTGATGCTTTTGAACTGTGGTGTTGGAGAAGACTCTTGAGAGTCCCTTGGACTGCAAGGAGATCCAACCAGTCCATTCTGAAGGAGATCAGCCCTGGGATATCTTTGGAAGGAATGATGCTGAAGCTGAAACTCCAGTACTTTGGCCACCTCATGTGAAGAGTTGACTCATTGGAAAAGACTCTGATGCTGGGAGGGATTGGGCGCAGGAGGAGAAGGTGACGACCGAGGATGAGATGGCTGGAGGCATCACTGACTTGATGGATGTGAGTCTGAGTGAACTCCGGGAGATGGTGATGAACAGGGAGGCCTGGCGTGCTGCGATTCATGGGGTCACAAAGAGTTGGACACAACTGAGCGACAGAACTAAACTGAATAATTAGTGATCTTTTCTTGTGTTTGTTGGTCATCTGTCTGTGTTCTTTGGAGAAATGTCTATTTAGTTCTTCCCTCAATTTTTGATTGAGGTTTTTTTGTTTTTAAATATTAAATTGCATGAGCTGTTTGTATGAGTGAGTAAGTGAAGTCACTCAGTCGTGTCTGACTCTGCGACCCCATGGACTGTAGCCTACCAGGCTCCTCCATCCATGGGATTTTCCAGGCAACAGTACTGGAGTGGGTTGCCATTTCCTTCTCCAGGGGATCTTCCCAACCCAGGACTCGAACACACGTCTCCCGCTTTGGCAGGCAGATTCTTTACCGACTGAGCTTCGAGGGAAGCACACTTGAATTTTTTTTTTTTTGTATTAAATTACATGAACTGTTTGTATGTTTTGGAGATTAATTCCTTGTCAGTTGCAAATATTTTCTCCTATTCTGAGGGTTGGCTTTTTGTCTTGTTTATGATTTTCTTTGCTTTGCAAAAGCTTTTAAGTTTAATTAGCTTTCATTGTTTAATTTTGCTTTTATTTTAATTACTCTAGGAGGTAGGTCAAAAAAGATCTTGCTGTGATTTAAGTCAAAAAGTGTTCTGTTTATATTTTCCTCTAAGAGTTTTATAGTGTCTGACCTTACATTTAGGTCTTTAATCCATTTTGTGTTTATTTTTTTCTACGGTGTTAGTGAAGTGAAGTGAAAGTTGCTCAGTCGTGTCTGACTCTTCGCAATCCCATGGACTATACTCCTCATGGAGTCCATGGAATTCTCCAGGCCAGAATACTGGAGTGGGTAGCCTTTTTCTTCTCCAGGGGATCTTCCCAACACAGAGACTGAACCCAGGTCTCCCACATTGCAGGTGGATTCTTTACCAGCTGAGCCACAAGGGAAGATGTTAGGGAGTGTTCTAATTTCATTCTTTTACCTGTAGCTGTCCAGTTTTCACAGCACCACTTATTGAAGAGACTGTCTAGTGTAATTTTAATATAGTTTTGATATAGAGGTTTTTAATGTCGAGGTAATGTCCTTTGTTAAATTTATTCCTGAGTATTTAATATTTTTTGACAGAGTAAATGAAATTGCTTTTCTCATTTCACTTTCCAATGTTTCATTGCTAAAATATAAAAAGACAATTGATTTTTGTATAGTGTCCTTGTATCTACATGTTTGCTAATTTATTTATTAGTCCTAGATGTTTTGCAGATTTCTTAGGATTTCCTATGTAAACAGTCATTCATTTGTAAACAAAGACAATTTTACATCTTTCTTCAATTTGTATTGATACATCTTTTACTTCTTTTTCTTGTCTTACTTCACTGACTAGACCCTCTGATACAGTGCGAAATAGAAGTGGAGAAAATGGATATCCTAACCTTATCCTTAATCTTAGGAGGAATATTCATTCAATATTTAAGTAAAATGTTAACAGAGGGTTTTTGAAGATGCCATTTATCAGATTGAAAGTTCCTTTTAATTCTGGTTTGCTGGGAGATTTTTTCCTAAATGAATGGCTGTTGATTTTTTCAAACGGTTTTCCTGAATCTATTTGAGTTTGTTTTTTCTTTTTATTCTGTTAATATGGTTAATTACATTGATTGGCATTGGATATGTTAAACCAAGCTGAGAGTCCAAGGATACACCCAGTATGTCATGATGCATTTAATTTTTTATATTGTCGGATTCTATTTGCTAATATTCTGTTGAGAATTTTTGTATCTGTGTTCATAAAGGACATAGGTTTGAAATTAAAAGATTTCTTTGCTGGGTTTGTTATCGAGGTTACGTTAGTCTCATAAAATGAGTTGGAAAGTGTTCTTTTCCATTTTCTGATTTTTAGTAAGATGAAAGTTAATTCTTTCTTAACAAAATTCACAACTAGAAGTTTGCTTTGTGGGAAGGTTTTTTATGTGGATGTATCGGAAGGTTTTTAATTATTGATTTGATTTATTAGGTATGTGGCTATTTAGTTTTTCTATTTATTTTATATCAATTTTGGTAAATTGTATTTTTCAAGGCATTTGTGTGTTTGATCTAGATTGTCTAAATAATTTTTAGCATAATGTTATCTATAATATTCTATTATTATTCTTTTACTGTCTATAGTATTTGAAAGGCTGTCTCTTCTTTCATTCCTGAAAGAAGATTCAGGATATTCCTGAATCAGAAGATTCAGAAGATTCCTGATATTGGTAATTTGTATTTTATCTCTTCTTTGTCAATCAAGCTAAGGGACTGTTAATTTTATTGATCTTTTCAAAGAATCAGCTTTTGGCTTTGTTAATTTTCTTTATAATCTATCTTGAAAATTTCTGCTCTTAAATAAAAACCATTTCTACTATGGGTTTGCTTTGTGCTAATTTTTCTGGTTTCTTGAGGTGGAAACTTAATTTATTTTATGTCTATTTGATTTTGTAATATAAATATTTATATTATGATGTTCCCACTATACATTCCTTTAGCTGCATCCCACAAATTTTGATGTATTGTATTTTTTTACCAATCATATAAAAATGTTGAAAAATTTTCCTTATGATTTCTTCATTGACTCAATGATTATAAGTTTATTGTTTAATATTCAAAGATTTATATTTTCTATATGTCTAAATGCTATCAATTTAAAATTTAATTCCATCATGGACAGAAAATGCACTCTGTATTACTTCAATTTAATTTTATTGAGACTTGTTTTATGGCCCAGGATACATTTCATCTTGGTGAATAGTAGTACCATGAGTGTTTGAAAAAAATATGTATTCTGCTAATTTTGGTTATGGTGTTCTATAGATATAAATCAGGTCCAGGTGGTTTATGACATTGTTCAAATCTTTTGAATTTTTAATAATTTAAAGATCTAGTTGTTCCATCAATTTCCGAGTGGAGTGATAGATTTTTTTCAATTTTTTTCATGTATTTTGAAGCTCTGTCATTAGATGTAATTATGATTTTTATATCCTGATAAAAACGGACCATTTTACTCTCATGAAATGTCCCTTGTAAACTCTTATATTACTCTTTGTCTTGAAGTCTCCTCCTTTTTGTGCCCTGATTGTATGCTGTGTAATGTATCTTTTGTCATTCACTTCCTTTCATCTACCTGTATTATTATAGTTAAAGTCTGTCTTGTAGTCAGAATATAGCCTGTTCTTCTGTTTTTCTTTTTTAATCCATTCTGACTTTATCTGCTAACTTTTTTCTAAAGATTTTTTTTTTTTTTTTGATGTGGACCATTTTAAAAGTCTTTATTGAATTTGTTACAATATTGCTTCTATTTTATGTTTTGGTTGTTTGGCCACAAGGCATGTGGCATTACTAGGGCCTGAACTCACACCTCCTATATTGGAAGCTGAAGTCTTAACCACTGGACCACCAGGGAAATCCCCCTTATCTGCTAACTTTTAATTGGAGCATTTAGTCTTTTAAGATACTGTAATTATAGATATGATTTGATATATATTTACAGTTTTATTACTTGTCTTTCTTAGCTTCTGTGTTCCACTTTTTCTGTCTTCTTTTGGGTCATGTAAATAATTTTTAAAGCTCCATTTTAATTCATTAATCAACTTTTTAGCTATACATTTTTCAATTTTTAAAGCAGTTGCTTAGTAACTACACAATCTGAACTTTGGCCACATTTAGATTTTACACAACATTTATTTATTTATTTTACCATTTCACACAAAATTAACAGTTTACTGCTCCCTCAACTTTTATGCTATATTTATCACAATATTACATTATAAACCTACAATACAGTGGTATAATTTTTACCTTAAATATTCAGATGCCTTCTTCTAAGAAATTAAGAAGAATATAATATTTTAAAATTATATTTAATATATTTAATAGTTCCAGGGATTTTCATTCCTTCTTGAAGATATGAAGTTCCATCGATGTCATTTCATTTCACTTGATGAACTGCATTTAGTAATAGAATTCCTTGTAATGGGCTTCCCTGGTGGCTCAGGTGGTAAGGAACCTGCCTGCAATGCAGGAGACCAGCCTTCCACCCCTGGGTCAGAAAGATCCCCTGAAGAAGGGAGTGGCAACCCTCTGCAGTATTCTTGCCTGGAGAATTCCACGGACAGAGGAGCCTAGTGGGTTATACTCCATGAGACTGCAAAGAGTCGGACATGATTGCGTGACTAACACACACATTCCGTTCCTTAGCTCAGTTGTTAAAGAATCCACTTGCAATGTGGGAGACCTGGGTTCAATCCCTTGGTCAGGAAGAGCCCCTGGAGAAGGGGTAGGCTACCTACACCAGTTTTCTTGGGCTTCCCTTGTGGCTCAGCTGGTAAAGAAAATCGCCTGCAATGTAGGAGACCTGAGTTCAATCCCTGGGTTGGGAAGATCTCCTGGAGAAGGAAAAGGCGACCCACTCCAGTATTCTGACCTGGAGAAGTCCATGGGGTCACAAAGAGTCGGACTGACTTAGCCACTTTAACTTTTCTTGTAATGCAGGTCTGCTGGCAATGATTATGTTAGTTTTTAATTTTCCATTCACTGTGGTGGACAGACCCTGAGATGACTCTCAGGAAGCCCCACCTTCTGGCATTCCTGTGTTTATGGAAGACTCCCTCCCTGTGATTGTGGATGGGACGTGTGATTCTAAGCAGAAGAAGGTGGCAAAAGTGACAGGCTGCCACTCCCATGATTATGTTACATTATAAAAGACTGTTTTGTTAGCTGACTCTAGACTTTCTCATTCACTTGCTGGCTCTGAGCAAGCAAGCTGCCAGGGCAAGAAATTGTAGGTGGCATCTAGCTGCTGAGGATGGCCTCATCTTACAGACTCTAAGAAATGAATTTTGCCACCAACCTAAGTGAGTTTGGAAGAGGATTCATTGTGGTTAGTCAAACTTCCAGATGAGGACTGAGCCCTGGTTGACACCATGATGGCACCTTGCAGAGGACCCAGCTGAGCCATCCTCTGATTCCTGACCCACTGTGAGGTAGTAAATGTGTGTTGTTTTAAAGCCACTAGTTTGCAGTAATGTCTTGTGCAGCAATATATTTATTTTTGAAGTATATTTTAGTGGGTTTAGGATTCTGGGTTGATGGTTTTTCCTTCATCACTCTACAGATTATTCTTTTTAAAAATACTTATTTTATTTATTTATTTTTGACTCTGTTGGGTCTTAGTGGTGGCATGTGTAATCTTCACTGTGGATCTTTTGTTGCGGTGGGCGGGCTTAGTTCCTCTACAGCATGTGGGATCCTAGTTCCTCATCCAGGGCTGGAATTTGCATCTCCTGCATTCGAAGGCAGATTCTTAACCACTGGGCTGCCAGGGAAGTCCCTGTCTTTTGCCCTCCATTACATCTGATGTGAAGTCAGAAGTCATTTAAATCACTGCTGATAGCCGTGTGCAATTTTTCTCTGGCTGGCTTTAATGATACTTTCTTTGTCTCTAATTTTCAGAAGTTTGGTGTGAAATATCCATCCACATGTGGGGTGTTTTTTTTTTTTTTTGGTATTTTTCCCTGCTTGGGGCTTGAGCTTGACTCTGTAAATTTATAACTGTCACCTAAATGGGAAAAATTTGACCATTGTTTCTTTTTAAAAAAATATTTATTTGGCTGCATCAGGTCTTAGTTGCATCATCTGGGACCTTTCATTGTGATGCGTGGGCTTCCTTCAAGTTGTGACGCGTGGGCTCCGGAGTGCGTGAGCTCTATAGTTGCAGCTTGCCAGTGCTCCAGGTGTGGTGCACGGGCTTGGTTGCCCTGCACCATGTGAAATCCTAGTTCCTTACCAGGACTCAAACCTGCATCCCCTGCATTGGAAGGTGGATTCTTAATTACTGGATTACCAGTCAAGTTCCTGGCTATTATTTCTTTTAAAAACTTTTTTTGTCCCCTTTTCTCCTTGTGTTCTGGGACCCCACTTTTAGTATTGCTCCACAGATCCCTGAGGCTCTTAAAACTTTTTTTAGCCTTTTTCTTTCTGCTCTTCAGATTGGATAACTTCTACCTAACTTCAAGTATATTGACTCTGTCACCTTCAATCTTGTTAAAGCCATCCAGTGAACTTAAAAAAAAAAAAATCCAGCTATAGTAATTTTTAGTTCTAGAAAGTTCATTTGGTACTATTCTGTAATGTCTATTCATCTGTTGAAATTCTCTATTTGTTCATTTTTTTCAGAAGCGTATTTTCTTTTGAGTCCTTGAGCATAATTATAATAGCTGCTTTAACAGTGTTTTATGTGGGTTGGAATTTCTGAGATGCAGATGTAGAGGCAGATTTATGGTGTTGTAACACCTGTTAAAGGAAATGGGAGGAAGCAGGGTTGGGCAGGGAAACTATCGTGTCATGATGTACAACTAGTACTGTCTCTGGCAGCCTGACAGGGGAGCTCTGAGATAACAGTTGCCCATGAAAGGAATCCCACATAGGGCAGAAGCGGCTAAGCCGTTGTACCACTGCCTTGCTCAGCTTGACCAGAAGCCACACAGTGAAAATGGAGCTAAGGATATCTGTTTAGCTCTTTCAGTCTGGGCTGGTTGTAGTGACTTTGAAATATGTGAACTTGGCTAGGCTGAACTACATTTTACAAACTCTCTTACACATATATTTCTTGTTACTGTGGGCTACAAGAGAGATTCTTGTGGGAGATTTTGAGGGCAGAGGTGAAACAGCAGCTATTTTTGTGGCTCATATACATTGTCATCTGTCTACTGGCTCACCACAGCGACGGTGAGTTCTTGCTTATCCTTACGCATCTTTCTTCTATCCTATCATGTGAATAATTTTTAAAAATTATTGCTAATTTGAGGGTAATTGCTTTACAGGGTTGTACTGGTTTCTGCCGTATATCAACATGAATCAGCAATAGGTATACTTATGTCCCCTCCTTCTTGAACCTCCATCCCACCCCATCCCACCCCCCCAGCTTGTCACAGAGCACTGGGTTGAGCTCCCTGCATCATACAGCAAATTCCCGCTGGCTACCTGTTTTACATGTAGTAATATATACGTTTCAATGCCACTCCCTCAATTCATCCCACCCTCTCTTTCCCCCACGCTGCTGCATCCGTAAGTCTCTTCTCTATGTCTGTGTCTCTATTGCGGCCCTGCTAATAGGTTCATCGTACCATTTTTCTAGATTCGCTATATATGGTTAATATACCATATTCGTTTTTCTCTTTCTGACTTACTTCACTCTGTATAACAGGCTCTAGGTTCATCCACCTCACTAGAGCTGACTCAAATATGTTCCTTTTTTTGGCCGAGTAACATTCCACTGTGTATATTATATGTACCACAGTTTCTTTATCCATTAATCTGTTGACGGGCATTTAGGTTGCTTCCATGTCTTGTCTATTGGAAATAGTGCAGCAATAAACATTGTGTACCTGTGTCTTTTAGAATTGTGGGTTTCTCAGGATATGTGCCCAACAGTGGGATTGCTGGGTCATTTGCTGGGTCATATGGTAGTTTTCTTCCTAGTTTTTAAAGAAATCTCCAGTGTTCTCCATACTGGCTGTATCAATTTATGTTCTTACCAACAGTGCAAGAGGGTTCCATGTTCCCCTTTCTCCATATCCTCTCCAGTATATGTTGTTTGTTGATTTTTTGATGATGGCCATTCTGACTGGTGTGAGGTGATACCTCATTGTAGTTTTGATTTGCGTTTCTCTAAATAATAAACAATGTTGAACATTTTTTCATGTATTTATTAGGCATCTGTGCGTCGTCTTTGGAGAAATGTCTGTTTGGGTCTGATGCCCATTTTTTGAGTGGGTTATTTGTTTTTCCAGTATTGAGCTGTGTGAGCTGTTTGTGTATTTTGGAGAGTAATCTTTTGTCAGTGGCTTCATTTGCAATTATCTTCTTCCATCCTATCACGTGAATAATTTTTTAGCCAGCAGTGCTTTTGTTTCCATGGAGTGTACAGGCTATCTAGATCTTTCCTCAGTTCAGGGAAATCTTCTGGTCTGAGTTTGATATTTGCCTCTTTTCCTACTCCTATTTTGTCTCCATCTGGAACCTGTGTCTTTGCATGTTAGGATTCCTGAATCTTTCCCCTAAATCTTTTATCTTTTCCCTCATGACTTTTATCTAGTTTTCTTTTTTCTCTAAGCTTCAAGATGTTTCTTATACTTGATCTTCCAGGTTTCTGATTCAGGGCTCAAAAATGACATCTTTTCCTTTAATTCATCTGTGTGTGTGTGTGTATGTGTTTAAGCTCAAAGTTTTTGTTTTTAAGTTGTAATTGTGTGTGTGTGTGTGAGAGAGATAGGCTCTTGTCTCTTCTTACCTCCTGCTATCACTTTTAAAATTCAGGTGTTAGTTGGCTTCTTACAGCTGCAGTTCTGTTCAGCGACCATGTGGTCTGATGCTGCTCCTTCACCTTCCTCCGAGGTCCCTCTGTTCTTTTCTGCTGTCTAGTTTAGATCTGGCTGAGATGTGTCTTTAAAGATGGGCAGGGGAAAAAGGTCTCTGGCCCTGAGGACCTGTGGTCCCAGGGAGACTTTTGGCTCCCTCCAAGACATCCAAGTGAAGCTTCTCTGTTCCCTGGTCTCTCTGAACTCTCAAACTTGAGGGTGGGTAACTCAACCCACATCAGCAGCTTCTGAGTGCTTTGAAAGTCAGGAAGGCTCAGCAGCTCACTCAGAGTCTATGGATCCTGAAAGCCCAGTTTTTCCCTGGAGCAGCCGCTTTTGGCTCTTGCTCCTGCAGTCCTCTGGGCTTCCTTGATGCACAGTGGTAAAGAATCTGCCTGCGAAGCAGGAGACGCAAAAAACTCTGGTTTGATCCCTGGTTTGGGAAGATCGCCTGGAGGAGGAAATGGCCACCAACTCCAGTATCCTTGCCTGAAAAACCCCATGGGCAGAGGAGTCTGGCAGGCTGCGGTTCAAAGGATCACAAAGACTTGGACACAAGTAAGTGACTGAGCATGTGTGGCCAGCATTGCTCATCAGTTAACTGTCCAGGAGGAAGGGAGGCTCATGGAGTCATGGGGAGGTGATCTCCTTAAGAACCAGCCTGTACTCAGAAAAGGCAACAGCCTGGAGTGGGAATGGGGGAGAAAAAGGAGTCCTTTCAGCCTCCTTTATCTTCAGAATCCCCATTCAAAGTATAATTTCCAAAATTTCCATAGTTCAGGTGCTCAGTCGTGTCCGACTCTTTGCAACCCCATGAATTGCAGCACACCAGGCCTCCCTGTTCATCACCAACTCGTGGAGTTCACTCAGACTCATGTCCATCGAGTCAGTGATGCCATCCAGCCATCACTTCCTCTGTCGTCCCCTTNATACAGGATACAGGATGCTTGGGGCTGGTGCATTGGGATGATCCAGAGAGATGTTGTGGGGTGGGAGGTGGGAGGGGGATTCAGGATTGGGAGCTTGTGTACACCTGTGGTGGATTCATGTTGATGTATGGCAAAGCCAATAGAGTATGATGGGGAGGGAGGTGGGAGGTGGGTTCAGGATGGGGCACACATGTACACCCATGGCGGATTCATGTCACTGTATGGCAAAAACAGTACAATATTGTAAAGTAAATAAATAAATAAAACTGAGATAAAAAAGAAAAGAAAAAATATGTATCATGCCATTCCCTTCTGACTTGTAGAGTTTCTGTTGAGAAATCAGCTAATAGCATGATGGGTTCCTTTGTATGTCAGTTGTCATTTTTCCTTTGTTGATTTTAATATTTTGTCTCTGTCTTTAATTTTTGTCAGTTTGATTATGATGTGTCTTGTTTGATTACTATGTTCCTCCTTGGGTTATATCCTGCCTGGGACTCTCTGTTGCTTGATTATTTCCTTTCCCATGTAAAGGAAGTTTTCAGCTATTATCTCTTCAAATATTTTCTCAGGTCCTTTCTCACTCTCTTCTCCTTCTGGGTCCCCTATAATGTGGAATGTTGGTGCATTTAATGTTATCCCAGACGTCTCTTAGACTGTTCTCATTTTTCTTCATTCTTTTTTCTATATTCTGTTCTGCAGCAGTAATTTCCACCATTCTGTGTTCCAGATAATTTATCCATCCTTCTGCCTCAGTTATTCTGCTATAGATTCCTTCTATTGTATTATTCTTCTCTGTTTGCTTGTTCTTTAGTTCTTCTGGGTCTTCGGCAAATATTTTTGTATTATTTCAATCTTTGCCTCTATTCTTTTTCCGAGATCCTGAATCATCTTCACTATCATTATTTGGAATTCTTTTTCTGGAGGGTTTCTTATCTCCATTTCATTTAGTTGTTTTTCTGGGATTTTATACTGTCCCTTCCTCTGGGACATAGGATTTTCATGCTGATTAACTTTCTGTAGTGTGGTTTTTGTTTTAGTTACTGTGGGACTGTGTTTCTTGCTTCTTCTGTCTGCCCTCTGATGGAGGAGGCTAAGAGGTTTGTGTAAGCTTCCTGATGGGAGGAAATGGTGGTGGGAGAAACTGGGTCTTACTCTGGTGAGCAGGGCCTTGCTCAGTAAAGCTTTAATCCAATTATCTGCTGATGGGTGGGGTTGTGCTCCCACCCTGATGGTTTTTTGGCCTGAGGTGATCCAGCTTTCAGGTCTATAGGCTCCATTGTCAGGTTAGTGGCCACCTCCATAAGGGTTTATGCCAAAGCAGACCTTCCTATAAGCTGCTGACAGCAGACTGGTCCTTGTGTTGAGCTCCTGCTGACTCACACCTCCACAGGAGACCCTCCAACACTAGCAGGTAGTTTTTGTTCAGCCTCCTGTGGAGTCACTGATCTTTTCCTCAGAGTCTCTGTGCAGGCAAGATTTTGTTTGTACCTTCCAAGACTGGAATCTTTGTTTCCCCCAGTCCTGTGGAAGTCGTAATCATATCCTGCTGGGCTTCAAGGTCAGATTCCCTAAGGATTCCCAGTTCCTTTGTCAAGTCTCCAGGCTTTGAAGCCTGACATGGTGTTCTGAACCTTTACAACAGTGGGAGAACTGTGGTATTATTTTTCTCCAGTTTGTGGGTCACCCACCCAGTGGGTATGGGATTTGATTTTATCATGATTGGTCCCCTTCTACAGTCTTGCTGCAGCTTCTTCTTTGTCTTTGGATGTAGGGTATCTTTTCTTGGTAGGTTCCAGAGTCCTCCTGTCAATGGTTGTTCAACAGCCAGTTGTGATTTTGGTGCTCTTGCAGGAGGAGGTGAATGCACAACCTTCTACTCTTCCATCTTGAACTGGAAAACCTGATCATCATGGACTTATTTCCCTGGCTTCCTCATCAGCAAGCTTCTGTTCTCTTTGGCCAGTGGGAGGTACTGGCAGGATACTGGAAAGGGTGGAAGAGAGAGAGATCAGGGTATTTCTTCCCTGCTCCATCTATGCACTGGGCATGTTCTCTGGCAGTGACTGTATCCCTCAAGGACTGTATCTCCTGGCAGGATACTACTCCATGGTTCCAGCACTCACCAGCCTCTGGGGGCATTATTTCTTCTTGCCCTTTGGAACGAATTCTGGGTATTAACAGCTTCCTGCAATTGCTGATTTCTGGGTGCTTCACCATCCTTTGGTGATTCCTTTGACTCTGTCTAAACCTTTATAAACAGTTTCTTCATTGAAACCTCTTGAGCCACTTGTGTTGGATTCCTTTTTTTGCTGGAACCTAGACTTTAACCCTCTATTAGCTATTAGGACAGGGGAGTAAGGGTCTAGGGTTAGACAATATGTGCTTGCTGTTGGCTCATGACCAGTTTGCAGCTCTCCTTTTGCCCTATTGATTTAAGTTCATTTTTACCATCAGGCTAAGGTAAGAGGAAATGCTGTTTGCCTGCCACACAGGCCAGTTCAGTTCAATTTAGTTGCTCAGTTGTGTCTGACTCTTTACGACCCCATGGACTGCAGCATGCCAGGCCTCCCTGTCCATCACCAACTCCTGGAGTTTACTCAAACTCATGTCCATTGAGTCAGTGATGCCATCCAACAATTTCATCCTTTGTCGTCCCTTTCTCTGTCTGCCCTCAATCTTTCCCAGTATCAGGATCTTTTCACATGAGTCAGCTCTTCACATCAGATGGCCAAAATATTGGAGTTTCAGCTTCAACATTAGTTCTTCCGATGAACACCCAGGACTGATCTCCTTTAGGATAAACTGGTTGGATCTCCTTGCAGTCCAAGGGATCTCAAGAGTCTTTTCTAACACCACATTTCAAAAGCATCAGTTCATTGGTTCTCAGCTTTCTTTACAGTCCAACTCTCACATCCACACATGACTACTGGAAAAACCATAGCCTTGACTAGATGGACCTTTGTTGGCAAAGTAATGTATCTACTTTTTAATATGCTGTGTAGGTTGGTCATAACTTTCCTTCCAAGGAGTAAGCATCTTTTAATTTCATGGCTGCAATCACCATCTGCAGTGATTTTGGAGCGCCCCCCCCCCTACCAAATAAAAGTCAGCCACTGTTTCCACTGTTTCCCTATGTAGGGCCACACAAGCCAATATGAAGTCAAATGGATTGAATAACCATAACATCCATGTCCTAGAAAAGGCCTACAGGTTCACTAGTTGCTTTCATGTACTATGGGCAGAAACTGTTCAAGTTTGCCAATATCCATGTGTTAGACTGGGGCCGTGTGATTGGATTCTGGCCTCTGGGAGGTGAGTGTCAGTGATGCAGGCCGGTGTCAGGGATAGCCTTTTAAGACACTTCCTACTGTCCTCCCACTTACTTCTGCTTGGCCACAATGACCTTGGAGGCCATCGTACAGATGGTTGAGCTACAAGATAGAGGAGGGCTACTCAACATGCTTCAGGCTTTGACTGACTGGCAGACACACTTACTGTGTTAGTCACTGAGATTTCGGGTTACATTTGTTACCTCCCTGGTGGCTCAGATGGTAAAGAATCTGCCTGCAGTGCAGGAGAGAGAGCCAGATTCGATCTCTGAGTTGGGAAGATACCCTGGAGAAGGGAATGTTAACCCACTCTAGTATTCTTGCTTACAGAATCCCATGGACAGAAGAGCCTGGAGGGATACAGTCCATGAGGTCACAAAAAGTCGTACAGGACTGAGCCACAAATGATTTAATGCTGTGTTACCTTGGTCTTGCCTATTTATTTTGACTCATACGTATATCTTGTAGATTTATTCATCCTTAATATTATAAGCTTTTAGGGGTCCAAATCAGCATAGAAAACATCTGACATACTACTACCTCTTCCTAACACCGGTCATAATAGATACTACTGGTCAACCAGGGCACTCTTCCAAGGTTAGCCCAGGGTATCTCCTGAGATCATTCTCCATGTAGGATTCCAAAGAGACACTGCCAATAAATAGGCAAAATCTATTCTAGTTTCTTTTCTATGTTGAAAGCTTTACTTTGTACTCTATCCAACCACTTACTGGATTATAATTTTGAAATCTTTCATTATATATTTTCATTATAGAAAATAAGTGCTATTTTAATAGTCCATTGGTATTATCTGGAACTGCAGAAACTCAAATGAGAAGAAAGTAAGTGAAAATTAAGAGAAGGCCTCAGAATACAAATACTCTTTATATCTAGTTTTGTCCTTGTACTTTGTTGGGGAGGAGGAAATTTTCCTCTATCCTTCTAAGTTCTTCTGCTGGTCAAAGAATAAATTAAGATGAGATATATTAACAAAAGAAAATCAAACAAAAATTTGATGAGATCTATATATGGGATAGATCTGGGAAAATTGAGTAACGTGCTCAAATGACCAAAGCCCTCACCTTAAATGCCATCTTCAACTAAAGACAAAAAGAGGATGTTGTTAGTGGTTTGAAACTTGAAAGGAGAGAAAGGCATTTGACAAATTGACAAGGAGAGGGAAAAGCAAATGCTTGGTAAACAAATGTTTGCTGGGCTGTGCAGAGACAGAGCTTGCTAAGTTCTTCCCTGTGTATGGCACCTAGTTCATACCCCAGTTATCTATGGTGAAAGCTCTTTCTACAATCTTTAGGCAGTTAGGGCAAAGGTTAAGGATTCTTCTTGAGTCTTTTGGACCTTGATTGATTTCAGTTTGAAATAATCTGCATGCTGGAGAGATATTTGAGGGTGGCAAATTTTGCTCCCTTAGAGCTTGATGTAGGTAGGTCTAGAGGAATATTTTAGTGCTCTAATTATTTCTAGAACTATTTTGCACCAACTTGTCCCTGAGAATGCATTTTCAGGAAATGAATCCACTTTCCAACATAACAGAAATGTTAAATGATTCTTCCATTTTGGATATTCCTCAGTTTATTTTTTAGTATTTCTAAACATTTTGTAAAGTATTTTATTTTCCCCCCTCCCTTTCTTAATATTATAACAAAGGAGAAGTTGGCTGACATTTGAGTGGCCATGATCAATATAGTTGTCAGAGCTGAGACCGACATCATTTCATGAAGTGCTTGGAGGGCAGAGAGTAGATATGGCTCTGGGTTGTCCCCACAAACCAGTCTGGTTTGGGTTCACTTATTTGATGTTGACAAATGAAAAGGCATATGAACTGCCAGAAGTAAAATTTCTATTTATGTTCTATAAATATGAACTCACCTTCATAATTGGTTGTCCAAAGTGCTTGTATTATAGGCAGAAGTCAAAATTACTTTAGATAGTCAGTTTCCCTAAGGTTCCAGAGTCCACACATTCAGTTCCTACAGAAATGAAAGCACATCCTGGTCATTTGAAGTTCTAGCCTTTGTAGGAATTTGCTATAAACATGAAATCTGTCTTACAGGATCTCTTGATCTGCATTGAGCATATGTTCTGTAATTAAGACTCAGTTATCTTGGGTAATCTTTGACATCAAAAAATAATATCAAAGAAATTGCATTTGATTATCTTGTCATTTAAGTGTTTCTGTTTAAGCATTTCCTTTGTACAAGTTTTTCCTGATCTTAAAACCTGATTTGGAATACTATCCCATCTATAGATTATGATCACCCTTGTCATCTGACATCACTGAGTGATCACTTTGCTTTCTGTAGCAATTTTCTCAGATTTATTCCCATTTGAAATTGGTACCCACACGTACCCTCCTCTGCCATAGTCAACTCTGTGCCTCTGGTTGCCTTCTTATTGAGTTTTTCCAGTCCTTAAACAGAATGGACTTAGAAACCGAAACATTCTGTTTGAGGAGGATAGATCAGAGTGTCTGATCAAGTTCAGAAAGTTTATAAGAGCTTAAATATAGAATCACAAAATTCTAAGTTCTCAATAGCAAAAATGTCAGCTTCCCTGACCCCGAGTGTAAGGTCACATTTCACAGTAGCTAATTATTTCATCCTGGAATGACTCAGGATGATTCTTTAAAGGTAAAAATCCAATTACTTAAACTTCATAACTGCCTTCTCATTCTTTGATTTATGAACATAGTAAAAGTAATTTCTCCATGTTCAAGTATTATCAATCCTTATTTAGGAGCTCCACAGCCATTTGCAGGTAAAGACTGGTCTTGAAGCAATGATTTCAGTTCACATTTCAGATGGACTCAACCATCATGTCCAGAAATAGTAACATCCTGGCATCATTTTCCTTCCTAACTATGTGAACTTTGACAAGTTTCTGAATATCTCTGTGCCTCAATTTCCTCACAACATGAGCAATAATAGTAATTCTAATCTTTAGTATTGTCATGAGGATGAAATGAGATAACTTCTGTGGCACACCTAGTATAGTGTTGGTACCTAGTGGGAAGCAATAAAAGTTAGCTATTAGTATTAGTAGAAGTTAGTAGAGTTGAAGAACTTTTTTTCTTTTTCAAAAGATTATTTTGTATTTTTAAAAAATTATATGGGTTTTAACAGGTAAAGCTGATCCAAAATGCATATTTATCAATATATTAACTATCACTTTTTCTTTTTTTCCCCCCTAAATTGACTCCTGACACCAATGTAAATATGGTGGTGGTTTAGTTGCTCAGTTGTTTCTGACTCTTGTGACCCCATAGATTCTAGGCTCCTCTGTCTATGAGATTTCCCAGGCAACAATACTGGAGTGGATTACCATTTCCTTTTCCAGGGGATCTTTCGGACCCAGGAATCGAACCCAGGAATCGAACCCAGGTCTTCTGTATTGCAGGCAGATTCTTTACTGACTGAGCTACAGCTTCTTTTTATTTTTAATTTTTTATTGGGATCTAGTTGATTTATAAGTTGATTAACAATATTCTACTAGTTTCAGGTGCACAGCAAAATGAATTAGTTATATGTATCCATCTATCCACTCTTTTTAAAATTCTTTTCCCATATAGGCCTTTAAAGAGTATTGAGTAGAGTTCCCTGTGCTGTACAGTTGAAGAGCATTCCTAAGGTAGACCAGAGGATGCCAGATCTTCAGGCAAAATATCCAAACTTGCAGGCCACTGATGATGGATTAACTCTGAAAGTGAAATAGCTGTCCAATAGTAATCCAAGATGAGGAATGAGAGTAATCATTACCACCTAAATATTTCCTTTCTTTTAAGAGAAGAAAAGAAAAACTGGAAACCAGTGATTGAAAATCATCAGCTGTATAATATGAGTTATCCTTATTGATCAGCCACTACGTTGTGTCTGACTCTTTGCAACAAGTGGACTGCAGCATGCCAGGCTTTCCTGTCCTTCACTCTCTCTCGGAATTTGCCCATACTCATATCCATTAAGTCAGTGATGCCATCCAACCATCTCATCCACTGTCACCCCCTTCTCCTCTTGCCCTCAATCTCTCCCACTATCAGGGTCTTTATTTGGAAAGGTGGAATTTGCCACCAAAGGCAACCTTTCTGCCTGCTCCTCTAGTGTTATAAAGAGAGAAAATCTCCACTTGGTTGTTTACTCATTCGGTGTGGTTTTTTTATGGGATTGGTACTCTGAACTCCTCAAACCTTTCCATGTTTTACAGTCTATGAGAGCATTGTTTATTTGTGCTGAATAAAATGGAAAAATAGCCCAATGACTGTCTTATGTGAGGATCTTTATTCAGTGTCTCAGTGCTTTGCTGATTTTTAGTTCAGTTTAGTTCAGTCACTCAGTCGTGTCCAACTCTTTGCGACCCCATGAATCGCAGCATGCCAGGCCTCCCTGTCNGGGCTGCCATCTGTGGGGTCGCACAGAGTCGGACACAACTGAAGCGACTTAGCAGCAGCAGCAGCAGCAGTGGTGGGTTCTCTGGAAAAAAAAAACTGAACCAATAGGAGGCATATCTAAGAATTATTTCACATGGTTATGAAGGCCAGGAAGTTAAAAAATCTGAAGTCAGCAATCCGAGACCTAGAGGAGTTGATGGTAGTTCCAGAATGAATGCCACGTCCTAAGAACAAGGAAAACCAATGGTGTAAGTTCTAAATGCCCAAGTCCAAGTCCTAAAGCAGAAGATGATCAATGTCCTAACTTGAAGCTTATAAGCAGAAAGAGCAAATGCTGTCTTACTCAGCCTTTCTGCATTCAGGATGGCAATGGATTGGATGAGGCTCATCCCTGTGGGAAAGAGCAATCTGATTTACTCAGTCCACAGATGCAATGTTAATCTCATCCAGAAACATCCTTACAGACATACCCAAGGTAACAGTCAACCAAATATCGGGGTACCTTGTGACCAAATCAAATTAACATGTAAAATTAACCATCACAAAGCACAATCTAAGAGTGTAGAGTCAATTTTATCCATTTAAACCTAAGAAACTGAATTGCAGAGATATAAAGTGACAAAGTGAATACCCAACTCATATAATTAGTGGAAGATCCAGGATTATAACCAAAATCTTTATATTTTATAATATATATTATATGCATCAACTATATATATATATATTCATTCAACTCTCATTCTACGATACTACAGTAGTTCTTTTTAAAAATTGCCATTCCAAATAATTTAAATATAGTCTATGTTAATGAATCCCATCTGTGTGTCTGTGTGTGTGTGTGTGTGTGTGTGTGTGTGGAGAGGGAGAATATGCATGACTTAATAACTATGTGATCTTTGGGAAATCATTAATATTCTTGAGCGTCAGTTTCCTCATTTGTAAATGAATACAATAATTGTACCTACCTCATGAGTTTATTGCAAAGATTAACTAGGTCACTGTATTAAAGGTAAGCACTTCTAGTTACTGGAACATAGCAAGTGCCACCTGAACATTAGCTATTGTTGGTAATGTTGATATAAAACCTTGTATAGTCAAGTTTTGCCTTATTCTTCACCTTAGCACTATCCTTCTTTTCCCTAATCACTAGGCCTAGTATGTCAGCTAGTTCCTATTTCTCTATGATACTGTATCTCATTCCGTAAACACTCAAGGATTTCACAGTCAAATTGGACAGCCACAGCATGAAAAGAATAGTATGTCTGAAAAGTACTGGGCAAGGGGAAACTGGTTTAGATAAGTTTGAAGAGGGAGGCAGTGTTCAGGTATTTTTATTCCTGTTCTTCTGTTGCTGAAACTGAAGCTCCAATACTTTGGGCACCTGATGTGAAGAACCGACTCATTGGAAAAGACCCTGATGCTGGCAAAGATTGAAAGCAAAAGGAGAAGGGGGCAGTAGAGGATGAGATGGTTAGATATTATCACCGACTCAATGGACATGAATTTGAGCAAACTCCAGGAGATAGTGAAGGACAGAGGAGTCTGGCATGCTGCAGTCCATTGGGGTTGCAAAGAACTGGACACAACTTACTGACTGAACAACAACAGCAATTCTTTATTAGGTTTTGGATTTTTGTTTTTAGCAAAAACAGCCAAACCAATGTGTGTAACCATATTCACTGAAGTTTCCAAATGTGCAGTTTAGCAGCATATTCCAACCTGGGGATCATTTTCCAGATACTTGCTATACCTCCAAGTGTGGGTAGGTAACCTGTGCATTTAGAAAAACAAGAACTTATTAGGCTTTCCTTTATTTTGTTATCATTGTGACCCTCAGCTTCTTCTTAATTACGTGTTACAATGTTATTTCCAATGAGCTGCTAGTTAAAAGGACTAGCCAAGTGATCTGACAAGCTGCTCTCTGAGATTTTGCCTCATGGCAAAGTGCTCGTGACATGGGTTATTTGGGGTGATGTAAATTTACATACCAGGGCATGAACTGGGCTTATTTTATGAAAACCTACCTCTTTTTTGAAATGACTTACATGTCAAATATTTGAATATTTTTTTCTTGTCAACAGGGATATTTTCCATTGTCTATTTTCTAAGAGTTGACTTCTTGTTACTTAGCAAAATGTTAAGATATTTATGAAACCTATACATAACTAGAAGAACGTGTGTTAATATATCCATGATATGAAAAAATTAGTGCTATATCATCCCTAATGACAAAGAAATATAAATATCACACTTGGACACTGTTTATTATAAGAAGTGCATATTTAATTTCTTCAGTGTCTCTCAACTTCTTTCATACATGGTCTTACTGATATTCAATATATGAAGATAAACTTTTATTTTAGAGGAAGTAAATTTGTGATACTTGACCTCAGTCACAATCTTTAACTTCGGATGAGGAATTAGGAACAACAATTATAAATAATACCTGGTGTGTTGTGTCTAGATTTGTGTGTGTGTTTTTTTTAACACAGGTGCATATAACATGGACTTCCCAGAAGGCTCAGTGATGGAGAATTCACCTGCAAATGCAGGAGACACAGGAGACATGAATCTAGGTTAGGAATATCTCCTGGAGGAGAAAATGGCAACCCGTATTCTTGCCTGGAAAATTCCATGAACAGAGGAGCCTGGTGGGCTACAGTCCATAGGGTCACAAAGAGTCAGACACAATTGAGTGACTGAGCACACCTGCATGTACATATGACACACATAATATTCATACATATAGATACAGACTGCATGGCTCAGTTGTGTAATTGTGTCTATAAGTACACTAGAGGCTCTTTGAAGATAAAATTAGTGTTGAGGTGTGGTTAGAATGATAAGTGGACCCTACACTTTTCTTCTCCTGATTGAAAGGTTCGGTTCAGTTCAGTCACTCAGTCGTGTCTGACTCTTTGCGACCCCATGAACTGCAGCACGCCAGGCCTCTCTGTCCATCACCTCCTGGAGTTCACTCAAACTCATGTGCATCAAGGTGGTGATGCCATCCAGCCATCTCATCATCTATCGTCCCCTTCTCCTCCTGCCCCCAATCCCTCCCAGTGTCAGAGTCTTTTCCAATGAGTCAACTCTTCGCATCGGGTGGCCAAAGTATTGGAGTTTAAGCCTTAGCATCAGTCCTTCCAATGAACACCCAAGACAGATATCCTTTAGGATGGACTGGTTGGATCTCCTTGCAGTCCAAGGGACTCTCAAGAGTCTTCTCCAACACCACAGTTCAAAAGCATCAATTCTTCAGTGCTCAGCTTTTTTCACAGTCCGACTCTCACATCCATATGTGACCACTGGAAAAACCATAGCCTTGACTAGATGGACCTTAGTTGGCAAAGTAATGTCTCTGCTTTTGAATATGCTATCTAGGTTGGTCATAATTTTCCTTCCAAAGAGTAAGCATCTTTTAATTTCATGGCTGCAGTCACCATCTGCAGTGATTTTGGAGCCCCCAAAAATGAAGTCTGACACTGTTTCCACTGTTTCCCCATCTATTTCCCAGGAAGTGATGGGACCAGATGCCATGATCTTAGTTTTGTGAATGTTGAGCTTTAAGCCAACTTTTTCACTCTGCTCTTTCACTTTCATCAAGAGACTTTTTAGTTCCTCTTCACTTATTGCCATAAGGGTGGTGTCATCTGCATATCTGAGGTTATTGATATTTCTCCTGGCAATCTTGATTCCAGCTTGTGTTTCTTCCAGCCCAGCGATTCTCATGATGTACTCTGCATATAAGTTAAATAAGCAGGACAATATACAGCCTTGATGTACTCCTTTTCCTATTTGGAACCAGTCTGTTGTTCCATGTCCAGTTCTAACTTTTGCTTCCTGACCTGCATATAAGTTTCTTAAGAGGCAGGTCAGGTGGTCTGGTATTCCCATCTCTTTCAGAATTTTCCACAGTTTATTGTGATCCACACAGTCAAAGGCTTTGGAATAGTCAATAAAGCAGAGATAGATGTTTAGATGGAACTCTCTTGCTTTTTCCATGATCCAGCAGATGTTGGCAATTTGATCTCTGGTTCCTCTGCCTTTTCTAAAACCAGCTTGAACATCTGGAAGTTCATGGTTCACGTATTGCTGAAGCCTGGCTTGGAGAATTTTGAGCATTACTTTACTAGCCTGTGCTGCTGCTGCTTCTAAGTCGCTTCAGTCATGTCCAACTCTGTGCGACCCCATAGACAGCATGTGAGATGAGTGCGATTGTGCAGTAGTTTGAGCATTCTTTGGCATTGCCTTGAAAGGTTAGGTGCCCTTAAAAGGGGCACTTCTTATGCTTTCTTTACCAAGGTCTTTAGACAACTGTTTGTTATTTTTTATTTCCTTTCACTCTTTGGTATCTACTGTTTGCTTCCATTCGTCTGCTTAACGAAAAAAATGTTGAGTACCTACTTATGTGCAAGGAACTGTGATGGACACTGGGTTGAACACAGCCAATCTGACTTACTTTTCAAATTGCTAATGTTCAGACAAATATATAAAGAGAATACGTAAGTGTAATCACTAGAAATTAGAAAAAGACCTATGAAAGAAACACAGAGACTGTGTTGAGGATGAGAATGAAGGGCTTCTCTAGAAAAGATGAAGAAAATAGCCACCATGAAGATAGACACTTGAACCAGACCTGAAAGAGAGTAATGCAGAATTTCAAGATTTGGCAGAACAACATTATAAACAGAAGGAAGAGCCAGTAAAAAACATTTGTAAAGCAGAGAGAATGCCAGTGTGGGGGTAACACTGAAAAAAGAGGAAGATGAGATTAGTGAAGTGAGTTGAAGACAGTGTAGGGCTTTGTAGGCCAAGATATGAAGTTGGAACTTTCTTCTAAAAAGAATGGGAAAGAAGCCTTAAAGAATTTTTGTATGGAATAGATGTGATCTTATTTAGAGTTTTAAAGATCTTTCTTGATGCTCTGTGAAGAATGAATTGGAGAGAAGCAAAAATGGGAACAGGGATATTATGTCAGTGTACTAAGATACAGATAATGCAAGTTTAAACTTGGTGTTGACAATAGAGATAGATCAAAATGGGAAGATTTCTCGTGTATCTGGAGGCAGAATGGAGAGATCTTGAGGACAGTGTGTGGTGGGTAAGAAAGTATTCACAGGTGCTTCAAGTTGTTATCGTGTGCAATTGGATGGTTAGTAGTTCCAGATACTAAGATGGGAAAGTTCGAAGAATAACAGGCTTAAGAACAGTCAGAATCTCAAGTTTGGAATATTACGTTTCAGATTCCTTTTGGATATGCAGATGGAAATACTGGGTAGCAGTTAGATATTGGAATCTATAGAACTCAGGGTAACGAGCTAGGCTAGAGATAGACATTTGGTAAACATCAGCACATCAAGAGTGTGCAAAGCCTAGGGCTAGGTAATAGCTCCTAAAGGATGAGTAAGATAGAAAATAGGTGTCCAGGAAGGAACCCTAAGGTTCATCATCATTTAGAACCTGGGCAGAAGAAAAGTCAGCAAAGAAAATAAGAAGGAAAATCATTGATGTTGAAGAAAAGTTGAGAGAATACAATGCCACAAAAGCTAAGAGAAGAAAGTTCCAAGAAGGAAAGAATAGTCTGCTGTGCCAAACAGCTTCTGAAAATTAGATTAGGATATATAAGTGTCTATTAAACCTAGTAATGTGGCAGTCGTTGATGATCTTAACAAGACTGGTTTCTTTCAGTTGTTGGGGGTCAGTGTTAGATGAGAGTGTTTGAAGAGTGAAATAGAGATAATGGGGCAAAGACTACAGAAAATTTGTTTGAAAGTATTGGGTTGGCTGAAAGATTCATTCAGGTTTTTCCATAAGATCTTAGAGAAAAACCCAAACAAACCTTTTGGCTAACCAATATTTCATGTGATGGCGAACAGAGAAGTGGGACAATCAATAGAGAAAGATATGGACTCTATGAAGGTTTAATTTTCAAGGTACATGTTTTTATATATAGATATTCATATGTTTATAGGAACAGTCCCGTACTGAGAAAGGAACTGATAATGCAGAAGACAGAAGAGGAAAAAAACTCTCAAGAACACAGCAGGGGATGAGAGCATAAGTGGAGGGATTTGCCTTTGCAGCAGGAAAGGGCTGTGGGGGGCAGAGATGGAGCCGTAACAACCATCCCATGTCCCACGTATCCAGTGCTTGGCATATGTTAGAAGTTCAGTAAATATTTACTGAGTGAATCAAGTAAACATCCGCCCTAAGACTGGGAAACCAAACAGGCAGCAGACTCAAAAGAAAAAGGGAAGAGAAAGAAAGCAAAGAGAAGGACATGACATTTTCATACTCCTTCATTCAGTTCAGTTCAGTCCAGTCGCTCAGTCGTGTCCGACTCTTTGCGACCCCATGAATCGCAGCATGCCAGGCCTCCCTGTCCATCACCATCTCCCGGAGTTCACTCAGACTCACGTCCATCGAGTCCGTGATGCCATCCTGCCATCTCATCCTCTGTCGTCCCCTTCTCCTCCTGCCCCCAATCCTTCCCAGCATCAGAGTCTTTTCCAATGAGTCATCTCAGTTATTGCTTATCTTATAATATGTTCTTTATGATTCTGGTTAGACAACTTAGCCAAAAATTTTAAGAATTAAACTAAATTTTTTAAATGTGGAGACCCAGTCTATGTAGTGCTTAGCTACTTTAGTTCTTAGTTTACTTAGTGCCTAGTATGATCCCCTAACAATGTGAATTCTCAAATGCAAGAGGTGTGTTCTACCTCAGTAATTCATTTCCAGATGCATGGCAAGAGCCTAACAAATTTGTTGTTCTGCATGTAATTTCCTTTAGTTTTCATGATTGTCTTCAGCACTGATAAAATTACTGATCATATTGAACAAAAACATATTCATAAGTCACATAACCATTTTTACTTTGGAGGTACAAATTGGCAGTTTGTAAGATCTAATTCATAATCACAGAGTCAATGTTTTTCACAAGCCTAAGAAAACTGTCATAAAAAAATCTGTATACTCTGATGAGGTTCAAATAAACACGCTTTTATTATACCTATGTCAGGATGTTCAGTTGAACTAGAAGACAAATCATTTGTTATTAAAATTTTTCTAAACACAGTTAGAAATACAGGACTCAATAAAATATTTTTGGACATTTGTTGTTTAGCAATTGCCATCCTCAAAATACATGGCAACCAGCAGTACTCAAAAACAACACTGTAAAGAAAGCACATCAAATAAGATACATTTAATACTTCAGATTTTTGCTTTCCTTTTATATTAGGAATGATTCTATTGATGTTAATAAATCATGAAACTTTGTCAGTGCATTTGGAGTAAAGGAAATAGTAAATTTTGAAGTTCTCATTTTAGTTCTCTAACGCAATGCAAACAAATTATATATACACTTTAACGAAGTGTATGGATAATAAATGATGTGGCTATATTTTTATCATATGATAAAAACAAAACTGAAAATAATATAGTCAGAAGAATTTTGATGAGTTAATCACAAATATCAGGCTTCCCTCATAGCACAGTTGGTAAAGAAATCTGCTTGCAATGCAGGAAACCTGGGTTCGATCCCTGGATTGGGAAGATCCCCTGGAGAAGGAAACAGCTACCCTCCAGTATTCTTGCCTGGAGAATTCCATGGACAGAGGAACCTGGCAGGCTACAGTCCATGGAATTGCAAGAGTTGGATACAACTTGGCGACTAAGCTTACCACCAATCACAAATGAGAATTTAGTCTCGTACATTCAGTGGATGAGAATTTATTTTAATTTATTCTGGAGTTACTGTGAAATTTTCATTTGTGGTCTGTCAAGATTTATCTCATCACTTATTATTCTGTTGGAAGCTGTTCCAACATACTGATTATTTGCTTGAACTTTCTAGAGACTTTGAGTGGTTCATTATAGTAGTTGTCATATTTAGAAACAATTTCAGCCTGGAAAATAAGTTTAATTTATATTTGGGGAGTGTAACAAAAGAACCCCTGAGGAAGTATCATTTAAACTGAGATCCAAATGATGAAAAAGAGTGAAGTAGTTGAAAAGTGACAGAGAGTTGCATGTTGGAGTTTGTGGCAAACCAAAAATGTTTGAAGAAACCTGTATTGCCCTCACCTTACCAGCACAGTGATAAGGCCTGCATTATAACAGTGATCACAGAGATTATGGATATTGCGCTTGCTTCTTGGCCCACATTACACCTAAACTCTGACTACCACCTTAACTCCAACCTCTTCAGTTCTCCCACTTTCATATTTACTGAGACTCCCTGGAAAACATCAACCTTTTCTCATAAGTACTGTTCTTTTGGTTTTGCATAACACGTGCAGGACAGATGTCTGCTGCCCTCACTCCTGGGGTCACCTGCTCTGGGGTTTCCTGTGCCTCCAAGTAGCCACAGCTGTTGGCAGTGGTAATACCTGCCTGTGTCTATATCGAGACTTCCTCTAGTGATGCTGATGCCGTTGATAGCTGCACTGAGGACGCTGCTGTCTGCTACTGATACTTAAGCTCCCGTGTCTCTTTACTGAGGATGCGTGTGACCTGATTCGCTGCTTGAGGCCTCCGTGGGCTGATGCTCTGTTCTGTGTGACACCAAAGGAAGGGGATTTATATACTGCCTCTCTTCTACCATGCTTGTGTGTTTCTTGGTAATGTATGTGCCCAAAATGGTGTTCTGTTTTGCTGTTGTTCAGTCACTAAGTCATGTCTGACTCTTTGCAACTCCATGGACTGCGGCACACCAGGCTTTCCTGTCCTTCACCATCCTCCAGAGCTTCCTCAGACTCATGTCCATTGAGTCAGTGATACCATCCAACCATTTCATTTTTTCAAGCTTAATTTCTCCAGAGTTCTGGAACAAGTCTACCTAAATTCTTATCTCCTCTTCCACTGCACCCAAGTCCATTGTCCTTAAATCCCTCTCTTGAGGCCCAACCCCCACTTCCCCTACCTACATGTTTTTTTCCCAAGAAGCTTCTTAAGCTCTCATGTAAATAGAAAAGACATGCAGTTATTTCTAACTCATTGGTTTTCTCATTAAGCCAGATTTTCCTGAATCCTCAGATGCACACATCATTATTTGAAGCTGTGGTTCCTCTCACGTTAGTTCTATATTTTTAGCAACTAAGTTCCTTGACCAACATCTTCTAGAAAAGATTTTTCAATAATATGATTACATGTGGATTTTTAAAATTACACGTATGCTTCCAGAATCCTCATTTGGTGCCTGTGAAGTGATCTAAAGACAACATATCTGGTTGAATTAGTCATCCTCTCCTCCCTCATCTCTCCACTGTTAAATATTTCATTAGTAAGGAAATGTGATTATCTTGCGAGATATTAGAGAAGTTAGTATGTGTATAAAACCCAGTATTAATTATAATCTTAATAAGAGATACAGCAGGAAAGTTAACAGAGACAAAGCATCATTTTCCATAAGCAGAATTGATTTACCTTTGCTTGAGTCCTATACAACAGCCCCATGACATAATAATAGAACAATTGAGGTTAGAGTAGGCTACTTTTTGTTCATCATTTAAGTTTTTTGAATTTTAGTATCCTTACCTGTAAAATAAAAAGAAAAATATCTGCTCAGCTGAAAAATTGCAAAGAAATTAATGGTAATATTTATTGAATGACTACTAGGTTCCAGACAACATGATAAACTTCATAGACGCTTCAATCAGTCCCCTTAACAGCCCTCTAGGATGGGTAGATGGAACACAAAAAGCTACATATGGATGTTGATAGCAACTTTATTCATATTTGCCAAAACTTAGAAGCTAACTTGGAAGATATCCTTCAGTAGGTGAAGATAAATAAAATTTGGTACATCCAGACAATTAAATACCATTCAAGCCTCCTCTAAATATAATCGCCTGCAATGCAGGAGACCCTGGTTCGATTCCTGGGTTAGGAAGATCCCCTGGAGAAGGGATAGGCTACCCACTCTAGTGTTCTTGGGCCTCCCTGGTAGCTCAGATGGTAAAGAATGAGGGTACAATTTGGGAGACCTGGTATCAATCCCTGGGTTGGGAAGATCCCCTGAAGGAGGGCATGGCAACCCATTCCAGTATTCTTGCCTGGAGAATCCCCATGGACAGAGGAGCCTCGTGGGCTACAGTCCATGAGGTCACAAAGAGTCAGACACAACTGAGCGACTAAGCACACACACACAGCACAGTGCTAAAAAGAAATGAACCAGCAAGTCATGAAGAGACATGGAGGAGATTTAAATTCATGTTACTAAATGAAATAAGCTAATCTGAAAAGGCTACAGACTGATTCTAACTATATGAGATTCTGGAAAAGGAAAAATATGGAGACAAAATAGAAAGATCAATGGTTAGGAATATGAGAAGGATGAATGGAAGAAGCACAGAGGCTTTTTACAACAGTAAAAATATTCTGTGATACTATAATAGTGATTTCATGTCATTATTCATTTGTGAAAACTCATAGAATGTACAACACCAAGAATGAACCCTAATGTAAACTATGGACTTTAGATGATAGTGATGTGTCAGTGACCTGACTGACCTGCCTCCTGAGAAATCTATATACAGGTCATGACGCAACAGTTAAAACTGGACATGGAACAACAGACTGGTTCCAAATTGGGAAAGGAGTACGTCAAGGCTGTATTTGTCACCTTGCTTATTTAACTCATATGCAGAGTACATCATGCAAAATGCCAGGCTGGATGAAGCACAAGCTGGAATCAAGATTACTGGGAGAAATATCAATAATCTCAGATACACAGATGACATCACCCTTATGGCAGAAAGTGAAAAAGAACTAAAGAGCCTCTTGAAAGTAAAAGAAGAGAGTGAAAAAGTTGGGTTAAAACTCAACATTCAGAAAACTAAGATCACGGCATCTGGTTCCATCACTTCATGGCAAATAGATGTGGAAACAATGGAAACAGTGACGGACTTTATTTTAGGGGGACTCCAAAATCACTTCAGATGGTGACTGCAGCCATGAAATTAAAAGACGCTTGTTCCTTGGAAGAAAAGCTATGACCAACATAGACAGCATATTAAAAAGCAGAGACATTACTTTGCCAACAAAGGTCCATCTAGTCAAAATTATGGTTTTTCCAGTAGTCATATATGGATGCAAGAGTTGGACTATAAAGAAAGCTGAGCCCCAAAGAATTGATGCTTTCGAACTGTGGTGTTGGAGAAGATTCTTGAGAGTCCCTTGGACTGCTAGTAGATCCAACCAGTCAATCCTAAAAGAAATCTGTCCTGAATATTCATNAGTAGTTTGAGCATTCTTTGGCATTGCCTTTCTTTGGAATTGGAATGAATACGGACCTTTTCCAGTCCTGTGGCCACTGCTGAGTTTTCCAAATTTGCTGGCATATTGAGTGCAGCACTTTCACAGCATCATCTTTCAGGATTTGAAGCAGCTCAATTGGAATTCCATCACCTCCACTAGCTTTGTTTGTAGTGATGCTTTCTAAGGCCCACTTGACTTCACATTCCAAGGTGTCTGGTTCGAGATTAGTGACCACATCATCTCTTTAGGCACTTGCTATATTCTGCTGTAGATTTCAATGGTGCCCTCCCTCATCAAAAATTCACATGTTGAAATCCTAATCTCCAGGACCTCAGAATGTGACCTGACATAGAAACAGGGTTATTGCAGATGTAATTAGTTAAGGTGAGGTCATACCGGAGTAGGGTGAACCCCTGATCGAGCAGGACTGAGGTCTTTATAAGAAAACAACTATGGGAGAACAGCATGTGATAACAAAGGCAGCTTCCAGCCAAGAAAATCAGTCCTGAATATTCACTGGAAGGACTGATGCTGAAGCTGCCACTCCAATACTTCGGCCACCTGATGTGAAGAACTGACTCATTGGAAAAGACCCTGATGCTGGGAAAGATTGAAGACTGGAGGAGAAGGGGACGACAGAAGGTGAGACAGTTGGATGGCGTCACCGACACAATGGACATGAGTCTGAGTAAGCTCCGGGAGTTAGTGATGGACAAGGAGGCCTGGCATGCACAGTCTGTGGGGTTGCAAAGAGTCTGACTGAACTGAAATTAACTGAATTGAACTGCCATACAGTAGCCATAAGGATACATATGTCCCTTCTCTCTTGAACCTTGATTTTGTTTTTAAAGGTGGTGTGTGGAGTGGTTTTCTGGTGCTTTGAGAATTTTCTAAAACAAATAGTTCATTTACTAAACACTGTTTATGAAGCATAGTGTGAGTAGTGTATAGTGTGAAAGTTGCTCAGTCATATTCGACTCTTAGTGACAGTCCATGGAATTCTCCAGACCAGAATACTGTAGTGGGTAGCCTTTCCTTTCTCCAGGGGATCTTCCCAACACAGGGATCAAACCCAGGTCTTCCTCTGACCTCTGAAAGAGTGAAAAAATACATTTCTGTTGTTTTCACTCACCCAATTTGTGGAACTTTGTTACAGAAATCTTAGGAAATTAACACAGGGGTTAACTATCCTGCACTTAAGTGGTAATTAAAGACCTGCCATTGGTTTCTTCCATTTGGTTCTACATCTGGCACTTTTCTGAGCTCTCTTACTAGATCTAATGATTTTTCACTTGGTTCTATTAATATTTCTAAGNATCTTAGGAAATTAACACAGGGGTTAACTATCCTGCACTTAAGTGGTAATTAAAGACCTGCCATTGGTTTCTTCCATTTGGTTCTACATCTGGCACTTTTCTGAGCTCTCTTACTAGATCTAATGATTTTTCAGTTGGTTCTATTAATATTTCTAAGTATCCCGGTCTTGTTTCTGACAGCAACTAGAATATAGCCAAAGTCTCTTCATTAAATATAATATTTTTTGTAAATTACCTGGAAATTTCCAGGTAGTAACTGATATTCTTTATATTCTCAAAGACCAAAAACACGTTTCAAATTTTATAAGAATTTTTCTGTATAAGTTAAGTCAGTCTTCTAAATTTTCTTCTTCAGCATAATGAATTAGAGAATTTTATAAGTGAATTGTTTCTACACATTCCTTTTCTGGCAAGATCCTTGGTTTGGAATCCATATGACATTTGTCTCAAAAAAAAGGTAGTTTTCACTGTTTTTTTAAAATTTTCTAACACAGATTCATAAGGAAGGAATTAAGTATTTTAAAGAATTTGTTAAGTTTATCCAAGAGCGTTTTGAAAATGTATGTACTTGTTTAACCTTTTCAAAAAGTCAAAAGTTAGTGAAAAAATGAAAAACTTGATTCCCAGTAGAAGGCAAGAAGGAACACAAGTCTCACTTTTCTAAGTGTGCCTTGTTTTGTACGTTTGACTTTGGAAGCATGTGAATATTGTGTGTAATTATTCAACACAACTCACATTTGAAAATCTATAAAAATTGAAAATAAAATGAAACAGACGTGCTTCAGTGTGAACTGAGTAGGCAGCATAACCACAAAGGAATTTCAAGCAACCTTAAAGCACTTGTATGTCTCTCGTGAAATATACGCTAAGGACAAAAGAACTACAAAAGTGGACGGAAGAACTAAAAAAAACAGACAAAACTGGTGTTTGGTGACCTGACTTTTGGTGATTATTTGGTATTGTTAGACTGAGACTGTTGTGTATATGCTACGGGGTAAAACAAGTGAGCACTTATGTTGCTGTTATCTGGTGAATGGGGTTTTGGTATAGAAGGAAGAGGATGCGCTGTCAGCTAAGTACAGTTGTAGTCTTGATTTTGAATGAGAACTATTTATATGAACTAACGATGTATTTAAATTTTCCTGCTCTGTCTACTGAGAAGATCTAGAAAACACTGCTTAGCCTACTAGCAATGACTACTCCTAGGGCGTAGATTGTGGTCCCTAAATACCATTTACTTCATAAAAAGCTGTTAAAACAACTTAGAAACCAACTTAGAGAAGTTCCCACTGGCCAAATATAAGACAGTTTGAGTACCACTAAAAAATGTTATGGTGATGAACTGCAATATTATGTTAAATGAAACATTTAACTAGGCATCAAATTATGGATGCAAAGAGTTTTTATTTCAAAAATTGAAAACATTACTTTATTGTATTTTTGGTACCAGTGTTGCTATTTAAAAAGATGATGTCCCTTTCCTTGTTCTGCGTGTGGTGTGCGTGCGTGTGGTGTGCGTGCGTGTGGTGTGCGTGCGTGTGGTGTGCGTGTGTGTGGTGTCACCATTCCTGTCCCGCAATAATGAAGGCCTTAGGCTACGCTCTGCTTCTCTAGTAGCTCAGATGGTAAAGCATCTGTGTGCAACGCAGGAGACCCACGTTCAGTCCCTGCGCTGGGAAGATCCCCTGGAGAAGGAAATGGCAACCCACTCCAGTATTCTTGCCTGGAGAATTCCACGGACAGAGGAGCCCGGTGGGCTATAGCCCGTGGGGTTGCAAAGAGACCCAGCTGAGTTACTAACACACACACAGTCAATTCTACTAATGCAGGAAAAAAAAACGTGAGCGAGATAAGGATCAAAATGGAAAAATCAAGTCATCATTATCTGTAGATGATATAAGTGTGTCTCTAGTAATCACAGTGAACCTCCAATCCCTGAATAAGATGGAAATGCTCCTGGAAAGTGACATAAAAAATCAGTAATGTTTTATACACTAACAACAACTAACAAAAATGTAGTAAGGGTAGGATATGCATGTGTGCTCAGTTGCTCAGTCATGTCTGACTTTTTGTGACCCCATGGATCGTAGCCCTCTGTTCATGGAATTTTCAAGGCAAAAATACTGGAATGGGCTGACATTTCTTACTACAGGGGATCTTCTCAACCCAGGGATTGAACTTACTTGTGTTTCTTGCATGTCCTGCACTGGCAGGAGGATTCTTTACCACCTGAGAAGCCTAGGGTAAGGACACGTTTTACTATTCTAAAAGCTATAAGCATCTAAGAATAAATTTAGAGAAAATGTAGAATACAATCATTGAGAAAAAATAAAATATTTAAAGGGCATAAAGAAAACTCTGAACTAATGAAGGCATATGCAAGGATCACAGATGGAAAGAGGATGGTTTTGTCAGGTTTTCTGTTTTCTTTCAAAGAAATATATCAGTTTAATGTAATTCCAAAACAAAACTTGAAAAGATTTTTAAAGGTAAATATAAAACCCAACCAAATATATATTTTAAAGTGCCTAGAACCCAACAGAAAAAAAACAAATAAACTATACAAATGGAGCATTTACATAAAAAGAAATTAAAATAAGATAATTTCCAATCTTAAGGAAATTCAAGTTAAAACTATAATGATATGCCATAACCTCTCAGATTAGGGAGTGTACACGTGGGTGGAAGAGAAAGGAGATATTCCAGTTAGTAAAAATTCAAGGAAACAGTAGCTATCATACACTGTTGGAAGTATGAACTGATAACACCCCATTTTGGAAAGCAACTTGGCAGCATCTTTTCACTTGTGCATACAGTCCAAATCAGCAATTAAAATTTTAAGTTCATGTTTCAAAATAACTTCTAAATTGTACAAGAAAATATGTACAGAGGTATTTATTGCAGCATTATGTACAATGGCACAATTTGAAAGAAAAATTCCTAAACAAAGAAATTCCAGTAGTCATGTATAGATGTGAGAATTGGATGTAAAGAAGGCTCAATGCTTTCAAACTGTGGTGTTGGAAAAGAAGACTCTTGAGAGTCCCTTGGACTGCAAGGAGATCCAACCAGTCAGTTCTAAATGAAATCAACCCTCAATATTCATTGGAAAGACTGATGATGAAGCAGAAACTCCAATACTTTGGCCACCTGATGCAAAGAACTGACTCATTGGAAAAGACCCTGATGCTGGGGAAGATTGAAGGTAGGAGGAGGGATGAGACAGAGGATGAGATGGTTGGATGGCATCATCGACTCAATGGACATGAGTCTGAGCAAACTCGGGGAGATAGTGAAGGATGGGGAAGCCTGGTGCTCAGTTCATGGGGTCACAAATAGTCGCACTCAACTGAGTGCTGGAACAACAACAATATTTTCATACTATAGATTATGATATAACAGTTATAAATACAGATTCTATATTAAATGATATCCTGACAAATCTATCATAAGTTGAAGATATAAAAAATTGGAATACATTTAATGCTCCTAACTTGCTGAACATCATAGCTTACCTAGCTTACCTTAAACATGCTCATAACTCTTAATTAGCCTACAGCTGGGCAAAAACAAAGCCTATTGTATAATAAAGTATTGACTATCCCATGTAATGTTTTTGAACTATGGTGTTGGAGAAGACTCTTGAGAGTCCCTTGGACAGCAAGGAGATCCAACTAGTCCATCCTAAAGGAAATCAATCCTGAATATTCACTAGAAGGACTGATGCTGAAGCTGAAACTCCAATACTTTGGCCACTTAAAGAACTGACTCATTTGAAAAGATTCTGATGTTGGGAAAGATTGAAGGTGGGAGGAGAAGGGGATGACAGAGGATGAAATGGTTGGATGGCATCACCGACTAAGTGGACATGAGTTTGAGTAAACTCTGGGAGTTGGTGATGGACAGGGAGGCCTAGCATGCTGTAGTCCCTGGGATTGCAAAGAGTCAGACATGACTGAGCAACTGAATTGAACTGAACTAATCCCATGTAGTTGATTGACTACTGTACTGAAGATGGAAAAACGGAATAGTTGTGTGTAAGGCTGACTGGGAGCCAAGGCTGGATATCACACAATGCATTGAAGGAAACGAGCATAGCTCAAAATTAAGTAATAGAGGAAAAGAACAGAATGGGAAAGACTAGAGATCTCTTCAAGAAAATTAGAGATACCAAGGGAACATTTATGCAAATAAGGGCTCGATAAAGGACAAAAATGGTCTGGACCTAACAGAAGCAGAAGATATTAAGAAGAGGTGGCAAGAATACATGGAAGAACTGTACAAAAAAGATCTTCACAATCCAGATAATCATGATGATGTGATCACTAATCTAGAGCCAGACATCCTGGAATGTGAAGTCAAGTGGGCCTTAGAAAGCATCACTACGAACAAAGCTAGTGGAGGTGATGGAATTCCAGTTGAGCTGTTTCAAATCCTGAAAGATGATGCTGTGAAAGTGCTGCACTCNTAGATTTTCTTTTAGTGTGAAAAGACTTAAGTCCGCCTTGTCTATAGCTTTTTAATCCTAGGGCCTGAAGTCATGATCTGTAGAAAACTATGCTACCCCTTACATTCCACCTGGCCAGAGTATCTAACTTTTGAGCTAATCAAACTGATTAGTTTTGCCATGGGCTCTAACCTCAGCTGGACCAATCACAGGTTCCCTGAAACTCTCCTGTTGGAGCTATCAGGAAATTCTCTTGCTATAGAAAAGTGAAAGTGAAGTCGTGCCCGACTCTCTGCAACCCCGTGGACTGTAGCCCACCAAGCTCCTCTGTCCGTGGGATTCTCCAGGCAAGAGTACTGGAGTGGGTTGACATTTCCTCCTCCAGGGGATCTTCCCAACCCTGGGATCGAACCCAGATCTCCCGCATTGCAGGCAGATGCTTTAACCTCATACTGATTAATTTTGCCATGGGCTCTAACCTGAGCTGGACCAATCACAGGTTCCCTGAAACTCTCCTGTTGGAGCTATCAGGAAATTCTCTTGCTAAAAGCCTTCTTCAACGATCAATGCAAAGAAACAGAGGAAAAGAACAGAATGGGGAAGACTAGGGATCTCTTCAAGAAAATTAGAGATACTAAGGGAACATTTCATGCAAAGATGGGCTCAACAAAGGACAGAAATGGTATGGACCTAATAGAAGCAGAAGATATTAAGAAGAGGTGGCAAGAATGCATGGAAGAACTGTACAAAAAAGATCTTCATGACCCAGATAATCATGATGATGTGATCACTAATCTAGAGCCAGACATCCTGGAATGTGAAGTCAAGTGGGCCTTAGGAAGCATCACTACGAACAAAGCTAGTGGAGGTGATGGAATTCCAGTTGAGCTGTTTCAAATCCTGAAGGATGATGCTGTGAAAGTGCTGCACTCAATATGCCAGCAAA
>SJYV01052865.1:616106-720439 GCA_006410875.1 Neotragus pygmaeus | reverse complement strand
TGAAGGAGATCAGCCCTGGGATTTCTTTGGAAGGAATGATGCGAAAGCTGAAACTCCAGTACTTTGGCCACCTCATGCGAAGAGTTGACTCATTGGAGAAGACTCTGATGCTGGGAGGGATTGGGGGCAGGAGGAGAAGGGAACGACAGAGGCTGAGATGGTTGGATGGCATCACTGACTCGATGGACGTGAGTTTGAGTGAACTCCAGGAGTTGGTGATGGACAGGGAGGCCTGGCATGCTGCGATTCATGGGGTCACAAACAGTTGGACACGACTGAGTGACTGAACTGAACTGAACTGTATGCATATTGCTTTCACACCATCCTAAAGTCAAAAAATTATAAATCAAACCATCCTAAGTTGGGTACTACCTGTGGTCAGCTGAGTCAACAAGGATACTGATCTCAGAAACAACGAGTAAATCAAACAGGATGTAGCATTATACAATTTATATAAATTTAAATAGAATCAAGACCTTCCTCAATATTACTATACATTGATATAGATACATACACACACTATAAAATTATTTAAAAAAAGATCTTTAAAAAATGAGAAAGAGAGCAACTTTATGGTTGTCTTTGGGGACCATGATGGAATCAGTTATTCTGGTTTATTGAGACAGGCTGACAGTCTAGTGCCCCTACAAGCAAAAGTCATCTTCTGAATAAACTTCTAAAAACTTTGCAAAAGTACATACTTCAAACATTAAGGATGCAATATTAAGTGGGTTTCATAACTCTCACTGCCTGACTTTGATGGAAGGAAGCCTCAAGTCAACTTTTTATTGTCTCTAGCGGTGAGTAGCACTGAATAATGTATATTTCTCAGTATTACTCTCTCCTCGTAGCTTTGATTTACACACCTATATTTTTTCCTTTGCCATTACCTTTTCAACTCTTTAGCTTCTGTGTGTTTTTTGAAAGCCATCTCAAATCCTCTGTGAAATAAAGTGGAACATAAATAAGCAAAACAGAAAATAAGCAAAAGCCATCTGCACTCCAGCCAAGAAAGTGTTTTCTTTCTTTTTTTTTTTTGCTGTTGCTGCTGATCCACCCTGAGATTTTTTTTTTTCCTGCAAGCAAAACACACACTTTATGAAAAACCTTTCTATATGCCCATTTCCCTCAAACTTCCACCTATTTTATTTTGATGCATGGTGAAAAAATGGATCCAATAATTCCTCAAGACAGTAAATTGTGTAGAATGCCAGAGAGAAGCAGGCTAGGTGAGACTGGAAGAGATGACTGCACCACTGATGATTTCCTCTCATTTCTCATTTCATACTCACACCTTTGTTTGTGGACATTCAGATGTGTTGTGTTCTCGATGGTCTTTGTCAATTATTCTTCAGCATAGACATTTTTTCCACATACTGTAGAGATGTTCTTCTCTTGCACCACTTTGCCATCCCTCAAGGTCATGCTTGCCAACTAAGACTTTGAGAAAAATAGTTTGACTGAATTCCACCCCCCAAGACACACCATTCATAGCCTCTAGTTTTGAAATCTAATTGGAGGTTTAACCATCTGCTTCTTGTCTTCCCACCCTATGACCTGTCTCAAAAATGCAAATTACAACTTTGTAATATTTTCTCATATTGTTTGTGTAAGTGCTGCTTTTGGAGCTATTGATCCCAAATTTCAAGATCCTTTATTAAGACCTTTATTAACATCCTTTTTTTTTTGTATGAGACTCACTCTTGACTTTACCCTATAATTTCTTTCCTAGTTATTCCTTCATTCTCATTTCTATACTTGAAAAAAAAAATCTTGTGGAATAAAGTGGCACTTGACTAATAAAAAGATATTGTGTTAGAAAAATATATACTTTAAAATTTCAATGTAGACAAAAATAACTTTTCTGATAGTTTTTTGGTAATAAAACATAAAGTTTTGTTACTTTAGAAAAAAGTTTATTCCTTGTATATCTTCATAACCACACTGTCCATGTATATTCTCCATTCATGAGACAACTTTCTTTTTGCTGGACATTTTTTTGACTAAGACTGTAATAATAGGTCTTCCCTAGGGCGTCTCAGGGGTAAAGAACACACCTGCCAATGCAGGAGACACAGGTTCGATCCCTAGGTCAGGAAAATCCCCTGGAGAAGGAAATGGCAACCCCCAAAGAGTTGGACACAACTTAGTGACTCAGCAATGACAATATTTAGAAAAGCAGGAATCAAGAGCTAAGATCAATGTTGCATAATGATCTCATCTGTATGATTAAGGTCTAAGGAAAATAAAGATGAACAAATGGAAAAGGAGTAAAGGAGCTGCTTACATTTAGCAAATCACACAGACTGTCCGGCTTTCTGGAGTGTAAGACGTAGATACCTCCATGTGCGTAAGTATATGCTTGGTTGTTGGACTATATCCCAGTGATGCTAATTTATGAGGGGCAGTTGGCTGGCATCCAGAACATGGATTTTGAAGGGTTGGCCGGGGCAATTGGTGAAGAAGATTATGGTTGGTCTTGGTGTTTTCACCTGTCCCCATTTCATGCCTTAGGTTAATGCGGGTGTTTGAGAGGGAGGGCTCATGTTTTTATCTGCGTCCAGTAACTCACATGTTCCCTTTCTTTTCCAAAACCTACACCCAGGAATCATTTGATAACAAAACTCAGTTACTAAAAGCTGTGTGAATCCATGAAAGGTGACAGGTCCCAGGTCTGTTTTCATGTCACATTTTAAGTTGGGAACAGTTTGCTTTTGAAGGAACATCAGCTACAGTTGGAGCACTTTTGTGATGGTCTGCACGCAAGTTCTGGCCTAGGGAAGAAAGCTGGCTGCAGAGTCAGCACAAAGACTACTCATTTGCTGGAATGACAATTATGCAAAATAGGTGTGAATGGCACACAAGATAGTTGTCCAACCTTTTAGCATGCAGCACAGGAGAGTAAAGCGCACCAGATCAGGAAAGGGTGAGGTTTCATAATTGGCTGTAAAACATCAGAAAATAGCTTCATAAATGATTAGTACAGTTGATAGCTACTGTTCTCTGTTTTCAAAAGAATGTAAGACATTTTACTGAATGTGTGTGAGTATGTGTTTCTGTGTGCATTTAAAACCAAACTTTGGAACTTCCCTGGTGGGCCAGTGGTTAAGACTTCCCTTTCCAATGCAGAGGGTATGGGTCTGATCCTTGGTGGGAAGAGCTAAGATCCTACATGCCTTGTGGCTAAAAAAACACCAAACAAACAAACAAACCATAAAACAGAAGTAATATCTTAACAAATTCAATAAAGACTTTAAAAATGGTCCATATCAAAAAATTTTTTAAAAACATTAACAAAGAGCATAGAAGAGCCTTTGTTTTCTTCTCTTGTGTAGTCCCTTGCATCCTACCTATTTCTAGGTGAACTTATTGCAGCGGGATTGGCATGGCACATACATATGTGTGTGGACAGTATCTTAGATAAAATGTCACATATGTTACATAGATAAAAGCAAGTCACGAGTAAATATGATCTCCTCCCCTCACCCCGTGGTTTTTGAGTTTATCTGCCAGTTACGAGGGCAGAGAATGAAAGAAGTTCAGAAAGACAAAATCAATTTATCCTTGGAGGACAGGGAGGATGAGGAAAGAAAATAGTTGGCTCCTGAGAGAAGAAAGCCCAAACTGAGTTCTTTGGGAATTTTGGCGGAGTTTTGAGAGATGAGGGAGACAGGAGAAGTTGGGTCACACTCTGATGTGGACTGCACTGGAAGATGAAGATTTTTGGAAGTATTTCTCTGACTTTTTTTTTTTGATATTTATTTTTATTTATTTGGCCAAGCCAGGTCTTACTTAAGGCATGAGGGATCTTCATTGCAGAATGAGAACTCTTAGTTTGCCGCAAGTGGGATCTAGTCCCCTAACCAGGGATCAAACCTGGGCCTTGGGAACATGGAGTCTTAGCCACTGGCCTGTCAGGGAAGTTCCTCTCTGGATTCTTTAATTCATTTCCCACTTTGAAATTTGCTAAGAGATTGCAGTGAAGAGTCACTTTTTTTTTNAGGTTAGGTGGTCTGGTATTCCCATCTCTTTCAGAATTTTCCACAGTTTATTGTGATCCACACAGTCAAAGTCTTTGGCATAGTCAATAAAGCAGAAATAGATGTTTTTCTGGAACTCTCTTGCTTTTTCCATGATCCAGCAGATGTTGGCAATTTGATCTCTGGTTCCTCTGCCTTTTCTAAAACCAGCTGGAACATCAGGAAGTTCACGGTTTAGCAGATCTGTTAATCCAAGTAGGGGGACCAAATGTACAGAGATTTAGGGCTCAGACAGAAGCTATCAATGTTATTGAAAGGAGAACCCAAAGCTGTGCCTTACTACCAGTGAAATTCACTGCAGTCAGCAGGAGAGTATGTATTGCATAGTGTTAACTTCTTGGGAAGATACTGAAGGACAGTGGATTGAGGGCTGAAAACTTTCCATTAAGGCCCCTCATGTGTCTATCCTCTGCAACTGTTCTTTTCAACTACATTTTCTCTTGACATTTTGTTAATAACTATCCCTTACTACTCCTCTTGATAAAATCCAGATTGTCCAAACAAAAAATGCCACTTGCAACCTAATACTTCTCTAAATTGGCGGAATTGTCTCTGAATTTAAACCTCCTGCTGCTGCTAAGTCGCTAATCATGTCCGACTCCCTGCGACCCCATAGACTGCAGCCTACCAGGCTCCTCCATCCATGGGATTTTCCAGGCAAGTGTATTGGAGTGGGATGCCATTGCCATCTCTGACTAAACTCCTATTCAGTACTCTGCCGTCAGGTCAGAAGTTAGGACATTCCTTAAGAGCCTTTTCATGCCAACATTTTTTAATGTTCTACTTGGTTTCCTTCAATGACACTCGTTATGGAGATGTGTGTGTGTGTGTGTGTGTGTGTGTGTGTGTGTGCACATATGCGCATGAACACATGCATGCTACGTTGCTTCAGTCGTGTCCAAATCTTTGGGACCCTATGGACTGTAGCCCACCAGGCTGCTCTGTCCATGAGATTCTCCAGGTAAGAATACTGGAGTGGGTTGCCATGCCCTGCTCCAGGAGATCTTCCCGACCCAGGGATCAAATCTACATCTCTTAAGTCTCCTGCAGTGACAGGCAGATTCTTTACCATCTGTACATTGCCTGAAAGACAAAGAGGAAAAATAAATCTAAAATATTCATTGCTTACTCCTATTTATAGATGAGACACAGAGTCAGTCTCTGGTTATAGCAGGTGCTAAGTGTTCTCCCTCTCTTATCTTTCCGCAGAGCACTTAGGGAAATTGTTCTCAGCCAAATGGGACTCCCCTCCCTGGGGACATTTGGCAAGGTTGGAAGACATATTTGTGTCACATCTGAGAAGGAGCAGTTATACTGGCATCTGGGCATAGAGACCAGGGATGCTGCTAACACCCTACAAAACACCAGACATTCCCCCTCAACAAAGAATTATCCACTTCAAAATGTCAAAAGTACTGTTTAACTTAGGGGTAGGAGTTCAGTTACTATTATGTGTAAGAAATACAATTGTTAGCAAATATTTTAAATGGAAAGATTTAAAAAATTTATTTAGGATATAATGTTTGTTTAAAAGTGATTGAGTGTTCAAACTTCCTTTTCCCCCATAGATTATTTTTTTTTCCTTATGTTAGAAACAGAATCTTTAGTATGAATCACTGGGAATGACAGACAAGTGAATTTTTTTTTCCATTAGTGATTTTAATTTATAAAATTCCATTTTTTTGTTTTAATGTTTGAGGACTACATGGGCATGAGCCACTTGAACTGAGAGTTTCCCCAGCTTTTCAATTCTAGGATCATGTGGCCTTAGAGGAGTTCATCAAGACAGTATGTAGTTGGGCTGGTTCCCCTCAAAAATTCCAGACTTTGATGACAGTGTCACCAAGATAAAGGCAGTGAGGTCTGGCTCCAGCTCTCAGAAATGGAGAAAGATGCCAAAGTTATCTAGCCAGTGCATGGTTGCACATGATAGAGGACTCAGAACCTTGAAGCAAGCCCCATGAATTACAGAAGATGAGTTGCCATTGCTGACATGGATGGCCAGTAGGAGCTGAACTACCAGAACAGTGCTAGACATCTGCTGGAGAAGAGGAAGTGACCCAAAAAGCCATCCTCACTGAGCTCTTTAGTGAGTTCCCAACATGGGTGAAGGGAATTTCAGAGGGAAGGCTTGGCTGGGAAGAGGTGACTTTGCAAGTCTCAGTGTCCATCAAGTGTGTGCACAGACCTCTATTTCTCAGGTGATAGGGGAACACACTTCACTGAAAAAACCTGTATCTACAGACCCCAGTCTCCAAGGCTGCCAAGCCCAGAGCTTACAGACTTCTGGGATGGAAAGTGGATGCTTAGCTTGAACCCGTGGTAGATCAGTCCTTCTAAAGTTAATCTGTGTCAAAGCCGTGAGGCCTCCGCCTGAACGTGTCAGCATTTTGTCTACTCCATCAGCTGTCCTCTGTCACTGGCAACTGGCTGGAGGAGCTTCTTCTACTCCTCTTTTCCTAGGGTTTCACTGCAAAGGACCCATCCAAAAGCCTCGCTTTACACCTTGTATTTCCACACTTTTACTGTCAGTCATGTAATATGTTCAGTTACCTGATGAACTGACATAAACGGATAAGTCTGTAGGCAGCCATGTTCCAATGGAAAAACATTTGAAGTCAGCCAGGAGTTCCCTGGTGGCTCAGATGTAAAGAATCCACCTGCAAGTCAAGAGACCTGGGTCAGTAAGATCCCCTGGAGGATAGCATGACAGCCACTCTAGTATTCTTGCCTGGAGAATCCCCTGAACAGAGGAGCCTGGCAGGCTACTACAGTTCATAGACTGCAATTAGGTGATAGTCTCTCAGTTGTGTCCAAGTCTTTGAGACCCTATGGACTGTAGCCCATCAGGATCCTCTGTCCAGGGGGTTCTCCAGGCAAGAATACTGGAGTGGGTAGTGATTTCCTTCCAGGGAAGGCCAGCCAATCCTAGCTCCTGTCATACTCTGTATTTTTGGGGTATGATTTTTTTAGTTCTTCACTAAATGAAATTCCTATAATTTAGTTAACTCCAAGGAGCAAACAAATCACTAAGGATGAAAACAAAAGATACACATATGAGCCTTATGGAAAATCAGAGATTATATTATTTGAATGATTTATATGTGTGTCTTCATACTTAACTAGGCTGTGATTTGTTGGTATTTATAGACTACCTTCTTTTTAAAAAATATGTATTTGTTTATCTATTTGGCTGAGTCTTAGTTGTGGCATGAATGATCTTTGATCTTTCTTGTGGCATGCAGGATTTTCGATTTGGCATGCACACTCTTAGTTGAGGCATGGGGATCTAGTTCCCTGACCAATGATTAAACTCAGGCCTCTGCATTGTGAGCACAGAGGCTTAGCCACTGGACCGCCAGGGAAGTCCCCTACTTTCTTTTATTAACTGAGGTATAGTTGATATTGTCAAGGCTATAGTCTTTCCAGTAGTCATGTATGAATATGAGAGCTGGACCATAAGGAAGGCAGCATGCTGAAGAATTGATGCTTTGGAACTGGGATGCTGGAGAAAACTCTTGAGAGTCCCTTGGACAGCAGAGAGATCAAACCAATCGATCTTAAAGGAAATTAACCCTGAATACTCACTGGAAGGACTGATGCTGGAGCTCCAATACTTTGCCACCTGATGGGAACAGCTGACTCATTGGAAAAGACCTTAATGCTGGAAAAAATTGAGGGCGGAAGGAGAAGAGGGTGATGGCAGAGAATGAGATGGTTGGATGGCATCACTGATTCAATGGACATTAACTTAGGCAAACTCCAAGAAATGGAGAAGGACAGGGAGGCCTGCTGCGGGCTGCAGTCCATGGAGTCGTGAAGAGTCAGNACTCCTTTCCTGATTTGGAACCAGTCTGTTGTTCCATGTCCAGTTCTAACTGTTGCTTCTTGACCTGCATACAGATTTCTCAGGAGGCAGGTCAGGTGGTCTGGTATTCCCTTCTCTTGAAGAATTTTCCGCAGTTTGTTGTGATCCACACAAAGGCTCTGGCATAGTCAATGAAGAAGAAGTAGATGTTTTTCTGGAACTTCCTTGCTTTTTTGATGATCCAGCAGATGTGCTGGGTCTTTGTTGCTGCACTGATTTTTCTCTAGTTGTGGCAATTGGGGGCTGCTCTCTGGTTGCAGTAGTTTCTCATTCCGGTGGCTTCTCTTGTTGTGGGGCATGGGCTTTAGGGTGCAGAGACTTCAGTAGTTGCAGCGTGTGGGCTCAGTAGTTGCAGTTCCTCGGTTGCAGCACACAGGCTCAATAGTTGTGGTGAATAGGCTTAGTTGCTCCGTGACATACAGGATCTTCCTGGATCAGGGATCAAACCCATGTCTCCTGTGTTGGCAGATGGATTCTTTAGCACTGAGCCACTAGGGATGTCCGTGTCTTAACAAGCCTTCCAGAGGATGCTCACAGATGATCAAGCTTGAGAACCATGGGGACAGGAGATTGGATTAGAAAGTTGATCTGAGATCTCTAAACCATTGCTTTGAATTTTCCTTTCTTAGGGCTTGGAGTGAAGCTGGGAATCACATTTAGAGGGTGTGGGAGGAGAGGGGTGGCTGATGATCTGGCTCTCTGTATAGCACAGAAGGGAGGGTCCTCTTCATGATTTCCTTACATGGGAGGGGGAGGGAGGGAGAAAGAGAGAGAGAGAGAAAGTGGTGGGGGAACGGGGAGAGCAGAGGGAGCTTGGTGATTGTTATTAGAGAATTACATTTTTGTGTGTGTGAAGAAACAACACNCCTCTTCATGATTTCCTTACATGGGAGGGGGAGGGAGGGAGAAAGAGAGAGAGAGAGAAAGTGGTGGGGGAACGGGGAGAGCAGAGGGAGCTTGGTGATTGTTATTAGAGAATTACATTTTTGTGTGTGTGAAGAAACAACACCCATTTATTTAAAGAATTGCATTAGAAAAGAAAAACCCAACACCTATTTATTTTTTTATGGCCTCGAAGCTTGTGGGATCTTAGGTCCCTGCCAGGGGTTGAGCCCTAGCCACTGGACTGCCAGGGAATTACCAAACCACATTTTTTTTTTTTAACAAAAGGATTTTAAAGCATTTCGGGGATTAGGTATCAAGAAGGAAAATCAGTTAAGGCCTTCAAGGAGCATACAGTCAAGTAGGGGAGACAGATCATTATATTAATAAAACAGGCTGAAAGAAACACAGGCAGCTGTGTGTGCTGTGTGAACAAGGGCTGGGTGACATGGAGGGGTAGATTAATTTTGATTGGGGAAAATGGATCATGGTGGGTAGCATGGTGTTTCCTGGAAGTTCTTTGAAAGACTCTCCCAGCCATAGGTGTGGCTTGCATGTAGTGATGGGGCAGTGTGGAGTGCTTGGGCAATAGGCTGCTTTATCTCACTGTCTGAGATGGCCACAGTTGTTTCAGGCAGCAGGGTGTGCCCTATCCTTGGAGATGACTTCCCTGCTGGCTCAGACGGTAAAGAGTCTACCTGCAGTGCAGGAGACCTGGGTTCAGTCCTCGGGTTGAGAAGATCCCCTGGAGAAGGAAATGGCAACCCACTCCAGTACTCTTGCCTGGAGAATCCCTTGGACTGTAGCCTGGTGGGCTACAGCTCATGTGGTGGAGAAGAGTTGGACACAACTGAGTGCCCAAACACAGCACATCCTTGGAGGTGTGCAAGATTGTTCTCGAGCTGAAGGGAAGCGTGGCCTGCTGGCCTTCCAGGGAGGGGCCCTTCTGGGTTGTCAGGCTGCTCCCAGGGACAATGGTGGGTAATCTGGGGTTTCTAGCTCTGGTCCCCTTTGTGAGCATTCCAGTTCTCTCTGTACTCCATTCCAGCTAACTAACTGTTCAACTACACATGACTGATTAGTGGGCAGAAAAGAGTGGCTTTATGAAGCATGCATTAAATAAATGCAAACCAGCAATGGAAAAGATGGAAACTTCCAGACCGAGCTTCTGGGTGTTCACTAAAAGCGCTTTTGTTAAGAGCAGCTTGCTTCTGTGTTATCTGCCTCTACTGAGGGGTTCATGGATTGCTCGGATCTCTGCATCTCACCCACAGGTCGAGGTGGGCATTCCTGCAGGCAGCTGTGTGGTTCCTTGCCTCTCTCTGTTCTCCCCTGTGAGTACGCTAGAGTCCACAGTCTTGTGTGACTTGGCTCTGGGAGGGGCTGGCGGCTGCTGGTTTCCAGGGGCCTGTGAGCACCGAGGCCATTTCTCTACACCCACACACTTGCTGCAACTGTGAGCTGGACCGCGTCTCTGGCAGCTGGCTGCTTGGCACCGGGGACTCTGGTCACACCGTCTGGCTGTCTTCACGGGCTCCATTTTGGGAACAGAATGTTGGCACCGTTGGCTCTGGCTGTGGTATTCTGTCCAGGCTGGTAACAGCCACATAAACATCTACCCTTCTCTTTCTGCCTGGTATTTCTGGTCCATTGTCATCACCAGATATGTGAAAGCTTCACTATTATGACTACCAACTTGGAAATATTTGTCCCACACTTACAGTGTACAAAGCACTTCCACATACAACATCTAAACCTTTGAACGCATCAGTTTCTCATCTGTAAAATGGAAGTAAGGACAGTTAACCACTGGTGTAGAAGTGTACTGAGAATTAAATGAGCTAATACATCTGAAGCTCTTAGAGTAACAGCAGACAATCCGTGTGAACTAGTTTCACTTTTTGAAGCAATAATGATTTTTTCCAAAGAACAGAAGGGGTTCCAGTCACTAGTAGTGTGTGAGGATGGGATACTTGCCTGGGTGCTGGGAACAATGGGGCGTGTTATCTTAAGAGAATGTAGAAACAATAACCAACAAAGCCAGTCTGTGTTAAAATTTTTTGTTGTTGAAATATAGTTGATTTACAGTGTTGTTAATTACTGCTATACAGCAAAGTGATTCAGTTATGCATATATATGCCTTCTTTTTTTTTAACATTTGTTTCCATTATGGTCTGTTATAGGATATTGAATATAGTTCTCTGTGCTATACAGCAGGACCCTGTTTATCCAGTCTGTTTTTTATCATCACGACATGCTGGCAATTCTAAACTGTATCAGACACTCCTTCACCCTGAAATATTCAGCTGAACTACGATCTAAGTTGCTCTGGTTACTGTTGAATTTTAATATACATGCAAGCTTCAGACTCACATATTTTAATCACTTTTCCTTTTATAAACATTGTATTTTTACATGGCATTTAATCAAATAAATTCCCATGTTATACAGTCATCCCTCTAGAGCTATGGGCTCAGCTACATGTGTTCATTGGGAAAGTAAGTTTCTGATGATTCAGAATCATTCAAGTTTGCTTTGGGCCCAAGGCAGGTCTCTGATGCCATTGGTATACATATTCCTGCATTTAAATAGTCAACTCAATAATAACAATGACAGCCCAGGAATTAAATGGTGAAAAACACTAATATGTTACTTTAATTCTATCATTCTATGTGACCACTTGAAGTTTTTATTTGTGCTTAAAATTTAGAACAATGAAATGGGGTATATACTGTGAGCTGGAAAAATTTGTGTTTGGTAAGTAGCAATTTCAGTTCCTACAGTAAATATTTTATTGAATCAGAATGATACATGTAATGTTGAATTTCTCCTTTATTACTGATAACTGTTAGTGATTTTAAAACTAACTCATGAGTTGAGAAAGTAATTATTACTGATTGTTCCATGATTATTACTGGGAATAATTCTGCCATGGGGGGTGGGGTTGAGAATGACCCTCTGGTTATGTACTAGACTGACTGCATAAGTCGCTCTGGTGGGTCCTTTATACCCAATAGAGCTCATTTAATACCCAGGGTGACCCGAGAGAGGGGCGTTATTATTCCTGGTTTATGTTTTCAATTGATCTAATTCTGCTAATGATACAGAACTCCAGAACACTGCATATTCTTACACTCAAATTTGCTTCCATTTTGTTTCTTCCCCATAAAATGTTTTATTGCAAATGTGAGCTGGAAGCCTCCCCAGGCTGTGAAATGAGATCACCGATCCCGCTTACAATTGAGTTGTTTTGGCATCAGCCCCTTCTGGGGCCTCTTGCTGGTGATAAAGCCCCTCTAAAGTGTCCCCTCAGTTATTTCGGAGGCCTTCTCTGCTGCCGTCTTGTGCTGTGTGGGAGGGGTCTGGCAGGACCCTCTGTGATGGTAGCTGCACCGCCAACCACACTAGTGAGAAGCCTGGACTGGAGACGGGGATGACCACGCGTCCTCCTCACAGGCCTCCTGGCGTCCACACCCCCTCACCCCCTCGGCTGAGGGTGTGGGGCTGGGCAGTGCCTCCTTTAACCCACAGACCCAGGCACTGTCTCGGAGACCCCAGGAGCTTCTGGCTGGCCTCCACAGGGCAGGATCAGCTCAGCCCCAGCAGCTGGTGCCTCCGGGCATCCATAAGGTTTGGAATCCCAGCCAAGTTTCCTCCTAGGCCTGCGAGGAAGAGGACATTCTTTGGCTGCCCAGCCTGAGATGCCCTGGGATCATGGCAGAAACATGTATGCCCTTTAGCAGAAACCCTTTCTCCACCCACAGGGGTTCCTCTGGTCCCCAGCTCTGATGACAGCCCCCAAAGTACTCGGCATGTTCCCCCAAGTCTGGTTTGTTTCATCTTAAATGTTACATGACGCACGAGGTGCAAGCCCTGTGGACTCTCAGCCACGCCCAGCCCCTCCCGCCTGGTCTCTCCCCCATGTGGTCTCTCATACACTTGTTTGTGTCCCACAAGAACACAGGCTTGCGGACACCCAAACCAAGCTGCTGTCTTGTTTCTGCTCCTCCTACTCAGGTCTTGTCCTGTCTGTTCTCTCAGGCAATGAACTCAGATTCTTGGGATGGGGGGAGGGAAGAGAAGAAAGCAATAGAGTGAACTGTGAGGGGGGGAAATACACGTCAACTCATAGCTCGGAAACGCTCTTCCGGTCATCCCATTCTTCTCAGGCCACAGGCGAATCCCTTTTTTCAAAAATCTATACATATCCAATGTTGTATAAATTAACACAAACTCAGCGGCTGTAAACAATGCAAATTTATTCTCTTTACAGTTCTGGAAGTCAGAAGTCTGCAGTGGGTCTCCCTGGACTAAAATCAAGGTGTCAGCAGGGCTGTGTTCCTTCTCGAGGTTCTAGGGGAGAACGCCTTCCAGCTGCTAGAGGCTCCTGCATCCTTTGGCTCATGGCTCCTTCCTCCAGCTTCAGAGCCAGCAGGATAGTATCTTCCTCTCTCTGCAACTGTGACTTCCTGACCCTCCTGCCTCCCTTTTCCCCTAATAAGGATGCTTGGGATTACATCGGACCTACCTGGACAATCCAGGCTTATCTTCCCATCACATGATTCTTAACTTAATCACACCTGTAGAGTGCCTTCTGCCATATAAGGTCACGTATTCATAGGTTCTGGGGATTAGGATGTGGACATCTTTGGAGCGTGGGATGTTATTCCTCCCAACACATGCTCCATATCTCACAGGGGCATTGGAAGGATGTGCACGTTGGGAGGGGGGACGTTCATGCGGACACACAGCTGGCACATCTTAATGTGAGTTTCCTTTCCTACCCGAGGGGCCGGTTCTGAGGAGGAGCCTGCTTCTTAATGGGAACCCCCATGGAAAACAATCAGGTAGAGCGGAAGGTGGCCCAGACCCAATTCGAGCCATCCTACGGACTCAGTGCTGTCAGTGCCCGCCTCCCTCCTCCCACCCCCTCCCCAACCGACGTCAGGTCATCTGCAGTTCAGGCTCCCTGGGCAGTTCTCATCTTCAGTGATGGCTTCCTACTGCAGGAACAGGTCTTTTTCGGCCTCAGCCTTTGGTGGTGCAGCCTGGTAATGCCAGGGGGCTGACCTCAGGAATAACCCTTAACCAAGGAGGGATGGGCCTTGGTGGATGTATCCATGTTCTGTGGCTGCTGTAACAAAATTCTGTAACATGATCGGCATGAGACAACAGAAATGTCCTTCTCCCAGTTCTTGAGGCCAGAAGTCTGGAATCAGGATGTTGGCAGGGACTGGCTCCCTCCAAAGGTTCTAGGGGAGAGTCATTTCTGACTCTTCCAGCTTCTGGCTGCTCCTAGTGTTCCTTGGCCTGTGGTTGCATCACTCCAGTCTCTGCCTTTCATCTCACTTGGCCTTTTCCCTTTTTCACTGTGTATCTAAGGTCATTGGATTTAGGTCTCATCTGGATAGTCTGGGGCGCTCTTATCTCAAGATCCTTAATTATACTGACAAATACTTTTTTCCCAATTAAGGTCATATTCACAGGTCCTGGAAATTAGGATGTGGACATCTTTTTGAAAATGATTATTCAACTACTCCAGTGAATGAACAGCTGGCTTCCTTGCCCTTGGGGACACTTCTCAGGTGTGTGCTGTCTTCCTAGAGAGTTCTGGGTGGGGTTGAGCTCCACCAGCCCCGAGACCAACCTGCTAATTAATGAGTAGTTTACTGTCTTCCCTCCCCTGTCTCACTCCCTACTTCTTCACTGTGCTTCCCCGGAACACCTCCCAAATTCACTGCCAAATTCACCCAAATCTTTGTCTCTGGGTCTGCTTTTGAGGAAACCCCAATTAAGACATAACCCCCACCTCCCAGCTTCTAAGGCTCTTGCAAGCAGCTGGAAGTTGCATCTCTGCTGGTTCTCAGGCATGATTTGTCCAGGGTCACATTGTGCTGCCCACTCCCGGTTGATCTTTCTTTCTTTAAATATTGATCTATTTTTATTTATTTGGCTGCGTTGGAGCCTAGTTGCAGCACAGAGCTTAGTTGCCCTGTGGCATATGGGATCTTATTTTCCTAACCAACCAGGGATCGAACCCACGTGCCCTGAATTGGAAGACAGATTCTTAACCACCAGACCTTCTGGGAAGTCCGCTGGTTGGTCTTTCTTTCAGGTACTCCCTGGTCGGTCCTCAAGTCTTTCTGGTCTTTCCCCTCCCCCATCACATTGCCTTTGTGATTCCACAACCTCATCTCTGTCTCCTGGAGACCCTTGGCTGACGTGCAGCCTCAGCAGAGAGGAAGTAATTGCAAAGGAACCTGCTGCCTTAGATAGTGGAGAAAGGATCACAGTCAGCATGTGGCTTAATTGAATTAAAGAAAAAAAAAGCCCTGCTCCACCTCCACGGTAACTCATCGCCCTTGACAGGATGCAGATAGAGCTCATCACAGAAGCAAGAGTCAAGGCCAAGAGGGCTGCTGGGCTGCAGCCTTCTCTCCAGGAAGTTCCTGACTCTGCCAGGGGAAGAGTTGAGTGCTTGGGCCCCTGCTCAGAGGCCGAAGCAGTCTCCTGACCTAGGGGTGAAAAAAGGAGGGTGTTTTTCTTCGTGGATGAAGAGACAAGGGCTTTGGCCCTGAGAGGTAAAGCATGACCCAGGAGGAAGGTCTGACTGAGACGATCCTGTGCTTGGGGCCAGCAGTCAAGAGAACTGGCAAAGACTGGTCAGAGGTGATGGGAAGGTGCTCTTGTTTCTTCCCAGGAAAAGCTGACCATCAGAGAGGTCATAGTCAAGGACAGTGATGGGGTCTTGGGAGCTGTGTGCAAGGCTGCAGTGGGCTGTGCATGTCAACCATGCCTTCCTTTCTGAGGAGGTGCTTGCAGGCCAGCAGGCCCTCCCTTGCCAACTGCTGTCACTGCAGCTTTAAGGGTGGCAGAGGCTCCATGGGTCATGGGTCTAAGCTCTCTGCTCCAGTCTTAGGACCTTGGGTTTCTTGCTGTGTGGACTGGGCAGCTCAGCACAGGAGAACATGGTATTTCCTGTTCAACTCTATTTCAGCTCTGTGTATTTCATCTCTATAAACTGACTCTGTCATATGAATACTAGTCATTCATGTGTCCTAGGCTGTCTTCCATTTGCTTTTGTAGGAAGCTCCCTCCTCTGTCACACCCTAGAAAGCACTGGGACATTTCCTCTTCATACAGTTGGAGAGATGAAAGGATTAGATTAGCCACAATCTTGACCCAAGCCTGAGGTAGTTAAGAGCTATGGACTTTTCAGGGGATGCTTAGGTTCTATGGAAAGTTATTGAGCTGAGGGAGCAGACAGAGTTGAGCTTTGATCCATGAAAGAAAAGACACATGTGTAAATATGACAGGAATTATATGGAGACAAGGGCTTAATATATCTGAAGCTGACTGACCTAAAGGCCTTTGTGTGTACTATCCCTCAGCCTAGAATAGAAAGATGCTTGTCCCAGTTTAAACATCACTCCTTATGAGTTCTTCCTTCTCATGTAGATGTGTTTTCCTTGTTACACCCTCTCATAGCTTCCTCTGGTTTTCTTTCATAGCATTTACTACAGTTTTGAAAATTTTCATTTGTCTTCCTATCAGACTTTGCATTCTTTGGGGACAGGATCCATGTTTTATTCATTTCTATATGATGCTAAAGAGAAAATTGCCCTCAACAGAGGTAAATAGGGAAGAAATATTTTACTGAAGACTATTGCAATAGGGGAGAGAGACTGAGTCCAACTCCACTGAAAGAAAAGGCAGGAGGGTTTTTAAACTCTGGGTGTAGGGTAATGGAAAAATAGGAGGCCACATCAGTCTGTGTGATTAGGCAACCTGTTCCTGCTAACTGGTGCTTCTCAAAGCAAGACTCTTACCTTCCTGCAGAGACTCAGAAATGGGCACTGCTTTTCTTTATGATTATATATCTAAGGGATGGCTCCATGTCCTTGAGAAGGACATTTCTGGGTTGTAAAACTGGTAAGAGTCTGGGAGAAAATTTACATCTCGGGGTGGGGGGCAGAGAAAGAATGTACAATGATAAATTTTCTAAAGTAAGTGCTCTAAGAAGAGGGAGTTCAGGGGCCTAGAGTCAGGAGGAGACTGTCTAAAGTTTGGTCAAGCTGAGAGAAATTCAAAGGCTGCCTTTGGTAATTACCTGCCGCTCTACGCCACATTCTTTGCGTATAGGCGCAGGAAAGAATACAGCAAGTAATAGGTATGTTTACTTATTTATTTATTTTTTTGGTGCACCATGTGGGTTGCAGGATCATAATTTTATTTACTTTATTATTATTATTATTTTTGGCTATACTGTGTGGCCTGCAGGATCTTAGTTCCCCCACTAGGGATGGAAGCCAGGCCCTAATAGTGAAAGAGCAGTGTTTCAGCCACTGGAGTGTCAGGGAATTTCTGGTGTGTTTTATTTAAAATGAACACTTGTATGTCTGTTTGGGTCACGTCCATTTCCCTGTATAGGTGATGAGCTCCATGAGGGTAGGGATGGTGCTTGTCTTGTTCATTAGTATAAACCCAACACCACCCACTTGCTTCCCCTAGGTGCTCAATAAGTGCTTGTGGAGAGAACAAGTGAATGGATGGATGGAGGAAGACAGAGAAGCACAAAGGATAACATCCAGTTTTTTAGCACGGAAGGAAGAAGGTCATGGGGCCAGGAGTGGCTGATGTGCGCAAGTGACAATGCTGGGCTCTGTGTGTGTGTGTGTGTGTGCATGCATGCTAAATCACTTTAGTTGTGTCTGACTCTTTGTGATGCTACGAACCGTAGGACCCCAGGCACCTCTGTCCTTGGGATTCTCCAGGCATAAATACTGAAGTGGGTTGCCATTTCCTCCTCTAGGGCATCTTCTCGACCCAGGGATTAAACCCATGTCTCTTACATCTCCTGCATTGGCAGGCAGGTTCTTTACCACTAATGCCACCTGGGAAGCCCAATGATGGGCTGAGGGCAGATTTACCACTAATGCCACCTGGGAAGCCCAATGATGGGCTGAGGGCAGAGCAGTCATTTGATGCCAGCCTGTCCTGCTGACTTTGCCTGGAGTAGGGGGCTAACAGTGTTTGGTGTCTGCGATGGAGATGATTAAGGCAGCGCAGCTGAACCTGGGGAGATGGTAACATGTGCAGATTACACCTCTTACTTGCCCTCGGTTTGATTTTTAACAAGTGGCAACGATCCTGGGGGAAGAGACAATGTTTGTTCTTCTGAGTTTATTTAGAAGATAGAACTGCATCAAGGTGAGGACCCCCTTCCGGGCCACCCTGCAGGCAGATGGATGCTGGTGCATGTAATTACTTTCAGGGTCAAAGCAGCGCAATCAGCTCCTTTGTCAGCTGCGTTCATTGAATAGTTTTATTGAGCGCCTGAGGGTGATTTGTTCCAGCTCTGGAGTAATTGTCCAATCAACCGCAGGTCCCGGGGGGAAGGTGGTTTGAAAGGAATTTCCTGAATATTTGTGATTGAGGCTGGATGGCTTCATTAATGAACTCAACAAACATTCTCTGCACACCTACTATGTGTTGGATCCTGTGCCAGACTTGTGGGAGGTAGAGGAGAGTGCTTGCTCTAAAGAACTCATGGATGGTAAAGGGGAGTGAATAGAACCATCCTTAATCTCATGCTCATCCCAAGTGTTCTTATGAGCACCCCAGGGAGGAATGGCTTCCTCTTAATGGAGGAGGTTTTGGAGTAGGGCCTTGAAAGATGACGGGTAGGACTGGAGTGAATATGAAGGTCTGGCACTGACAGACACTCAAAGTCAGTGACGAAGATTCTCTCCTTGACCAAACTCCAACCAGCCTTCTCTGAGCCCTCTGCTTGGTAGGACTCAGCTTCAGCCTGTACATACTTTGTGTGTGCTTGGTTGCTCAGTTGTATCTGATTCTTTGAAACCTAGGGTCTGGAGTGGGTTGCCATTTCCTCTTCCAGAGGATCCTCCTGGGCCAGGGATCAAATCCATGTTTCTTAGTCTCCTGCATTGGCGGGTGGGTTCTTTATCACTAGTACCACCTGGGAAGTGAACACTAACATACTTTCTAACATCTCAAGGCTACATTCCTAAGATGACCTTGTGAAGGTGAAATTGCTCAGTCATGTCTGACTCTTTGCGACCCCGTGGACTGTAACCGACTAGGCTTCTCCGTCCATGGGATTCTCCAGGCAAGAATACTGGAGTGGATTACCATTTCCTTCTCCAGGGGATCTTCCCGACCCAGGGATCGAACCTGGGTCTCCTGCATTGGAGGCAGACGCTTTAATCTCTGAGAGACCTTAGTGCCCTCAAAATTCCTACATGAAAAAACTCAAGGCTGTCAAATGAATTGATTCACTGTTTATTCCCGACCACACCTGAAGATAGGGCCCATCTCCCAATCTCTGTGGAAGGGTAGGAGCTTAACTTCATTAGGTGCCAGTTAACCCACATGGGTTGCATACGGACCAACCAGCCTTTCCCGCTTTTTGTAACTTTTCAGTTTCCTGGCTCTGTTCAAACTCTTCCTGATCCTCCCTCTCCCTGTCACTCTTCCTTTAAAATGTCCAGTCACCTCTGCACACATCAGAATGGGACTCCACACTTTCCCCCACTGTCAGTGGTTACCGAGTAAAATCTATTTTCACTGCTTTAGCTAATGTCTGGCTGTGTTCGTCTTTGAGATCAGTTCTCCATGAAGAAATAAGAGCAGAAAACTGATACACACAATCGTCCAAAAAGAGATCCTTTGGTTTTCAATCCAATGGGGGAAATAGTAAGAGAAAGAGCTGTGGAGAAAAGGGGCGGGGGTGCGTATCATGCAGGGCTTTGGTGGGTCAAGCAAAGAGTTGGGGATTTTATCCTCGGTGCCCAAGGAAGTGGGAGTTTTTTAATGGGGGAGTCATGCCCAGAACAAAGTAAGTGTTCACTAAGTGTTCACTGTTGCTATGATCATTTGCAGTTCCAAAGAAGGATTTCTCTGGCCGTTGTTCTGAGAGAGGATTGATGGTGGGGAAATAAGGTCAATATGGGACAATAGGAGACGCGGCAATGGTTAAGGCTGAGATGGTGCTGGTCTTGCTTGGCTAAGTGGTTTTGGGGATGGAGATAAGTGATTGATTTCATGAGAGACATAGGAGATCAAATTATCAGGATGTGGTAAATGAATGGCTAGAATGGTGGAGGGAAGACGAGGGAAAGGGATAAATTGAAATCGGCGTCCAGGTTTCTGGTTTGTGAGAATGAGATGGTGATGGAGCTGTTCCCAGGTGTATGTGGGGCAGGTGGGGAGATCATTTTTTCAGGCTGAATGAAGGAACATGTGGGATTGCAGTGTGCTGTTGGGTCTATGGGGCTTGGCACTCTGCAGTGGCGGCCTTCAGGGAATGGGGATGATTTTTACTCCCACCTTATACTTGGCTTGATCTTGAGCCTCAGGCACAGCCCTACAAACCTGGCATGTGTGTGACTCAGTTTGAGTTGTAGAGGAGGAAAAATTCTTCTCTATCCTCTTAAGCTGGACCTAAGGATTAAAACTGACATAAGATGAATTAACAGGAGAAAAGCAAACACGTTTTATTACATTTTTACATGCACATGGGACTTTTGTAAGAGAACGCAGGCCCGAGGAAGTGATGAAAGCAGAAAATTTTATACCTTGTAGACAAAAAATGATAAGTTTGTGAAGAAAAGACAAAACACAGGGGTTTAGACCAGAGACAGTAAATTATGGGGAAATGACTCGGAGATCTGTTGGAGGGGGAGACTAGTGGAAGATAGGATTATTTTAGCTAGTTTGTTTGTATAGAACCATTTTCAGTGTTTGTTCCAAATCTGTGGTGATAAAGATATTCTTGTCTTCCCTGTATAGAGAGGGCACCTTTCTCATGAGAAATTTTATGGCCTGTTTTTAGGTAGAAAAGGAGAGGTCAGAGAACCCTTCCTGCATCTGGAATTTCTCAAGTGCCTTCAGCTCAAAAGAATCATTATGCCAAAGCATCATATTTTAGGGTGGCTCTTCCTGAACTCCTTCAGAGTTTTCCTGGACTCCAAGAAACAAGATTCAGGTGAAGGGACTTTACTTGGGAAGTGGAGGTCACAACAGTGGGGAAGTGAAACAGGGAAGGAAAGGAGCCAGCAAAGTGTATGTGGGGAAACACATGCCTCAGAATGACCCCACACAAGAGGTGAGGGAGCTGGGGCATTTATCCACCACAGTTTCTGGAGCCAAAGCTCTTATACACAGAGGTTAACACACGTGACAGATGGGAGCTGCTGGGACACAGTGAGATGTGTGAGAGGTATAAGGGCACTTGGACAGCATTGGCTGCAATCTGAGGAAACATGTAGACTTTTATCCCATGCTAGAGGAAACTGTTCCTCTGGTTTTTTTTATGTCATATTGGCAGAATTAACTGCAACCTGCAACCTTTGGGAGGTTGGGATTGATATATATATATACACATATATCGGAGAAGGCACTGGCGACCCACTCCAGTACTCTTGCCTGGAAACTCCTGTGGAAGGAGGAGCCTGGTAGGCTTCAGTCCATGGGATCGCTAAGAGTCGGACACGACTGAGCGACTTCACTTTCACTTTTACTTTTCGCTTTCATGCATTGGAGAAGGAAATGGCAAGCCACTCCAGTGTTCTTGCCTGGAGAATCCCAGGGACGGGGGAGCCTGGTGGGCTGCTGTCTATGGGGTTGCACAGAGTCGGACACGACTGAGGTGACTTAGCAGTAGCATACACACATATATGTATATACACTACTGTGTGTAAAATAGATAGCTAGTGGGAGCCTGCCACGTAGCATAGGAAGCTCAGCTCAGTGCTCTGTGATGACCTAGAAGGGTGGGATGGGGATGGGTGGGTATGAGGTCCAAGAGGGAGGGGATACACATGGGAGGGGATATATGTATACTTATAGATGATTCACTTCATTGTACAGCAAAAGCTAATGCATAATTGTAAAGCAATTACATACCAATAAAAAAATACACAAAACAGAGTTGAAATTGGAGTCAGTTATATTTGTAGCATGGTGGGGTGGAATAAAATTGTAAAAAAAATTCCACATCTCACCACATGGGGTTCATTAGTTTGTTAGAAAAGAACATTTATTGAGCACGTACTGTGTGCCAGGATTTGTGTGAAATACTTTACACATATTATCTCATTTAATCTTTATAATGAAAAACCCTATGAGATGGGTAGGGTTAGACCCATTTTATAGATAAGGATGGACTCAGTGGCTTGCTCTTGTTGCAACAATTTGCAGTTGGCAGAACAAAGTTGCAACCTGTTTTCTTTCTTCAGCCATTTGCTGATGCTTGGCAGGTAGAAATTACAAGAGCAACCTTTTAGTTCAAGTATTGGGCTTATATTCGTGTTGAGTATTTATTGAAATTCCCAGGCCCATCCAGTACTAACTGTTGGGGCTTAATAAGTTCTAAATAATAATGATTTTCCCCTGGATGAGTATAGATGCTTCTGTCAGCTGAGGCTGATTTCCACCTAATTTGCAGGGAATTTGCGTGGCACAATGATGAGCTAAATATTTATGCAGGGAGGATGTATGTACAAATCACATTTCCATAAGAAACACAAGGCAAATGAGAGTTTCCCACAAAAATTTTACTGATAGGAAAAGATGCTTTAGAGGATCTAACATCAGTCAGGATTAGCCAGCATTACCCAAAAGTTAGCCATATTTAGGAAATTTTAGCATTTATGCCAGAGAAGTGTCTTTATTAAAAATTGCCAAGGATTACTAGAGAAGAAATCATTTTTGCTCCTCAAGGATGAGGGAAAGAACTTGGGAATATGGAATAGCTTTTTCTCCAAATGACCAAACTGTCTTAGTGGATGACCCTGAACAAGTTACTGCTTGTCTCTCTGAGTTTTAGTTTCTCGAGCTGTCGTCTACTGAATAGGATTGGCTGTTCCTTAAGACCTTGCCCACTCCGTCTTGTAATTCTCTGTGTTACAAATGTGCCTGTCTTTTTCTCTAAACTGAGGACAGACTGTTGACCTTGGACTACCAGCCTTCCTATGGAAGGAAAGGAGTCAATATTTGGGCTACTCAGGGTGTGCCAGGGACCTGCTGGGTGCTTTATGTCAATCAGCTCATTACTCCTCCTAGTAGCTCAATGGCTGCTCAATAGGTTTTATTTCCATTGTATAGCCAAAGATGGAGAAGCTCTATTCAGTCAGCAAAAACAAGACCTAAAGCTGACTGTGGCTCAGATCATGAATTCCTTATTGCCAAATTTAGACTTAAATTGAAGAAAGTAGGGAAAACCACTAGACCATTCAGGTATGACCTAAATCAAATCCCTTATGATTATACAGTGGAAGTGAGAAATAGATTTAAGGGACTAGATCTGATAGACAGAGTGCCTGATGAACTATGTACAGAGGTTCGTGATATTGTATAGGAGACAAGGATCAAGACCATCCCCAAGAAAAAGAAATGCAAAAAAGCAAAATGGCTGTCTGAGGAGGCCTTACAAATAGCTGTGAAAAGAAGAGAAGCGAAAAGCAAAGGAGAAAAGGAAAGATATAAGCATCTGAATGCAGAGTTCCAAAGAATAGCAAGAAGAGATAAGAAAGCCTTCTTCAGCGATCAATGCAAAGAAATATAGGAAAACAACAGAATGGGAAAGACTAGAGATCTCTTCAAGAAAATTAGAGATACCAAGGGAACATTTCATGCAAAGATGGGCTCGATAAAGGACAGAAATGGTATGGACCTAACAGAAGCAGAAGATATTAAGAAGAGGTGGCAAGAATACACAGAAGAACTGTACAAAAAAGATCTTCATGACCCAGATAATCATGATGATGTGATCACTAATCTAGAGCCAGACATCTTGGAATGTGAAGTCAAGTGGGCCTTAGAAAGCATCACTACGAACAAAGCTAGTGGAGGTGATGGAATTCCAGTTGAGCTGTTTCAAATCCTGAAAGATGATGCTGTGAAAGTGCTGCACTCAATATGCCAGCAAATTTGGAAAACTCAGCAGTGGCCACAGGACTGGAAAAGGTCAGTTTTCATTCCAATCCCAAAGAAAGGCAATGCCAAAGAATGCTCAAACTACCGCACAATTGCACTCATCTCACATGCTAGTAAAGTAATGCTCAAAATTCTCCAAGCCAGGCTTCAGCAATACGTGAACCGTGAACTCCCTGATGTTCAAGCTGGTTTTAGAAAAGGCAGAGGAACCAGAGATCAAATTGCCAACATCCGCTGGATCATGGAAAAAGCAAGAGAGTTCCAGAAAAACATCTATTTCTGCTTTATTGACTATGCCAAAGCCTTTGACTGTGTGGATCACAATAAACTGTGGAAAATTCTGAAAGAGATGGGAATACCAGACCACCTGACCTGCCTCTTGAGAAATCTGTATGCAGGTCAGGAAGCAACAGTTAGAACTGGACATGGAACAACAGACTTGTTCCAAATAGGAAAAGGAGTACTTCAAGGCTGTATATTGTCACCCTGCTTATTTAATTTATATGCAGAGTACACCATGAGAAATGCTGGACTGGATGAAGCACAAGCTGGAATCAAGGTTGCCGGGAGAAATATCAGTAACCTCAGATACACAGATGACACCACCCTCATGGCAGAAAGTGAAGAGGAACTAAAAAACCTCTTGATGAAAGTGAGACAGGAGAGTGAAAAAGTTGGCCTAAAGCTCAACATTCAGAAAACTAAGATCATGGCATCTGGTCCCATTACTTCATTGCAGATAGATGGGGAAACAGTGGAAACAGTGTCAGACTTTATTTTTGGGGGCTCCAAAATCATTGCAGATGGTGATTGCAATCATGAAATTAAAGACACTTGCTCCTTGAAGGAAAGTTATGACCAACCTAGATAGCATATTGAAAAGCAGAGACATTACTTTGCCAACAAAGGTCCATCTAGTCAAGGCTATGGTTTTTCCTGTGGTCATGTATGGATGAGAGAGGTGAACTGTGAAGAAAGCTGAGCGCCGAAGAATTGATGCTTTTGAACTGTGGTGCTGGAGAAGACTCTTGAGAGTCCCTTGGACTGCAAGGAGATCCAACCAGTCCATCCTAAAGGAGATCAGTCCTGGGTGTTCATTGGAAGGACTGATGCTAAAGCTGAAGCTCCAATACTTTGGCCATCTCATGCGAAGAGTTGACTCATTGGAAAAGACCCTGATGCTGAGAGGGATTGGTGGCAAGAAGAGAACGGGACAACAGAGGATGAGATGGCTGGATGGCATCACCAAGATGATGGACATGAGTTTGAGTAAACTCCGGGAGTTGGTGATGGACAGGGAGGGCTAGCGTGCTGGAATTCATGGGGTTGCAAAGAGTCAGACGTGACTGAGAGACTGAACTGAACTGACTGATAGCTAAAAACTAGTAAATTGCAAGTTTAGGAGCAGCTGCTACTTTGGGGGGCATACTCCACTCCTCCCCACCCACATCCAAGTTCAATGAAAAAAAATTTTAAGTTAAGTGTTTTTATTTGGGTCTGTCTACCAAATGGATCGGCTCCCCAGGTGGCTCAGTGGGTAAAGAATCTTCTTGCAATGCAGGAGATGGAAGAGATGCGAGTTCAGTCCCTTAGGGAAGGGCAATGCAACCCACTCCAGTATTCTTGCCTGGAGAATCCCATGAACAGAGGAGCTTGGCAAGCTACAGTCCATGGGGTTATAAAGAGTCAGATACAACTGAAGCGAATGAGCACTCACCTACCAAATGAGTACCAAGCAACAAAGAGCATAGGACTTAGAGTTGTACAGACTTGGGTTGAGTTCTGCCTCCTCCAGGTACTAGCTGTATTCCCTGGGTGAGTCCCATTACCTCTCCACGTCTTGTTTCCTCCTCTGTGCACTTATTGATCTCCAAGAATAGATTGACTGTGGATTCCACAGGAAACCGACCAGTACCAATCTGATATTGGTTGATCATTCCAGGTTTCTCTCCACGGGTTATCTCAGATGGCCCTACTCTCTGCCTCTCTGATAAGAAGCAGTTCATTCTTGATCTCTTGAAAGCTTTAGACTGACCCACCCGAGCCCTGACCCTGCCTGACTTCTGCCTATGTTCACGTTGTATGACTAGAGATGCAGGTTCAAGCTCCAGCAACGCCAGCTTCTATTTATGTAATCTGGAGTCACTTATTTGATTTCTCTGAGACTCTTTATTTTCTGTAAAATGGGAATTATTTTATAGACTTTAAGAGTTTTGTAACTGGTTGAACATCTTGATGTTAAAATTAACTGATGGCATGTATTTGTCCTCACCTCAGGGATGATCTCAGTCCTTCTAAACGAATTCTTAAAAAAACTGAACTATAGTTGGTTTACAATGTTGTTAGTTTCAGGGGTATAGCAAAGTGATTCAGTTTTATATATATATATGTATTTTTCAGATTCTTTTTCATTATAGGTTATTATAAGGTATTCAATATAGTTCCCTGTGCTATATAGTAGGTCTTTGTTTGTCTATTTTATATTTAGAAATGTGTATCTGTTAATCTCATACTCCTAATTTATCTCTACCCCGTGGTGGCTCAGATCATAAAGAATCTGCTTGTAATGCAGGAGACCCAGGTTCAATCCCTGGGTCAGAAAGATTCCCTGGAAAAGGAAATGGTAATCCACTCCAGTATTCTTGCCTGGAGAATTCCATGGACAGAGGAGTCCAGCAGGCTACAGTCTGTGGGGTCATGAAGAGTCAGACATGACTGAAGGACTAACACTTTCACTTTCCCCTTTGGCAACCATAAGTTTTCTAAGTCTATGAGTCTGTTTCTGTTTTGTAAATAAACAAATTTGGATTATTAAATTTGTAAATTTGGATTACTAGATGAATTCTTTTTCACTTCTAGCCATCTTTTTTTATTATTAAACTTTGTATTGGAGCATGGCTGATTAATAACATTTTAATAGTTTCAGGTGAATAGCAAAGTGTCTCAGCCATACATATACATGTATCCATTTACCCACAAATTCCCCTCCCATCTAAGCTGCCACCTAACATCTAGCAGAGTTTCTTGTGCTATACAGTAGGTCCTACTAAATGAATTATTTTACGACCTTAAGAGTTCCTAGATTAAAGAGTCCCTCTGGCTTTGTTCCAGAGGGACATCTGAACCAGTTGGTTTATTGATGTGAAGATTTGGGTTCCTCAAAAGGTTGCTCCAGTGCATGAGCAACCTCCTCCATCAAATGCTGTGTTAAGACTGATCTCTGCCTGGCTGAGACAGATTTTCATATAGACATAATCTCATTTAATGCTTTCAAAACCCTGTATCCAGACACAACCTGCCGAGGTCACAGAACCAGCAGGGGGCCGCACTGGGATTCAGATCCACTTGCACCCTTTCTGGGGAGCCCACTGAAGTTCACAGGCCCAGACTCTGCTTGGAATTCAACGTTACCATCACCAAGACTCACAGCCTGACTTTTAGCTTCACTTGCTTCTGAGGTTGTAACATGGCTTTGAAAAGATATTTCAGGAAAATCAGAAAGTTGTTAAAAAAAGAATTGGAGGTCTAGGTTCATAGGGACTTCAGAGACTCTTTCTCTTTTAAATAACAGCTTTATTGAGATATATAATTTACATATAATAAAATTCACTTTGTAAAATAATAGTTTAATGGTTTTAAAGCATATTCACAGAGTTGTTATGTAACTATCACCACTGTCTAATTTTAGAATATGTTTATCACCTCCCAAAGAAACCCCATACCTGTTAACAGTCACTTCTCAAATGTCCCTGGTGATGACTGATTTACTTTCTGTCTCTGTGAGTCTGTTTATTATGGACATTTCATGTAAGTGGGATCATATGCTATGTGGCCTTCTGTGACAGGCTTCTGTTACTTGGCAAAATGTTTTCCAGTTTCATCTATGTTGTTGCATGTGTTAATATTTCATTCCTTTTATGGATGAATAATGTGTGTGTGAGTCACTCTGCTGCTGCTGCTGCTAAGTCGTTTCAGTCGTGTCCGACTCTCNTTACTTGGCAAAATGTTTTCCAGTTTCATCTATGTTGTTGCATGTGTTAATATTTCATTCCTTTTATGGATGAATAATGTGTGTGTGAGTCACTCTGCTGCTGCTGCTGCTAAGTCGTTTCAGTCGTGTCCGACTCTCTGCGATCCCATAGACAGCAGCCCACCAGGCTCCCCCGTCCCTGGGATTCTCCAGGCAAGAACACTGGAGTGGGTTGCCATTTCCTTCTCCAATGCATGAAGGTGAAAAGTCAAAGTGAAGTCACTCAGTTGTGTCTGACTTTTTTGTGACCCCACGGACTGCAGCATGCCAGGCTTCCTGTAGCTCACCAGGCTCCTCTGTCCATGGAATTCTCCAGGCAAGAATACTGCAGTGGGTTATCATTTCCTCCTCCAGGGGATTTTCCCAACCCAGGGATCGAACCCAGGTCTCCCCCTTTGCAGGTGGACTCTTTACCATCTGAGCCACCAGGAAAGCCACGTGGATGAATAATATTCCATTGTATCGATACACTACATGCTGTCTGTTGATCAGTTGAGTTGATAGATGTTTGGGTTGTTTCCTTCTTTTCTGACTATTATGGGCACTGCTGCAATGAACAATCTTGTACAGTTTTTTTTTTCATTTGTTATTTTTGGCTGCGCTGGGTCTTTGTTGCTTTGTGCAGGCTTTTCTCCAATTGCAGCGAGTGGGGGATACTCTCTAGTTGTGGTGTGTGGGCTTCACGTTGCAGTGGCTTCTCCTGTGAAGCACGGGCTCTAGAGTGCGTGGGCTTTAGCAGTTGCGCTTCCTGGGCTCCAGAATAGGTTCAGTAGTGGTGGTGCACAGGCTTAATTGTTCCTCGGCATGTGTGATCTTCCCAAATCAGGGATTGAACCTGGGTCTCCTGCACTGGCAGGGGGATTCTTTACTACTGAGCCACCAGAGAAGCCTCTTCTTCAGGTTTTTGTATGAATATGTATTTTCAATTCTCCTGGGTGTAGACTAAGGGTGGAACTATTGGATGACATGGTAAATGTTCAGTATTTTTTGTGAAACTGCCATACTGTTTTCTGAAGTGGCCGCACCATTTTACAGCCCCACCTCCAGAAACTCTCTTTTGGTATTTGTTGATTAAAATGAGTTTGCAGATGCTGCCAATTTATTTGTGCTTCAAGCCCAATTTGGCCCAAAGCCTCAGGGGAATACTCATTGCATTGCACAATGGATTTAGCAGGCCAGAAGACCACCCTAAATATCCTGTTATAAAATTCAAAATACAGTACAGCCTTGAGTTTGAGTTCTTCTGTAAGAGCTACGATCTAGCACAAGAAGAACCATTTAGAATAGTAACTGTCTTGCTTTGAGTTCCTTTTGATGCAATGCTGAAACAATTTGAGTACAAGTTATGTCCTTGGGAGGCTGGTTCCAAATTCGGAAAGGAGTATGTCAAGCCTGTATATTGTCACCCTGCTTATTTAACTTATATGCTGAGTACATCATGTGAAATGCTGGACTGGATGAAGCACAAGCTGGAATCAAGATTGCCAGGAGAAATAGCAATAACCTCAGATACGCAGATGACACCACCCTTATGGCAGAAAGTGAAGAAGAACTAAAGAGCCTCTTAACGAAAGCAAAAGAGGAGAGTGAAAAAGCAAGCTTAAAACTCAACATTCAGAAAACGAAGATTATGGCATCTGGTCCCATAACTTCACGGCAATTAGATGGGGAAACAATGGAAACAGTGACAGACTTTATTTTCTTGGGCTCCAAATCACTGCAGATGGTAACTGCTGCCATGAAATTAAAAGATGCTTGCTCCTTGGAAGAAAAGCTATGTCCAGCCTAGACAGCACATTAAAAAGCAGAGACATTATTTTGCCAACAAAGGTCCATCTAGTCAAAACTATGGTTTTTCCAGTAGTCACGTATGGATGTGAGAGTTGGACTATAAAGAAAGTTGAGCGCCGAAGAATTGATGCTTTTGAACTGTGGTGTTGGAGAAGACTCTTGAGAGTTCCTTAGACTGCAAGGATATCCAACCAGTCCATCCTCTAAGAAATTGGTCCAGACTATTCATTCATTCACCATCCTTCGACTGATGGTGAAGCTGAAACACCCATACTTTGGCCACCTGATGAGAAGAACTGTCTCTTTGGAAAAGACCCTGATGCTGGGAAAGATTGAAGGCAGTAGGAGAAGGGGACGATGGAGGATGAAATGGTTGAATGGCATCACCAACTCTATGGACATGAGTTTGAGTAAACTCCGGGAGTTGGTGTTGGACAGGGAAGCCTGGTGTGCTGCAGTCCATGGAATTGCAAAGAGTCAGACACGACTTAGTGACTGAACTGATGTGATGTTGAGACAAGGATTTGAGTACAAGTTATTTCCTTGGGAGGTGATCCCAGGAAACACTGGTGAAGAAACGAGTAAGTGAGAGAGGCAGGAGATGGAAGCTGATAAGGGAGGTACTGTCAAGCAAATCACCACTGTGGGCAACCAGAGCTCAAGTCAGCTGGGGAACACGGGAAATCAGTGTAGAACGTATCTTGAAATTATCCCAGTGGGGAAGCAAAGAAGAAGCCAGAGCACTTATTTACCATTTTCTGATCTGTCAACTGGTTGAGGGCTGCTTCTGGTGCATTAACTCCGTGGGACTTCTGTTTTGCCCTGCATGCTGACCTAGCCTGTGCTCATACCCACAGGCGATGAACTGCAAGGTTTGCCCTGTGCTGCCTTCACTGCATGGAGCTCCACGGGCAGAGAATAAACAGCATCAGCCATGGAGCCAATCTAAATCGGTATTTGAGTAGCCCCATTGATGGCCATCTCTACTGCTGCTGCTGCTAAGTCACTTCAGCCGTGTCCGACTCTGTGCGACCCCATAGATGGCAGCCCACCAGGCTCCTCCATCCAAGGGATTTTCCAGGAAAGAGTACTGGAGTGGGTTGCCATTGCCTTCTCCGGATGGCCATCTCTACCTCTCATAAAAAGGCTTGATCAAAATGTTATGTAAGGCTGTCTTTGTTGACTTAAAGGAATCAAAAGTAGGAGAAATAAAACCTTCTCCTAAACCTGTCCCTGAGGTTGGAAGCACAAAGCTTCCAGAACACAGGAAACAGCTGATATATTTTGTAAAAAAATTGAAGTTGGAGGCTATTTTTTAAGAAAGAAAAGAGTGGGGCAATTGAAAGGCACTTGCTGAAGTAATCAGAGTTGAGAGGCAGGAATAGAGATGGAAATCAGAATCTGCCTTGAGATAATTTAGTGAAATAATCACTTGCAAGGAATTGTGCCAGTCCCCCCCAGATCAGAACTGCAGGGTTCCACAGGTCTCTGAGCACATGTTTCTGTTTAGGTGGAGCACAAGAAAGGACCGCTGTAGAAGCAGGTTCCAATGCCACTGAAAACCAGAGTCCCCTGGGGCACGTGAGAAAAAGCGAGGTCTAGGGGCTCGATGAAGAATTTCCAAGGGTGGAGCCCTGAAATCTGCATTTTAACAAGTACCCCAGGGTGACTGTGAGTCAGACTTGGCGAACTCTGAGAAGAAAGCTGTACATAAAGTTCTGGACGTTTTTGGAAATTGACAGGAAAACAGAGAACCTACCAGGTTCCCTTCTCAGCCTTCCACATGGCCCTCCCCAGATTCCACTGGCTCGTGTTTGCGGTTAGCCCAGGTTTTTGTCGCCCACCCTCCCAGCCCCGTTAAAGTATCTGGTAGGAAGTTCTGTTGGAGTTGGATTTTCATCCTTGGAAATTGGGAATTTTAGACCCATGTGGTCCTCTTTGTAAAGCATGGCCTCAGACAAGCAAAGAAAACAATCAGACAGAGTCTAGTCAGCTGAAAACAACACAAGAGAAGTTGCTTTAACTTCTCTCTAAACACATGAAAGGCCATTACATCTTCTCCTCACTCCTCATTGAATTTGTTTCATCAGTGTTATAGCCTATGCTATCCCTCCCCAATTCATGTTAAAGTCCTCTCCCCCAGGGCCTGAGAAAGTGACCTTATTTGGGACAGGGTCTTGCCAAAGTTCATCCAGTTAAAATAAGGTCATTAAGGTGGGCTGTAATCTGTGTAACTGGTGTACTTATGAAGAGGGAGAATTTGGAGACAGACGTGCGTTAAGGGAGCAAGCCATGAGCGTAAGACAGATGTCTACCAGCCAAGGAGAGAGGGCCCAGAAGAAACCAACCCACCCAACCAGCCTCTAGAACTGTGAGATGATAAAATTTGTTTGAGGCACCGGGTCTGTGATATTGATACTTTATTCCTTAGCAAACTCACAGAGTCAGCTTTCTCGCCAGTGGAGCCTACCTCCCAAACTTCTCTCAGTCTGTCTTTTCCCTCCATTTTCACGGCCTTTACTGTGACATAAACCCCTATCATCTCCCTGGATTCCTGTAGCAGCTTTTAGTGTTACTGAACCAGGTTCATTTGCCCGATGCGCTGCAGGGCAAACACTGAGATGCTGAGGTTGGCAGCAAAGAGAGTTAATTCATGAGGCATTCAAGTGAGAAGATGGAAGAACAGGTCTCAGATCCACTTCCCTTAGAGCAAGAGGCTCAGGATATTTGTATGATCAAGGAGCAGGTGATCAGAGGTGTGGGGAAAGGTGATGGGAGGCAGGAAAAAGGTGAAGTAATCTGTGTTCTGCACAGGTGTAACTGAGTTAGGTGCTTCTTCCTGGGATGTGTGTTTAGAAAATGGCAGTGTCAGCATGATCTGAGGGTCAAGTTTTGGGCCCATCAAAAGTCATTCATTGGACATTCCAACAAGCCCAGTTAAATGGTCAGTGGTCTTGACTGATTTGAACAGGGCAAAATTATGTCTCTGAAAAACAACTTGAGCAATCATTACTATAGTGACTCATATGTCAGAGACGTCATCTGTTGTTGTTAAGTCGCTAAGTTGTAGCTGACTCTTTTGCAACCCCATGGACTGTAGCCTGCCAGACTCCTCTGTCCATAGGATTTCCTAGGCAAGAATACTGGAGTGGGTTTCCATTTCCTTCTCCAGGGGATCTTTAGAACCCAGGGACTGAACTCACCTCTCCTGCACTGGCAGATGGGTTTTTACCATTGAGCCACCGATCTGTAAGGGGCAGTTAGAGGAGTCTTGTACTATATTGTTTACGTTTTTGAATTGAAAATCTCTCAGTGTCTGACTCTTTGTGACCCCATGGACTATACAGTTCGTGGAATTCTCCCAGGCAGAATACTGGAGTGGGTATTCAGTATTCTGTTCAGTATCTACTGAATCTACTCAGGATCTACTTCCCTGACAATGGACTGAACCCAGGCCCCCTATAGGGGAGTGTGGAGCCATTAGCCCCTGGACCACCAGGGAAGTCCCCAGAATATTATTTATTAAGCAGGTTATAGTTTAAGGGATCTAATTGATAATGACCCTTGGTTTTACAAACTTGCCTTTCTGCTTTCACTCTGATGCCTCTGACATTTTTTTTTTCTTCACCCAGCCACCAGCAGCATGCTTTATAAACACACTGGGATCGTGTCTCTCCCCTGCTTAAAATTCTTCAGTGGCTCCCTATGACTTTCAGGGTAAAGACCCAGCTCCTCAGTCACAAGCTCCCATTTAGTTGAGCCTTGTGTGTCCTTCAGTTTTATTGCCACTTCCCTTCTATCCCCTCACTCTGGTCTTTTTTGGGGTCTGAATTAACCTTTCTTCCAGCTCTGCAATCTCTACCAGGAATGCTCCTCCTGACCCCGCCCTACTCTCTGTTGATGGCCCTCCTTCCCTGAGGCCTCCGTTAGTGCAGTTCCTCAGGCGGTGACCAGGTTAGATTTCTTCTGCCACGTGCTTTCTTAATGTCCTGGACTCTCCCATTGTAGCAGCTACCTGTTTATAATTAATAATATGTGCAATGACTTATTTAGTGTCTTATCTAGAGTGTAGACTCCATGGGGGCAGGATTGAAACAATTATTTATTTCTTTGGCTGCATCAGATCTCAGTGGTCACACGCAGGATCTTTGATCTTCCTTGTGATGCGTGGGATCTTTAGTTGTGGCATGCAAACTTAGTTTTCGGCACGTGGGATCTAGTTCTCTGACCAAGGATCAAACCCTGGTCCCCTGTGTTGGGAGCACCGAGTCTTAACCACTGGACCATGAGGGAAGTCCCAGGGGGCAGGATTTTTGTTCTATTTGTTCACTTCTGTGAATCGACACCGGGAACAGTGCCTGGTTGTACAGTGGGGGCTCAGTCCATGTTGGTTGACGAACAAATGAATGCATGGAATCACCGGAGAGGCCTGGCCCAGGTCTGTCTTGGTCCTTCCTGTTTCTCCAGCACCCAGAGCGGTGCCAGTCACAGAATAAACTCCCTGTGAATATTAGGGGGGTGTGGTAAGAGAGGAGGAAGGGGAGGGAAGCGGGGGTCCCTGGTGGGTGGAACTGAATCTCATCAGACAGAGCTTCCCTGGGTTGGACTCCTTCTCAGGGAGCTCTTGGTTCCAGGGGCCAACCTCTTGCTAGGAGACAGTCTGGCATCACTGTGATGGGGACACAGCCGCAGCGCTCCTGGAGTCAAGTCAAAAAATGGGGGTGGGGGAGATTCCGGGTGGAAGGAGCGGAAGAAAGGGGCTGGTTGGAAAGGCAGAGGAGAGGAGGAGGCTGCTGAGGAGACATTGTTTCCAGGCTTCCCTGGTCCTGCTTTCGGGGCCATGCGAGGGCCATGTGAGGACTTAGGGGGAGGCTGCCTGGAAGCTCGCCTACACTCACTCCGCGTGTGAGTTCCCCACAGCAGGGCATTGGGCTGACGGGGCTGCCTGCCTGGTCTTCACCACCGCACATGTGCTGCTGGGGTTCCCCCTTGCTTCCCCAAACCGTGGGCGGGCTTTTCTTGGGGGCGAAAGGATGGAATGTCTGTATGAAGCTTCCGTTCTAGAAAACAGATTCCTTCTTCTCTCCCAAGACGTCCAGCTCTTCTGATATCTGGGAAGCTTGAATTCATTCCAGAGGTTCTTCAGCAGATGGGCCCTGTTATTCAGAGAGCCCTCTGTCGGCTCCTCCCAGCAGGCTGGCCTTGCCAAAGGAATCTTTCCTCTGAAACTCTCCATGCCTCAGCTTCCTGCGTTTTAACGCACTTCAGCACGTTGTCAAGCTGTTTGGGTTTGGATGGCAAAGCCGTCAAATGTCTTTAAGAAGAGGGGAAAAGAAACCCATGCCCAGCCAACCAGAGCCTTCTTGGGAAACATTCACAGGCCTGGCTTGGGCTCCAGATTGGATCTGGAGCTGAGAATCTGCCTGGAGGAGAGTGCTGGTGAGAGACCATGGGTTCTCAGGGCTCCACCTGATGTGGTTCCTCCAGCCAAGAGTCCTTGGGCGTCGGGGACCACATCCTTGCTTCCAAGGATGTCTTCAGCTTCTTCTCTCTCTTTCTCCCCCAGCTAAATGGCTTGACGCAGTTACTTTTGACTGAATTAGCAGTTCCTCAAGCACAACATAGATAAGAAAAAGTTGGAGGCAAAGTGTAAATGAGGAGATGGAAAGATTGACTATATTAAAATGCTCACTAAGGGTACCACAGAAATGTGATGGGATAATTCACTGAGATTGCTTTGTGCTTTGCTGATGCTGCTACAGTAGAATCAGAGATTGCTTGCAATTTCTTTGGGCTTTTGGTGTTTTTCCTTCTATCCAGCCTCTTTCCAAGTAAGCATCTTCTCATCTCAGGTGGAGAGAACTGGACTCTTACGTCTCAGGTAAGCCTGCAGGGAAGGAGAGCATGCCTTCCTCGCCTTTGCTCCCAGACCCCAGGAGCTCTTTGCAGCAGGCTCTCAGCATTCCGAAAGCTTCTCTATGCCTCGGTTTTCTCATCTGTAGAATGAGGTTCACCCTCATGGGGCTGTTGTGAGGATTAAATGAGTTAACATAGGCAGAATGCCTGGCATGGACTAAGTGCTCGATTAATGAATTTTTACCATCACTCATGTATAGAGTTAGGGGGAAAGAACTATTTAGCATACGTATAAGTCAGAGTTCTCCAGAGAAACAGGACCAGGAGGGTCTGTGTCTGTATGACATCATATAAATATCTATATCTGTATCTAGACCTGTGCTTTATCTATACCTATACCTCTCTCCCCATATATATGTATATACACACCATATATATAATACATGCATATTTATATGTATATATATAATACACACACATATATATAACACACACACATATATGTATATATATATAATATGCACATACAATTTATTGCAAGGAACTGGCTTGCACGACTGTAGGGGCTGGCAAGTCTGAGGTTTGCAGGGCAGGTGGGCAGGCTGAATACTCAGTCTTGAGGCAGTCTTTGTCCTCCGAAAAGTCTCAGTTTTGCTCTCAAGCCCTTTCAATTGATTGGATGAGGCCCACTCACAATCCTGGAGGATAATCTCCTTTACTTAAAGTCAACTGATTGCAGGTGTTCACTATATCCACAAAAATACCTCGCACAATACCTAGATGAGCTTTTGATAGAATAAGCTAGGTGCTACAGCCAGGCCAAGGTGATGTATAAAGCTCGCCATTGGAGCATGACATTCCTAATCTAGCCAGCTTGTTCCCCTGTATGGAAGACTACTCGGACCAACTGCATCTGACCTCCCGGAAGCCTTCCTTTCTGCTCCCACACCTCTGCCTCCCCGTTAAGACTGCCCCCACACCTCCATTTCTGACCTCCGACATGGCTACTCTCTTGTTAATTTCCCCTGTGGGTAGGGGAATTAGGGGGTGACCTTTGGATTCTTGGGGTGGCAGAAAGGAGGAAGACTGAAGAGGGAGTCAGGATACATGGAGACAGATGGCTACTCCTTTCTTTCTGTTGACACTGACTGTTAAAGGAAAGAAGGATCAGACCTCATCCACTGCCAGCATGAATCTTATGCCAGAGCTCATGCAGCTTTTAGAAACTCATTCAACTGACAGTGTGTCTGTCTCCTCCCCAGTCTTCTTTTTTTTTTAATAGTTTTTTTTAAAAATGTGGACCATTTTTAAAGTCTTTCCTGAATTTGTTACAATACTGTTTCTGTTTTACATTTTGGGTTTTTGTTTTTTTTTGGCTTGGAGGCATGTGGAATCTTAGCTCCCTGACCACAGATGGAACCTGCATCTTCTGCACTGGAAAGTGAAGTCTTAACCACCAAACTGCCAGGGAAATCCCCTGGTCTTGAGTGATGTTAATAAGCTCCCTTTCATGTTTCCTGCTCTGTCTAGCTTCCTTTCCTTGATCACAATAGATGGGGGAGGGAAGGGCTGCCCTTTCCCAGTGGCTGATGACTGTCACCCAGCTGGGAGGTTTGATTGGAAGACGAGACCCTGGCGTGTGTTTCTCCATCAGCCATGAAGCATGTCTTCCACTCCTGCCTGCCACAGGCTTATGACTCTTAAAACTTATTACAAACAGCTTGTCACAGTCTCCCCTGGTTGTAAAATTTTATTTTAAAACATTTTATGCTCCAGAATATTTACAGATAAAATTTGTACTGTTTGGGAGTTGCTTCAAAATAGTGCAGGAGGGACAAGAGGGTGGTGTATAGTGGAAACCGGATCAGCTGCAGAGAGAATTGTTGAAGCTGGGTGGTGGGTATATGCGGGCTTAATCGGCTATACCTTTCTGTGTACTAATGAATGGGGCTTCCCTGGTGGCTCAGTGGTAAAGAATCTGCCTGCAATGCAGGAGATGCGAGCTCGATTCCTGGAAGATCCTCTGGAAGAGGGAATGGAAACCCACTCCTGTATTCTTGCCTGGGAAATTCCACGGACAGAGGAGCCTGGCAGGCTACAGTCCATAGGATCACAAAGAGCCTGACACAACTGAAGCGAAATAGCACACACCCACGTACTATTGAATATGTTGACAATTTTCCATAATGAAAACTTTAAAAAGAGAAAAAAACCCCACATTGNCAAGGTGATGTATAAAGCTCGCCATTGGAGCATGACATTCCTAATCTAGCCAGCTTGTTCCCCTGTATGGAAGACTACTCGGACCAACTGCATCTGACCTCCCGGAAGCCTTCCTTTCTGCTCCCACACCTCTGCCTCCCCGTTAAGACTGCCCCCACACCTCCATTTCTGACCTCCGACATGGCTACTCTCTTGTTAATTTCCCCTGTGGGTAGGGGAATTAGGGGGTGACCTTTGGATTCTTGGGGTGGCAGAAAGGAGGAAGACTGAAGAGGGAGTCAGGATACATGGAGACAGATGGCTACTCCTTTCTTTCTGTTGACACTGACTGTTAAAGGAAAGAAGGATCAGACCTCATCCACTGCCAGCATGAATCTTATGCCAGAGCTCATGCAGCTTTTAGAAACTCATTCAACTGACAGTGTGTCTGTCTCCTCCCCAGTCTTCTTTTTTTTTTAATAGTTTTTTTTAAAAATGTGGACCATTTTTAAAGTCTTTCCTGAATTTGTTACAATACTGTTTCTGTTTTACATTTTGGGTTTTTGTTTTTTTTTGGCTTGGAGGCATGTGGAATCTTAGCTCCCTGACCACAGATGGAACCTGCATCTTCTGCACTGGAAAGTGAAGTCTTAACCACCAAACTGCCAGGGAAATCCCCTGGTCTTGAGTGATGTTAATAAGCTCCCTTTCATGTTTCCTGCTCTGTCTAGCTTCCTTTCCTTGATCACAATAGATGGGGGAGGGAAGGGCTGCCCTTTCCCAGTGGCTGATGACTGTCACCCAGCTGGGAGGTTTGATTGGAAGACGAGACCCTGGCGTGTGTTTCTCCATCAGCCATGAAGCATGTCTTCCACTCCTGCCTGCCACAGGCTTATGACTCTTAAAACTTATTACAAACAGCTTGTCACAGTCTCCCCTGGTTGTAAAATTTTATTTTAAAACATTTTATGCTCCAGAATATTTACAGATAAAATTTGTACTGTTTGGGAGTTGCTTCAAAATAGTGCAGGAGGGACAAGAGGGTGGTGTATAGTGGAAACCGGATCAGCTGCAGAGAGAATTGTTGAAGCTGGGTGGTGGGTATATGCGGGCTTAATCGGCTATACCTTTCTGTGTACTAATGAATGGGGCTTCCCTGGTGGCTCAGTGGTAAAGAATCTGCCTGCAATGCAGGAGATGCGAGCTCGATTCCTGGAAGATCCTCTGGAAGAGGGAATGGAAACCCACTCCTGTATTCTTGCCTGGGAAATTCCACGGACAGAGGAGCCTGGCAGGCTACAGTCCATAGGATCACAAAGAGCCTGACACAACTGAAGCGAAATAGCACACACCCACGTACTATTGAATATGTTGACAATTTTCCATAATGAAAACTTTAAAAAGAGAAAAAAACCCCACATTGAGTTCAGTTCAGTTGCTCAGTCATGTCCGACTCTTTGTGACCCCATGAACTGCAGCACGCCAGGCCTCCCTGTCCATCACCAACTCCTGGAGTTCACTCAAACTTATGTCCATCGAGTAGGTGATGCCATCCAGCCATCTCATCCTCTGTCATCCTCTTCTCCTCCTGCCCCCAATCCCTCCCAGCATCAGAGTCTTTTCCAATGAGTCAACTCTTCGCATGAGATGGCCAAAGTACTGGAGTTTCAGCTTTAGCATCACTCCTTCCAAAGAACACCCAGGGCTGATCTCCTTTAGAATGGACTGGTTGGATCTCCTTGTAGTCCAAGCGACTCTCAAGAGTCTTCTCCGACACCACAGTTCAAAAACATCAATTCTTTGGCGCTCAGCTTTCTTCACAGTCCAACTCTCGCATCCATACATGACCACTGGAAAAACCATAGCCTTCACTAGACGGACCTTAGGCGGCAAAGTAATGTCTCTGCTTTTTAATATGCTATCTAGGTTGGTCATAACGTTCCTTCCAAGGAGTGAGCGTCTACTATGAAGTCCTTAAGTATGTTTTCAAATAGTGTTTCTTAAGAATATATTCAAGGTTCCACAGATGTTTGATTAAAATTTCAGTTTTTAATATATTCTTAACTCTTTAAGGATTGGACTGACAGGATGTGGGAATATAGAGGTGGGACTGACAAAATCTAGAAAGGGCCAGACAGTGAACTTTTTTTGTGTGTGTGTGTCCATATCATGAGGCTTGCGGGATCTTACTTCCCCAACCAGGGCTTGAACCCAGGTCCACAGCAATGAAGGCACTGAGTGCTAACCACTGGATTGCCAGGGAACTCCCCAGTGAACATTTCTCTTTGCAGGCTATATAGTTATATAGTATAAAAGCAGCCACAGGCAATGTGTAAATGAATGCACATGGCTGTACTCCAATAAAACTTTATTTATGAACATTGACATTTGAATTTCATTTAATTTTCACATGTCACTAAATAGCCTTTTGGTTTAAAAAAATCACGGAAAGATATAAAGAGCATTCTAAGCCTGCAGACCTTACAAAAACAAATGGCTGACTGGATTTGACTTGCATGCCGTAGTTTGAAAAGACGGTGCCATAGATGATAATTTAACACACTGGGGATGACTGACCAGGTAATTTGTCCTTCCAGGGCTGAGTTTTGTTTTTGTTTTTTCCTTGAACAACTTGGAGAAATAAAACCTGCTCTGTCATCTCTGTGCATGTTAACAACAACAACAGCAACAAAAAGCAAAGCAAAACACACAAGCCAACTTCAGAGTATGCTGATTGAAAAAGAAACAATTAAGGCATTTTCCTCCGGCTCCAGTGGTTAAAATTTTTGCCTTCCAATGCAGTGGGTGCGGGTTTGGCCCCTTTTTGGGGGTTAGGACCCCAAATGCCTGTGGCCAAAACAAAACAAAATAAAACACAGAACAGAAATAGTATTGAAACAACTCAATAACGACTTTAAAAATGGTCCACTCAAAAAAATCTTTAAAAAGAAGAATCCAACAATTAAAATGTGACAAAAGTACAGAAGTGAAGTTCCCTTTCTCATTGCCTACCCTCTGGCCCACTACTCAGAGGCAATGGCTGAGGTCCCAGCCCTCGGGGATCCTAAAACACACTTGTCCATCCTTTTTCTTCCTCCCCAGAAGGCCAGATTTACATCAATGCTGCCCTAAGGACTAAGCAAAAGACAAAGGTTAGCTGGCCACTTCCCCTAATATGAAGAATTACGCACTTTACCTTTTGAGAATCAGTCCACCCACTGGCAGGTGAACGCTTAGAACTGATAAACCACGAGAGAAGGGAAGGATTGTACGTCTGACCTGTGTACACGTCTCGGTGTTGATTTAAAGTTCTGTGGTTTATGATACCTGTGAGCTGGACCCCCCAGGGAACCTGGAGCAAATCTTTCTTCCTGTCTCACCTTCCCCATGTGTCTGGCCCCATTGGAATCCCCAGCTTTGGGGAGGTAGGTTATCTGATCAACCTGTGGGTCTGATGTCTCTTGTGGATTTTCTTTTCTTTTCTTTTTTTTTGGTTGTTGTTTCCCCTCTCTTTGCTTTTTCTTTTGATTTTCTGAGAGTGGACGCTAATTTGACTTGCAGCTTCCTTTCTATGCTTTCCTTTGGGAATCAAACTGGGTTATTTTTGTTCATGAGATGGTGAAATACACTGAAAATAGAGAGAAAAAAAGCGTGAGAGAGAATATGCCCGCTGCTTCCACTGGGATCCTCGCTGGCTGCTCCTGAGTTTTCCATGGAAAGCACTTAGATACTCAGAACAAAGTCTAAGTGGTTTGTGGGCTGCATTTCTGTTTCAGAACCAGGAGAGAAGAACCTCAGGGATTAGCTGATCCAAACCCGTTTCCATATAGGTGGAGAAACCAAGGCTTATCGAGGCGGATGGCAGGAGAGGGGAGGGGTGTATAAACAGGAGGGAGGTACAGATGGGGGAGGTGAGCAGGCCTGGGGCTTGGAGTAGGTGGGGGGGATGTGCTGTAGGTGTGTCAGGGTTGAGAGATGAGCGGGGAGGGGGCCAGGCTGATGCTTCCTCTTGGGGGTTAAAAGGCTACTGGAAGACTTCGGCAGGGGGGTCTTGGGCTCTGTTATGCTTCAGAAACTTCTTTCTGTGAAGGAGGGAAGTGTGATGTGAAGCTGGAGGCTGGAAGACTTGGGAGGGGTGAGGAAGGACAGACCGCAGATGTGGAGGTTTGGTGGCAGATGGAAGGAATGAGAGGAGGTATTGGTTGGGAGCCAGGCAGAACCAAGGCTCGGGGCTTTTGTCCAGGTGGCGAGTCCATCTGAAGGACTGCCCGAAGGAATCTGTGAGGCGGGGGGGGGAGAGACCGAAGATAGGAGAGGGTTGCCACAATGGGAGGCCTTGGAGGTGGTGAGCCCGGGCCAGGTGGCGGAGAAGGGGAGGACTCAGGGGGCAGGCGCTGGCTTTCACAGGTTGGGGACCCAGACTAGAGTTTTGGCCCAGCCACAGAGGGCTGACCTGTGACATCCCTGTCCACGGTCAAGTCCCTGACCATAGGGCCATTGGCCACTGAGAGGACAAGTCAGATGGGTGGGTTCTGGAAACCCCAGGGTCTGCAGCGTCCCCAGCCCCACAGCCAGCCACCAACTCACCCTCCTTACTCTTGGAAGTAGAATCCAGGTGGTGCTGGCTACTGTTTAAAGAAGGTTGATGTGAAAAAGAGGAAGAGGTAATGACCTGAATGAAAACCACTGATTGGACGTCTGGGAGCAAACTCTTAGCATCCGTGTGCTCATGCTGACTTCTTTGGGCAGGTTCCTCACATAATATCAAGTCCCGCTCCAGCCGTGTTTATTTCAGATCCTTTCCAATCTCTGACAATTAGTTTTTTGGCCATTAAACTGGGCTGAAGCAGGAATACTTTAATGTGCTTATTTATATCTCATTGGCTACAGAAGTTCCCTCATAAGTAAGCTCTATGATCCCCGAAGTGTCTGTGTGAGAGCTTAAATGGACTCATCAATTTCTCAGCTGGTCTTCCTGGAAGGTCACCCTTGAAGTAAATTGCATCTTTGTCGCCCCTGATCTCACAGCCCTTTTACCACTTTCGCCTCATTTTTGAGCGTGAGGACCTTAGAATCATAGAGTTACAGGGTTCAGATCAATTTGAGAGAGGAGGTGGGGGCCGTGCAGGGAGGGCCTTCCCAGCTGAGGAGTCTAGATAAATATGTGGAGGGGCCCCACAGAGCCGGGCACCTTCAGAGAGCTGGAGCCTGTGGCCGAGGGGCTGAGACCTGGATGACAGGGAGGCTGCTGCGTGCTAGTCATGGGAGGATCTTGAAACAGGAGACGGTACCATCAGGCCTCACCTGCAGAAGATCATTTGGCTGCATGGTGGAGGATGCATGGAGGGAGGAGAGGCAGGCAAGGGTCCCACTGAACGTGACCAGCTCCCACACCTTATCAGAGCCAGCTCAAACCAGCTTCATGATTACAGAGCCCAGTGCAAAGTGCAAATGAGAAGCATCTTATTCAAAATTTAAGCACAGTGGGGTATTATTCAGCCATATAAAGGAATGAAGTACCAATCCCTGCTCCAACATGGATGGACCTCAAAAACATGATGCTAAAGGGAAAGAAGCCAGACACAAAAGGTCACAGATATTTTGTGATTCCGTTTTTGTGGGATATCCAGAATAGGTAAATTCATAGAGACAGAAAGTACAGTAGTGGTTGCCAGGGGCCTGAGGAAGCATTGACTACTTAATGGATATGAGGTTTCATCTTGGGATAATGAAATAGTTTTGAAACTGAAGGTGGTGGTTACGTGAGATCATGAATGCACTAAATGACATGGAATAGTACTCTTTAAAGTGGTTAGTTTTATGTTATGTGAATTTTTACCTTAATTAAAAAAACATATTCTCAGATGCTGGAGATTAGGATGTGGCCACTGCCACCCCTGAATGAATGATGAAACCAGTCAGTCCTAAAGGAAATCAGCCCCTGAATATTCATTGGAAGGGCTGATGCTGAAGCTGAAGCTCCAATACTTTGGCCACCTGATGCCACGGACTGACTCATTGGAAAACACCCTGATCCTGGGAAAAATTGAAGGCAGGAGGAGAAGGGAATGATAGAGATTGTTGCATGGCATCACCGATTTGATGGACATGAGTTTGAGTGAACTCTGGGAGTTGGTGATGGACAGGGAGGCCTNCAATACTTTGGCCACCTGATGCCACGGACTGACTCATTGGAAAACACCCTGATCCTGGGAAAAATTGAAGGCAGGAGGAGAAGGGAATGATAGAGATTGTTGCATGGCATCACCGATTTGATGGACATGAGTTTGAGTGAACTCTGGGAGTTGGTGATGGACAGGGAGGCCTGGCGTGCTGCAGTCCATGGGGTCGCAAAGAGTCGGACACCACTGAGTGACTGAACAACGACAAGAAGGTTGGCAGGGAGTCATTATTCTGCCTACCACACTTTTCTAGAATGATGTTGGCTTTCTGACCTAATAGATTTCAGAGCTAAATTTTTCTAAAAACCTTAGTTTCTCAAAAGAGTTCAGAGATTCTATTATAGTTTTTAGATAAACTATTCTTCTGCTGCTATCTGTATGCATTTATGAAGATCTGTTTATTTACAGTGGTAGCTACTCTAAATACATGGTAACTTGGACATTTTTGATGGCTATTATGAATTCCATGCCAGAATTATGTGTCATTAGCTATTCTCTTTACAGTTCACCTAGTCTGCAAGACAGAGGCTGGTTAAGTGTCAACAGAAGACTAAAGGACCACAAGGGCAGGCTTTGAGCTAAATTATTTAGTCCAACCCTCTTACTTGATCCATCACAAAATTTGAGAATTGCAGGCAAACTTCTCCTCCAAGCACCCTGATGATCTCCAAGCTTGATTGAAAGGCTCTGAGTGAAGGGAACTCACTACCTGTCATAGCAAATTACCCCAAGGTTGAATATTTCAGTGCCTGGAATGCTCTTATTTTCCTGCAGTGGAAACATGCCTTCCTTTAGTTTACACCGACAGGCTCTGGTTCTGTCCTCTGGGGCACACCATTTATCCTTCTGCTGCTGCTGCTAAGTTGCTTCAGTTGTGTCCAACTCTGTGCGACCCTNTTATTTTCCTGCAGTGGAAACATGCCTTCCTTTAGTTTACACCGACAGGCTCTGGTTCTGTCCTCTGGGGCACACCATTTATCCTTCTGCTGCTGCTGCTAAGTTGCTTCAGTTGTGTCCAACTCTGTGCGACCCTATAGATGGCAGCCCACCAGGCTCCCCCGTCTCTGGGATTCTCCAGGCAAGAACACTGGAGTGGGTTGCCATTTCCTTCTCCAATGCATGAAAGTGAAAAGTGAAAGTGAAGTCGCTCAGTCATATCCGACTCTTAGCGACCTCATGGACTGCAGCCTACCAGGCTTCTCCATCCATGGGATTTTCCAGGCAAGAGTACTGGAGTGGGGTGCCATTGCCTTCTCCGAGTTATCCTTCTGGAGGGAGGTAAAGGCAGAGATCGGATCCCTTCTTTTAATTTATTTATTGGGTGTGCTGGGTCTTTGTTGCTGTGCTGGGCTTTCTCTACTTGTGGCAAGTGGGGGGTACTCGCTAGTTGCTGTGTGTGGGCTTCTCGTGGCAGCGGCTTCTTCTCTTGTTGGGAACACTGCCTCTGGGTATGCAGGCTCAGAAGCTGTGGCATATGGACTTAGTTGCCCCATGACATGTGAAATCTTCCCAAACCGGGGATGGAACCCATGTTCTCTGCTTTGGCAGGCAGATTCTTAACCACTGGACCACCAGGGAAGTCCTGGTCCCTTCTTCTTAAATCTAAGTGTCCCCTATTATCTTGCAAACTTCTTCAGGGCCTGCCCCTCCTCCCTAGGCACAACAAAGTTATTTGAATCACTGTTCAAACCTGCTGACCGGTTCTCCTTACCCCTATCCTAATGGCACTACTCTCAGGCTCCTTCTCAGGTTGCTGCCCCCTTCTCATGTAGGAATCTCATGTAGAAGCCCTTCTTCTGGTCCTTTAGTCCCAAAGTGGGGCTTTTTGATCTCCTGAGAAAGCAAAGCCTCACTCTAGAGGCACGCTGAGCTTGCTGACCCTCACTGAAAGGGAAGTGGTCTGTTAGTGGCTGAATTGTGTCTCCCTTCAACATTTATATGTTGAAGTTCTAGCACCCAGTACCTCAGAGTGTGGCTGTATTTGGAGACGGAACCTTTTAAGAGGTGATTAAGGAAAAATGAGGTCATATGGGTGGACCCTGTTGTCCTCAGAAGAAGAGATCAGGACACAGAGGGAAGAGCACGCGAAGATACAGGGAGAAGATGGGCATTTACAAACCAAAGACAGAGCATCCGGAGGTGGCAATGCTGCTAATGCCTTGATCTTGAACTTCCAGCCTCCAGAACTGGGAGAAAATACGTTTCTGTGGTTTAAGTTTCCCAGGCTGTCACAGCCCTGGCTAACCAATACAGGGTCCTGGTCAGGAGAACCTCCCAGGCTGCTCCTGCTTTTCTCCCTTTCAGAGGGTCAGTCCCTACACAATCTCTACCCTTGGCTAGCCCAGGGTACAGAGAGCGACTTCTGCCTGAAGCAGAAAAAAACTAAAACCAAAACCATGGTTTCAGTTCGCAGCAGGCCTCCCCTCTCCTGCAACTTTAACAGCATTCCATGCTTCTCCAGGAAGCTGAGTCCTAATTTTAGTGCTTGCTAATGAATTATCTCCTCCCCCATTTGGACTGTGGGGTTATTGTCCCAGGTGCCCAAAGTGGCAGCTCAGACTCACCTTTTCATTTCTAATGGAGGGAAAATGGATTTAATAAGGCTACCAGCAGGGACATTCTGGTGAACAGCATGGATTTGGCTGTACTCTAGGAATATTTCTAAATGCTCCAGGTCCAGGGGGTGAGGTGATGGTGCCTAAACATTGCTTATCACAGCAGACAGTGGCCTGAGGGTCTGGGTGGGGCCTGATCTCCAGAATGAAGCTGGACGTGGGTAGCTGAGGTGGGTTTTCTAACTCTGGCAGCTGGAAGTCCTCACCGTAGCAGACTTGCCACACAGTGGTCTTACGCGCCTTCATGGACAGGGTTTTAGACTCATTATTAGCCAAATGCCTTAGTCACAATCAAAGCAGAACAAAGTTCATCTCTTTCTCTGGGTTCAGCCAAGATGGCATCTCAAGGCAGAATTGATGCTAAAAGCTGAGAAAGGTCAGAGCAGAAAGCAGACACGACTCTCTGGTTGGCTGAGCTAGGTCACCAGGAGCAAACAAGGCGGAGGACAGGAGGTAGGGGTCTATAAGTGAGGGTCCCAAGATGGACCCTTATCTCTGACAGCCTGCTGTTTTCCATGTTCAGTGCTATAGGCCAAAACAGGTTGTCTTGGTTACAGAGCCTGTTTTCGTATAGGAGCAAAGGGCAGATGTATTAATGTCTGTTTGTGTCAAATGCAGGAGATATGAAGGAAGGTGAGGGATTTAAACAGCTGGGGGTGGGGTTTTTTGACCTGGATGAGGCAGGGTGATTTACAAGGAGGAGGAGGTGGTCACGAAGACTCAAGTAGCATGGGGCCTCTGTCATTTGCCCCTCTCCGCTTGATGCTCAGCTCTGAGCCCACTCTGGGCCGCACTGAGCACTAACGAGTTGGGTTTTCTGAGGTTCTGGACTCTCTGGGTTGAGATCCTATACATGCTGAGGCTCCCTGAGCTTCTGTTGCTGACAGAGTTTTGGGTCGCCTAAGGTTATGATCCCTGGGGAAACTTCTGTGGTGTAAGTCTTAAAATTAAGGCACAATTTGATGGGCTGCCATGATTATCTGGTGAAACTTAGGGGGCCTTGAATGCCCAGCTGCAAGTGTCTCTCTCCACTCTGTTCCCACACTTAAGGTCCTCTTACCAAAGAACCCTCCTTCTCCGGGGGCCTGGGTACAGCTCCTGCTTATCCCTCAAGTAGTAGGTTTCTGCTTTCTGCCAGATCATGGAATTACTCCAACAAGACAATCACATCCTCTCTTGGGAACCAGGGGTCAGCCCAGCCTTCTGATGCTATAAAACCTGCCTCCCACAGACTCTGGTCTGTTCTCTGTGTTCTGGAGTACAATGCCTGTGTGGCCTCGTGTGACATGCAGTGTTCTCACCCAGACTCTGAGTATATACCATCAATCTGCCCATCCTATCTGTTCAATGATGGGTGAGCAGATTATTTGGGCATTCCCATAACCTTGGAGCAGAAATCTCTCCTTCATCAGCAAGGTGAATAGGAGATGATTAAAATAGACTCTCTTCCCAGCCATGCTTGGTGTCTGTCATGTTAGACTCTCTGGAGAATGGAACGGCTGTCTCAATTTAATTCAATTAGACCTTTGAGTTGCTCAGGCCAAATTCCCTTGGGCCAGGTGGGAGGGTCAAGCCTGGGCACCTCCATCCTCCACCTCGGAGGTCATTCTCTGCTCCTTCCTTTGATCCAGTGTATCAGATCCAGCTTCTTAGGAGCTCTGCTAGCAATCCACAAGCCTTTCTCCTCTTTTATCCTTTGAGGCACTGATAAAATAAGACCCCCTGATGACTGTCTTGGTGTGCCAACATTCCCATAGTTCAGATGCTTTCTTTCAAGATGAATGAATAAATGAGCAAGAGGGAGAAATGACTCTGTATAATACAGGCTTGATGTTCCCCAGGGGTGTGTATTAGTTAAGATAAAAGGCACAGCTGTTTTAACAAAAAACCCCAAATAATGTGGCTAAAGGACAGAGAAGCTTGTCTCCCATACAGTAGTCAGAGGTGACATCCTAGGTCAGGAGGTAGCTCTGCTCCACAGTTATTCAGGAGCCCAGGCTGAGAGTGCCTGTGCCATCTTCATGTGTCTTCCAAGTCACTCTGATTATCAGTAGGAGGAGTGTTGCTGTTTGATTGCTCAGTTGTGTGTGACTCTTTGTGATCCTGTGGACTGTAGCCTCGCCAGACTTCTCTGTCCATGGGATTTTCCAGGCAAGAATACCGGAGTGGGTTGCCATTTCCTTCTTCAAAGGAGGATTGAATCTGCACCTACTGCATCGACAGGCAGATTCTTTACCATTGAGCCAGTGGGATAGGAGGGGAAAGATATGCAAATCCAGGGCCATCAGTGCCATAAACTCTTAGTAAGCAAGTGAGACAGAAATAGCACATGTCCTGTTCACTCATATTCCATCACTGGAATGGGTACATTGCCATGCTTAGCCTCCTAGGAATCTGGGAAGTGCATTTCCTAGCTGAAGGGCCATGTCCCAAGCACAACAACTAGGGAACAAAGAGAGAATGGATTTGGGTGGACAGCTAGCTGTCTTAAAGAGCATCTTAATGTAGCTGAAGGGACATAGGACTGGTAGTCAGAGGATACTAGTTCAAGTCCTGGCTTCCCCGCTTGTTAGCTACATGCACTTGGGCAAGCACCTTTCCACTGTAACCTCACCTTCTTCATCTGCGAAATGAAGATCACAGTCCTGTTTCCCTCACTGAGTTGTCCTGAGGGTCAAAATGAGATGACATATAAACTCTTTATTGTTGGCATGCATAAGATACGCTGAAGTTCTTGGCTCTTTCTGGCCTTCACATTCTGTGCCCTGGGGTAGGGTGCTCTTGCCTTAGTATCCTGGTCACCTGTGATGCTCATCTTCACTGTACTGGCTGTTTACTAGGAACGAGAGACTCACTGGGGGCTGAGGAGGGGTTAGCTTCAAGTGCTCAGGGCTCTCTAGCCAGCAGCTTTCTCTGGGAGCACCTGCCTCCACTTACAGCTTTAGGATTTCCTTTCTTCTTCTGGTGAGAGAGCGGAAAGAACTGAGAAAGGAAGATTTGAATCTTTGTGGTGGAGAAAAACAGGAATCCAACAGGCAAGCATCAGAACTGGGGCTTTCAATCTTGGGTCCACAGGCCCATGTCTGGACATTGGTGTTAAGAACTCCTTGGAGAGACAATACAAAAGTTTGTGAGTATGGTGCATGGTTTGTTTTTTTTTTTCTTCCAGGGAAGAGATTCCGTAAGTTTACTAAAATCTCAAAGGAGTTCCTGATACAGGAAGGGTAAGAGGCTTGTGTGAATGAATGACAGACAATTTCAATCAATACTGTATGAAAAGGACACTGGCCAAATGGGATATGTTGGAGAAGGCAATTCAGAAGCTGAGGAGACAGGGAGCATGTTTTCTAAGAAGGACATGTAGAGAGAAGTTATGCTGTTCAGTTTGGAGGAGAGAGATTGGGCCACAGGGATAGGACACACACGGCTGTCAGATAACCACAGGGCAGATGCTGTTGGTATTCTCACATCCCTGGCACTCGGCTCTTGAACTTGCTGATGACTTCCTACAGCAAGTTCCCCACAACTGTCTGAGAGTTTTCTTTGGCTGCTGACGCTTGCAGGAACACTGGACAGGTTGAAACACTAGGAGCAACACTCAGCCAATGATGCATGGAAATTGGTGGATAGAGCCACAGCTTCCTCACCTCTTGGGTGGGATAACTCTAAAATATGCTCAATAACAGCACTGAACAACAGAAATATGTGAGCCATAAATGGGAACCACACAGGTACTTTTATTTTTAAAAAATATTTATTTATTTATTTGGCTGTGTCGGGTCTTAGTTGCAGCACATGGGATCTTTTGTTGTGCGTTGTGGGATCTCCTTCCCTGACCGGAGTTCGAACCTGGGCCCCCTGCATAGAGAGCATGGAGCATTAGCCACTGGATCACCAGGGAAGTCCCCACACAAGTACTTTTAAATTAAGGAAAAAAGAACCAAGTGAAATCAATTTTAATGCTCTATTTTAACCCAGTATTTCAAAATATTGTCATTTCAATTCTTAATCGTTACTGACATATTTTACTTAAAAAAAAAAAAAAAAACACCCAGTGTGTGCTTCATACTTACTCCACATCTCAATTTGGACTAGCTTCACTTAGAATACACTAAGTATTCCATGTCTCCACATAGCTAGTAGCTGCTGTATTGGCCAGCATAGTTCTATATAATCTCCCAGAGGTTTCCCAGAGGGATTAAGCTATAATTGTCCACAGTGGTAACATGCTCAATACCCCCCATATTAGTTTTGTTCCATTCCCTGTCTCAGTTCCCATTCACCAACTAGGGGTTCCTCAAAGCACCTCCAAAATCAGTATCTGCTTTGGGGGTTCCCTTCCTAAGAGAGGCAGTCATAAGACCAAGGGTGCTCCAGATGATAACATTAGGACCTTGGTGTGAAAGTATCAGGAGTGCTCTTGGAGCAGCACTGCAGCTATTCATTCATTCATTCAAAAATATGTGATGAGCTCTTGCTATGTGCCGTGAATGGCTGGGGAATGGGTACGAAGCTCCCCATCACAGGAGGGGACCAGGAAGGTGCAGACAGACTTCTTGGTGGGGCAGCTCCACAAAGACTTAAGACTTTGTGAATCAGACTAGAATTTTGGTCACGTGCTGTCTGACATCCTTTGCAGCCTATAGATGCTGCCTTTTGTGATTCATCTGTGCCTCCGTGAAGCTTCTCACGTTGTTAATTGCCTGGCTCCTGTGGCACGTCGCTGCCTAAAGCTGCAAATCAAGGTTTTTGTGACATTTCTTCTCCAGCAGTGACTTGTGATTAGATTGTTGTTCCTAAAAAAGGTCCATTCCTCATCATCTTTGCAATTTCCCTTTGATTTTCTTGTTTGGCAAATTGCGGTTCTCCAGATAAAGACTGGTTTGGAGTCTACTCACTTTCCCCCTTCATTATTTGGCTAGAAAACACACCTAAAACTCCTGTGACTGGAAGGAAGCTCAGAGAACGTCTGATTCAATGGCTTCATTTCAGAGATGGGGATACTGAGGGCTGGTAATGGGGGAAACTGCCAACTCCAATTCACAGGGTTAAACAAAGGCTCAGGGGAGGTGGAAAGGAAGTTCCTGCGTCTCTGTAATTTCTTTCCCCACCCTGTGCCTCACCCTGGCCCAGCTCATGCCAAACCTACACCATCTGTATACATCACACTTATACAGCACTGCCCCAGGAAGGAAATGGTTCTTTTCCTGGTAGGAGAGACTGTTTTCAGTCTTGAATTGTCCTGTGGCTACTGGGGGTGGTCACACAATAGTTAGGGCCTGAATCAGGATTATGGGTCCTCCTTGAACAGCTGTGAAACTCTAAATGGGTCTCTTGGCCTCTCTGAGCATCAGTTTCCACTTCTAAGTGAAATACCACAATTGTTACATCACTTTGCTCTGGTGTTAAAGGACAAATAAATCCATGTTGCAGCCTCCAGGGGTTGGCCCCTGTTGAACCTGAAGATCCCTTTTATTCTGAGCTGCTCCTTGGTCGCAGTGCTTGAGTTTCTCGGACTTTTTTCTTAGCCCCTCAAATATGTTGGGGTTTTCTGCCCCTGGGCCTTTGTCTATGCTGTTTTCTCTGCCAACACTGCTCTTCATACCACCGTTTCTTCTTGAAAAAATACTTATTTATATTTTGGCACCAGACATGACTGTACCAGGTCTTAGTTGTGGCAGGCAGGATCTTTAGTTGCAGCATGTGGGATCTAGTTCCCTGACCAGGGATTGAGCCCAGGCTCCCTGCATTGGGAATGAGGAGTTTTAGCCACTGGACTGCCAGGGAAGTAGTCCCCCTTCACTTCATTGCTTATTCACTTAATGCCTGATCATCTTTCAGATCTTAACTCAGGAATGACACTCTCAGAGAGAAGTCTTCCTGGGCCCCCACCTGAGTCTAGGATTCCAGTTACATCATGGTATATCTCTTGTTCAGTGCGTCTGTCTCAGCTCTTCATTGCATTCTCATTGCAATTATCTGATTTTTGTCTGCCTCGTGCACTAAACTGTGGTGTGAAGGCATCCACTTTGAGCTTGTTATATGACTTAGCTTAGTTAATATTGAATACTTTTTGCAGGTAAGAAAACTGAACCTCAGAGAAAGGGAAGCGACATTCTCAAAGTCACCTGGAACCACAGGGAGAGCTGGGGTTCCACTCCTGTTAGTCTCATAGGTTTGTGAGGACATAGGTACAAGTCCATTGAAAACTGTAAACTGTTGTGTAAAAGATAAGGTTTTAGGGTGTTTTTTCAAAGGTATGGTCTAGGGGTTGTTCTTTGAACTACTTTCCAAGTCTGAGTTTTTGCCTCATAGGGACCCATGGGTGGCAGTTGATGACTATGGCCATTTAGGATGAACATTGGCTGGCTTTTTCCCCACAAGGGGCCCTTTTGCTCTGAATACCACATAATCTGAGTGTTTTTAAGTCAGCTAGTCCAGCTCTTTCCTAGCCATTCTGTCCTCTGGATCACATGTGAGGCCAGTGGTAACCCAAACTGTAGGAGAACACATGCTGCATTTCCAAACCAGGTTGGAGGTGAGTCAGACTGCCTAAACTAGACCTCACATTTCCAGCCCTCTACCTCTCCATCCCCAAACCAGCCTCACTCTCAGCTCTCAGAACAGATATGCCAGTCCAACTAAAAGCTGTTCAAAAGAGTAGAGTGCATTCTACAGAGAGGAAATAGCTTGAGCGAAGGCATGGAGATATTGGAGTTTTGTCTCAGGGATGATTATGAATGAGCACTTTTAGTTTTCTCCCTGTTTCCACAAGGAAGGATTCTAACCTATTTATTCAGTTTCTGGGCTCACCTTTGTTGTGTAGAATACAGGTAAAGTATGAAATGGAGAGAAAGCACTAAAGCTGTCAGAAGATTAAGCTGATTTACCTAATGAAATCCCTGGGGAATGCTGCAGTCCATGGGGTCTCAAAGAGTCGGACATGATTGAGCGACTGAACTGAACTGACCCAATGAAGAACTAATGTGCAAACATATGGAGAGGGTGAGAAATTGGAAAGCCTCAAGGTCTGGAGGTTAAAAGTGACTGAAAGAGAGAGAGAGTTTTAAGAAAATGATATGCATGGGATGTTGAAAGCAGCAGTGATAGGGAAGTTTTAAAGATGTTTGTTGAATGTTAACAGTGGATATACTTTTCCCTTTGAAATTCTCTTGGAGGATGAGTAAATATTTGAAGTGTTTTAAATTACTTTTTGGGTGCTGGACTGTTTCTTTCAATATAACACTGTGTCGGGATGGATGACATAATCCACACCTATACTGGGGTGACATGATGTTTGCGATTGAACTTATCAGCAGTTAGTATCAGTATCATTAGGGGTCATCAGGGTGGAGAATGGAGAAGGCAATGGCACCCCACGCCAGTACTCTTGCCTGGAAAATCCCGTGGATGGAGGAGCCTGGTAGGCTGCAGTCCATGGGGTCGCTAAGAGTCAGACATGACTGAGCGACTTCACTTTCACTTTTCACTTTCATGCATTGGAGAAGGAAATGGCAACCCACTCCAGTGTTCTTGCCAGGAGAATCCCAGGGACGGGGGAGCCTGGTGGGCTGCCGTCTATGGGGCTGCACAGAGTTGGACACGACTGAAGCGACTTAGCAGCAGCAGCAGCAGGGTGGAGAATACCAAGATGTGAAGCTGTAAAGGATGATGAGAGTCTTCGGAGTAATGCTAAGCCTATTCATATTTCCTAGGTTACCCATGTCCTGCTTCTGTGTTCTTCACCAAGTAATGTGTGTGGGAGTAATAGTAATAATGTTTGCTCATGTTTACCATGCACTTACCACATTCCTGGAAGATTTCCAAGAGTTTTATCTGTATTATCTCNGGGGGAGCCTGGTGGGCAGCCGTCTATGGGGCTGCACAGAGTTGGACACGACTGAAGCGACTTAGCAGCAGTAGCAGCAGCAGCAGAGATCCACTACAATCCCTCACTTAAAAAATACAGCTACAACCATGATTTAGATTTCTTTGTCTTATCATCATCTCCTAACCATCTTTTTCAATTTTTTAAAATGCCAATTAATATTTCTGCTGTTGAGAGCATGCCTCTCATTTGTTTATCTGGCCAAAAATTTGTTTGAGATTAACCATCTTTCTTTTTCTTTGTATTTATCTGAAAATCAATTTCTCTTCCTTTTTATCTCTTATTCTAAATATACTTTATTTCTTTTTGGTTCAGAACTCAAAGTTCTAAATGTCCAAACTTTTCAAATAATGAACATATTGCTAAGATGCCCAGAAGGCTTTTTATAAACTGTAATAGACAACTTATACTTCCTCTTTCTGCCCATAAATATTCATGGGCTCTCTACAAAATGATTCCATACCTACAATTTCATGGAAATCTTTATTTAGTTTTATAAAAATTGTCCATGCTAATAGGCAATGACTCAGCAGTTAAAGAATTCTATTATGTTATCTTCTGTTTTCATATTTCTGCCATTTACTTATTTAAAAACACTAGATTCTCTGAAGTCTGCTATAGATCCATTCCAAATTAATTCTTGGAATCTCAAGAGTTACAATTTGTAAAACCGATTAGAATATTCCCATCTAAACTTGTTAATGCAAAGGGACATTACCTAATTTTATGCAAATGCTCTGTCATTATATCCTTAGGTAATATTTTTTCTGTTCCAAATATACACCCACTTAAACCTTACAGAAAGATATACTATTTTTAATATTCCATGCATAATTCATTCCAACTAATTCTAAATATCTATACATTTAAAAAAAACAAGTGAAATATAATTAATCTCTGAAAAGGTAATAAAGGTATTATTATTGGATATCACACAGTTGGATACAACTTGACTAAATAAAAACAAAGCAAAAAATATTGTTAAGGATCCTTATATGTCTCATACTTATACAAAAACTACTCTAAATTTTATTTAATGTCTTAAGAATTTAATCTCGATTTATATAAATAATATAGAGCAAATAGGGAACCATAAATCAAACTAGATTTGTGGGAAAATGCAATTAGGATTTGCCCAAATGGTGGGGGCTATCCATAAACCAATTAGGAAGAATAGATGTTGCAGCCGAATTCTTTTAATAAAATCTAATGCACTTGGGAACTGAGATAGTGAATGCACTTTGAAGCGACTACAGATGACAGCATACTTTATATGCCTACATTTATTGAATGTGCTATAATGGACTTAGGACTTAGATCACAGTTTCTGTCATAAGGTCAGTAAACTAATAATAATTAGTAGGAAAGGACTTAGGTTCTCTAAAATTCCTCATCATNTATATATATATATATATATATATATATATAAAGCAAACTTTTTGGCCAACCCAATACATATAATTGTATTCTTTTTCAGATTCTTTTCCATTATAGGTTATTGCAAGGTATCAAATATAGTTCCTTGTGCTATACAGTAGGTCCCTTTTGTTTTTTTTATATATAGTAGTTTGTATCTGCTAATCCAAAACTCCTAATTTATCCTTCCCACACCTTTTCCCTTTGGTAACTGTTTTCTATACACACGAGTCTATTTCTCTTTTGAAAACAAGTTCATTTGTATAATTTTTAAAGATTCCACATATAATTGATATCATATACTATTTGTCTTTGTCTGGCTTACTTCACTCAGTGTGACAATCTCTAAGTTTGTCTGTGTTGCTGCAAATGGCATTATTTCACTCTTTTTTATGGAGGGGTAGTATTCCATTGCATATATATATTATACATATATAATATATATATTACATCTTCTTTATCCATTCATCTGTCAATGAACCTTTAGGTTACTGGGAAATGTAGTTTTAAAGATATCATGAACAATCTTCCAAGGTTTTGGTGGATTCTGTAACCAAAGGGAGAGTGGGAGAGTGGATGAAAGTGAAAGTCGCTCAGCTGTGACTGACTCTTTCCGACCCTATGGACTGTAGCCCACAGGCTCCTCTGTCCATGGAATTCTCCAGGCCAGAATACTGGAGTGGGTGGCTGTTCCCTCTTCCAGGGGAATGAATCTTCCCAACCCAGAGATCGAACCCAGTACTCCTGCATTGCAGGTGGATTCTTTACCATCAGAGCCCCCAGGGAAGCCCAAGAATACTGGAGTGGGTTGCCTATCCCTTCTCCAGAGCATTTTCCCCATCCAGGAACCAAACTGCGGTCCCTTGCATTATAGGCAGATTCTTTACAGCTGAGTTACTCTTTGTGACCCCGTGGACTGTAGCCCGCCAGGCTCCTCTGTCCATGGGGATTTTCCAGGCAAGAATATGGAGTGGGTTGCCATGTCCTCCTCCAGTGGATCTCCCCAACCCAGGACCAAACCTAGGTCTCCCACATCTCAAGCAGATTCTTTACTGTCTGAACCACCAGGAAAGCCTGGGAGAATGAATACTAGAAAACAAATAGCACTCTGCCTTGGAGCAGGACAAATCTTACTACATATTAAGTGGAAAAAGTAGGGAAAAAACCAGAATCAATTTTAGACATCTATTTGTAAAGTAGGAAAATGAATGAATTTTACACATCTGTGAGAACCTATGGGCTTCCCAGGTGGCTCAGCAGCAAAGAATACACCTGCCAATGCTGGAGACTCCAGTTCAATCCCTGGGTCGGGATGAGCCCTTGGAGAAGGACATGGCAACACACTCCAGTATTCTCATCTGGAAAATCCCATGGACAGAGGAGCCTGGCTGTGATCTATGGGGTCACAAGAGAGTTGGACACGACTTAGCAACTAAACAACAACAAAAACGTGTACCTATATGTATAACTCTTTTTGGTCCCTCCTCTGTAAATAGCGGTGTTCTTTAAGAGTTGGGGTTGGGGATGGTTTAAATTTTCTTTGTGCTTTTTTTGGTGTGTTTTCCCAGTTTTCTACAAATTAACGTTTATTTCCCCCTATAATCAGAAAAGTTCACCATATATTCATTAAAAGAAGATTTAATTTAGGAGAGAGAGCCGTGTGTGTAGTGTGACTGCGGCTGCCTCTCCTTTCTTCTCTGATTTCCCTCTGCCGGGCTTTTGTTGGTGGATCTCTCATCTCTCACACAAAGGGATGACACTGTCTTTTCTGTGTCTCAGATATGAAGCCCCAGAGGGAGTTGTCAGTGAGCTTATTTTGGTGAAAGGCAGAACGTTTCCTATCAGGAATACAAGCCAGCCTCAAACATGGCCTCTCCTCCAGGGGGATAATTAAGAGCCGTTCTCTTGTTCTCCCAGGAATGAGGGGCTCTTGCACTGAGATGGGGAGAGAGGGGCTGTTGAGAAAAGGGTGATGCTGGAGGCTGGGGCAGGAACCAGGAAACAGGAAGGGCTTTAAAGAAACTTCGGTTCCCAGTCCTTCTGCTTCTTGAAGACTGAGACAGGGAGGGGTTCAGGCAAGACTTGCTTCACCCTGGGGTCTGGCTTCTTAACTGATCTTCCCCAGGGGAGGGACAGTCTTTTTTTCTTTCAGTTTTATTGAGATATAATTGCTATATAGCACTGCATACATTTAAGGAATACAGCAAGACTTGACTTACATATATTACAAAATGATAATCAATAATTTAACATCCATCATCTCACATAGATACAAAAAAAGAAAAAGAAATGGATTTTTTTTCTTGTGATATAAACTTTTAGGACTTACTCTCTTCCCAATTTTCAAATATACCATACGGCAGCATTAACTACAGTCATCATGCTGTATGCTATATTCCCAGTGCTCATTTATTTTACAAGTAGAAATGTTCACCTTTTGACCACCTTCATTCAGTACCCCCAACCCCCACCTCTCTCCTCTGGTGACTGCAAATCTGATCTCTGTTTTTATGAGTTTGGGTTCCACCCCCCCTTTTTTAGATTACACATATAAGTGAAATCTTGTAGTATCTGTCTTTCTTTGCCTGACACATAATACCCTCAAGGTCCATCCATGTTACAGACAGCAGGATTTCCTTTCATATGGCTGAATAGTATTTTGCTGTACATATGTGCCACATTTTCTTTATCCATTCATCTATCAGTAGGCACTTAATGTTGTTTCTGTGTCTTGGCTTTTGGGAGTAATGCGGCAATGAACATCTGGGTGCAGATATCTCTTTGACATAGCGCTTTCTTTTTCTTCAGATATGGATCCAGAAATGTGATTGCTAGACCATAGGGTAGTTCTATTTTAATTTTTTGAGGAAAGACAGCTCTGACTCCCAGTCAAAGCTTTGTTGGATTGGATGTTAGCCTGGCCTTTGGTCGAGTGATGATGCCTCAAGGCTCCCCAAGGAGTAGACGAGTGTGTCCTGTGTGCCCAGCACTGTTCAGGCTGACAAGGAGTTCAAGGTACAGCCCTGTCTTTTACTTACTGTGTGACTGCAGACAGAGCGCTCACCTCCTCTGAGCTTCAGTTTCCTATCTGTAAACTGGTACTGTGCAACCTCTACCCTACAGGATGGATGAAAGTGTTATAGCTCAGTCCTGTCCGGCTCTATGCAACCCCATGGACTGGAATTCTCCAGGCAAAAATACTGGAGTAAGTTACTGTTCTTTTCTACAGGGGATCTTCCAGACCCAGCGATAAAACCTGGGTCTCTTGCATTGCAGGCAGACTCTTTACCATCTGAGCCACCAGAGAAGTCCTACAGGATGGGTAGGAAGTTAACCAAGGTCCACGAAATGGGCTTCCCTGGTAGCTCAGCTGGTAAAGAATCCACCTGCAATGCAAGAGACCCTGGTTTGATCCCTGGGTTGGGAAGATCCCCTGGAGGAGGGCATGGCAACCCACTCCAGTATTCTTGCCTGGAGAATCCCCATGGACAGAAGAGCCTGGTGAGCTACAGTCCATGGAGTCACAAAGAGTCAGTCATGACTGAGCAACTAAGACCCACATGAAGTGTCTAGCATGGTGCCTGGTGCGGACTGAAAAACACTGGCTTAGGTGCTAGCCATACATAGCCCTTACACCGGTGGCTTGAACAACAGAAGCATTGTCTCAAAGTTCTGGAGGCTGGAAGTCTGAGATCAAGGTGTTGTCAAGGTCTGTGCCTTCTGAAGACTGTGAGGGAAGGATCTCCCTCCTTGGCTCGTAGATGGCCATCATTTACCCTTTAGGAAGACTATGTGTCTGTGTCTAAATCTCTCCTTCTTATAAGGACACCAGTCATTTTGGGATCAGACCCACCTTAGAGTCTTCATCATTAACCAGATTACCTCTGTAAAGACTCTGTCTCCAAATAAGGTCACATTCTTAAGTAGTGGGGTTGGGACTTCAACATATGAATTTCCATATGTGGGTGTGGGAGGGGGAGTGAGGGGGGAGGAAACATATTTCAATCCATAACAGGCACCTGTAGCACCCATAGCAGAAAATTAGAAATGTTGTTATCAGCACGATCCTTGCAGGCTTTTATATGTCATGCTGCCCCAGGCCATCTCGAGTTGCCATGGCACTGGTTTCCTGGAAAGGGGTCAGAAAAGTCTTTCTTGCCTGAGCCACAATGGTGACATTCCTGTCTGTCTCCCAGGGCTTCATCCCAGACAGCTCAATGTGCCAACAGTCTCTGGGGTGCGGGCCAGCTTATGTCCTGTCGGGTCAGGCCTGTTTAACTCCTTCTCTCTCTTGCTGAGAAAGTCTGAGAAATTCAATTATTATATTAATTTATTTGGCATCTGCTTCTATTATGCTTACTATGCATCAGGCATTATTCTAGGCACCTTGCACATATTAACTCAATTAATTCTCATATCAATCCTATGAGGCAGGTGCTGTTTTCACCTCCTATATGATCAAATGGAGGCAAAGAGAGGTTAATTTGCCTAGGATTTCAGTGGCTGAGCTGGAGTTTTAACCCAGGCAGAGTTGTTCTGAACAACCACATTATGAAGGGGAAGCAATGTGGCAGGAATATAAACTTTGACATCAGAGAAATGTGAATTCGGATTTCAGCTAGTGAGCAGAACTGGAAACTTCCATCACTGCCTGCCCCACAAATAGTTTTTCTAAGAATAAGCCCATCCCCTAGTTCTGGTTGTGTTCCACTATGTCATTCCAGGTCTCAGGTGATTGGACTGAGGTGGACATGTGACTCAAGGGTGCTCCACCTGTTGGCTGGGACCCAAGGATGGCAAATCAGATTTCACTCTCTGGCATTCTACTAAGAGGCTTGAGCAGTGAGGATGTGAGCTGAAACCTTTTGGTCCAGAGGCATCGTTGAGCTGGAATGGTCATTTTGGGTCACGTGCAAGTTTGAATTAGAAGGCAGTAGAAGGTGGCACAGTGGTAAAGAATCTGCCTACCGGTACAGGAGGTGCAAGAGATGCCCGTTCCATCTCTGGGTAGGGAAGATCCCCTGGAGGGGGAAATGGCAACCTGCTCCAGTATTCTTACCTGGAAAATTCCATGGACAGTGGAGCTTGACAGGCTACGGTTCATGGGGTTGCAAAGAGTCAGACATGACTGAGGGACAGAGCACACACACATACACACACACAGAAGGTACATGTGGGCCACGGGAGGACTGCTTTCAGCGGTGGTAAGAATGGAGCAGAGCGCAGAGAGAGACAGTGATGCCTCATGCTAGAGCAGAGGTTGGTGGAGAGGCACACACGCTGTTCCAGACCCTCCCCTTCACTGGCGCCCTTATACAGTCAGCTTCTGTGCACGTTGGCTGCTAACACCTTAAAGTTGTTCCTTCCCCAGAGAAACCCTCAACCTTAGGGCTTCCCAGCCAGGTGGGTTACTTCCTCTGTCCCCGGCAACCAGCTGCCGAGGACTGACTCACATGAAGTACATCCTGACTCAAGATGAGGCCGACTCTGTGCCACTCATACCCTGGAGCTCCCTGTGGGATCAGGCTGGAGCTGGTGGTCTCCACCTGAGGTGACATTCCTGCTTAGATTTCTTCTCTCCCCTTCCCTGCCCTGATTCCCTCTCGCCTTCTTCCTAGGAGCCTCCCTCAATAATCACTTGCACAAGAATTCCCATCTCAAGGGCAAGGTGAATTCCCAAGAAACAAAGACAGGTACCTGGGTTCTCGACTGCTGCTGCTGCTGCTAAGTTGCTTCACTGCTGTCCCCTTCAAGGCTCCGTAACATTTGGTCTTGTTGAATTTCCTATCCTAGGATTCTGAGCCACCTATTTTCTTGCTTTCTTTTTTTCCCGAACTGTTGGACTCCACAAGAATCAGAAAGCACTGATGGACAGCAAACCCATTCCCATGGTGCCCTGAGTTAAGACAAGTCAGCTTAGATATATGATGGACTAAAATCCCACTACTTAAGGCTCCAAGCAGTGAGAGGAAATGAGTAACCTATTTTCTGTATAAGGACCACTGATTGAGTTAGATCAGGATGGCCTCTCTGTTTCTCATAGCTGAGCAAGTCCAAATTGAGTGAATTTGGTAAAATTTGTGAATCATTCTTAATCTGACTCCATCTGGAAAATGGGCTCATTATTCCCCTAACTTTAGTGCTTGCTTTAGAGACTTAAGAGAATGTATTTTGTGACAGCTTATAGCATTGTGATTGGTTTAGAGTAGGCACTCTATTGGAAAAGGCAATGGCAACCCACTCCAGTACTCTTGGCTGGAAAATCCCATGGACAGAGGAACCTGGGTGGCTGCAGTCCATGGGGTCACACAGAGTTGGACACGACTGAAGTGACTTAGCAGCAGGCACTCTGTTAGTGAGTTTCTAGGCTTTTTGTTTGTTTCTTTCATTCTTTGTTTGTTTTTTACAATATTCTCTTTCTCCCTTACTCAATTCAGCCTGGGGAAGCATTAAGAGAAAATTCATCAGAGTGCTATATGACTTTCAAAGCACCATGGAAATGTGGGAGTTCAAAGAACTATGAATTTAGAGTCCCAGAGGTCCAACTTCAATTCTCTAGCCCACTGCTTCTCAAACTATAATGATCTTATGAATCACTCGGGGTTATTGTGAACATGCAGACTCTGATTCAGGAGGTCTGAGTGGAGCCCAAGACACAGCCTTTGAAAAAGGGCTCCAGGCAGTACCAAAGCTGCTGGTCCTCAAAACAGCAAAACTTTGAGTGGTAAAGCTCTAGTTTGTTTTTTGGTTCCAGAGTGATTTTTTTTTTCTTCCCCACACAGTCAACCTGAATGGCAGGCTCTTCCCTTTTCATAGCATTTTGCACCTCCTGTGAGATGCGGTTCCTGCCAATAAGGAGAGCTCAGTGGTTGAGGCAGCCAGGAAAGCTGTCGGTTGTAAAGGAAGGTATGTGGTAAGTAGAGCAGGGAGGTGGGAGCCTGCTGAGGGGCCTTGCTCCTGGAAAAGGAGTCAGGAAAGTCTCCTTGGTGGGAGGAGCTGTCACACTGCCCAGATATCCCCTGATTCCTACATGCCTGCTCCCATATGCAAGGGCCACACACAAGAATCCCAGGACTTCTGTGACATCTCACCTCCTGTTTCCTGGACTCTGCTGTTGGTGCCCTGTCTTCTGGACAAGATTATCCACACCTGAACCCACTGTGTTTCTGTGGCCATGACCTTGAACTTCCCAGCTGCCTATGTATTGAAATTAGAGGTCCTGGCCTGCCTCTTTCTAATCCAGGGTCTGTTTTGACACCATGACTAAAACGAGAGGTTCAAGTGGTTCCAGATATGAGGAGGAAAATGTGTGTTATTTCCACAACATTTAGTGCATTTCCTTTTTTCATTATAATCCTGGCCAAGTCCTTACAAACATTATCCTTTCCAAACCGAGATTGGTTTTCCTTGTTCATGGATGCCAACAGCTGGGGTAGGTTTCCCCCATCTGCTCACCTTCTCCTTTGCCATTCTTCTTTCTTTGCCCCCGTTTTCCCTCAGGGTTCTCAGCATGGAGGCTTTGTCTAGGAAAGGCCACTGTCGGCCTGAGTAGGGGGAGGAGGTCTTCTGCTTTTTGTTAAACCACCTTCTGTTGGCATATCTCAGAGTTTCCACTTATAGCCTAGAAGTAGCTGAACAGAGAACAGGCCCTTGATTGATTAATCCTTTCCTAACATATGCTAAGAATTCTGATATGCCAGACACTGCTCTGGGTTCCATGGATACAGCAGTCAACAAACATGGTTCTTGCCATGACAGTCTAGCTAGACGTACTATTCTAATCTTGTCAATGGGGGCACTTAACATACACACATACGTACACCACAGACACACAGACACACAGACACACACGTATTCTAGTCTTCAACCCCCTGAGAAACCCAATCTCACTATCTACAGGGAAATGGCTTCTGTCCCAGGTCCAAGGAAAACAAAAGAAATTCCTAGAAACGTCTATTTGAATAGCTATTATCAAAAAGACAAGAAATAACAAGCGTTGGCAAGCATGTTGGGAAAAGAGAAGCCTTGCTTATTGTTGGTGGGGATGTAAATTAGTGTAGCCACTACGGAAAACAGTATGAAGTTCCTACAAAATTTTTTTGTAAAAATTAAAAATGGAACTATCGTAAGATCCAGCAATCGTACTTCTGAGTGTATTTCCAAAGGAGTCGGAATCAGGATCTTGAAGACATATCTGCATTCCCAGATTCATTGCTTTATTATTCACAATAGCCAAGACATGAAAGCAACCTAAATGTTTGTGGAAGGATGAATGGATAATGAAGATGGGGCATGGACTATTATTCAGCTTTAAAAAAGGAGGAAGTCCTATCATTTATGACACATGGCTCAACTTCGAGGACACTATGCTAGGTGACATAAGCTGGAGAGAAACAGAGAAATACTGTATGATTTTGTAATAGAGTGCGGCAGAGCGAGGCCTTCAGCAAGTGGCTGGCTATTGCTGTGCACAATTACCCCTGCCCGCACTCCATGCAACCTCTCACATCCTGTTCCGGGCAACGTTAACCCGGAACTATTAGTCGTCCTGCTTACCCATTGGCTGGCGCCACAGTGGGCCCCTCCCACAAGTGGACCGCTGTCAGTGAGCAACCATTAGTGGTCCTGCTCAGCCATTGGCTGGCGCCACAGTGGGCCCCTCCCACAAGTGACCAGCTGGCAGTGAGCAACCGTTAATGGTCCTGCTCAGCCATTGACTGGCGCCACAGTGGGCCCCTCCCACAAGTGACCGGCTGTCAGTGAGCAACTGTTAGTGGGTCCGTTAAGCCAACAGTTGTCAGAGTGGTGGGCATCCAGCAGAGAGTGAGGTAAGAGGTGGATCCCAGCCTTCTCCTAGCTTTGGGCGAGCAGATGAGCTGGGGGTCCCAGGGAACAGGCTGAGGGCTCCAGAGCCCTCACCAAGACCACCCACTGGCCAGGCCTAGTCCTTGAGGCTGAGATGAACCTCTCCCCAACCCTGCCTCTGCTACCTAATGGCAGTGGCTGTCTGCATGGGACAGAGTTGAGTGGCCTGAAAGCCTGGGTCCTGGGTGCCCGGCTCTTTCAGTGATGATAACTGCGCCTGGGGACCTGGCCCCAAGGGATCCACCAACTAAGATCTACCTCCTCTTTGCCAGGACCAGAAACTTGGAGGAGGAAAGTCGTGACTTGAGAACTTGCCCTTTCTTGTCAGAGAATAACATTGGTTTTGGTGGACGTTTACTGAAAAGACTCAGCTCTATGACCTGACCTCAAGAACAAAGGCTCTGACACCAAGAAGTTTGCAAACTACTCATGCCCCTCCCTCATTGTTCATAGAAAAGGGCTTTGCTAAGAGCTTCCAGGGAGTCAGAGGTTTTTAAGGCATGAGCCACCCATCTCCTTGCATGGCCCTGCAGTAAACCTTTCTTTGCTCCCGACTCTTGACGTTTTGGTATTGTTTGGCCTCACTGTGCATCAAGCACAAAGACTTGGGTTTTGGTAACAGTTCACTTAAATGTGTAATCTAAAATAGCCAAACTCAGAAGCAAAGAGTGGAATGGTGGTTGCCAAGGGCAGGCGGAGGAGGAAATGGGGAGTGGTTGGTGAAGGGGTATGAAGTTCCATTTATGCACAATGACTAGATTCTACAGATTTAATGTAAAGCAGTATGATTGTAGTTAACAATAGTGTATTGTACACCTGAGGGTGCATATTGTTAACAGGGTAGATATTAAGTGTTCAAGTCACACAGGCCAAAAAAGAAAAATGTGGTAACTTTGTGAGACAATGGAGATATTAATTAGCTTGACTTTGAACCTTGCACAACATATTCGTTTATATGTATACTTTAGTGGAAGTCGCTCAGTCGTGTCTGACTCTTTCTCCAGGCCAGAATACTGGAGTGGGTAGCCTTTCCCTTTTCCAGGGGATCTTCCCAACCCAGGGGTGGAACCCAGGTCTCCCCAGTTGCAGGTGGATTCTTTACCAGCTGAGCCACAAGGGAAGCCCAGGAATACTGGAGTGGGTAGCCTATCCNGTAGCCTTTCCCTTTTCCAGGGGATCTTCCCAACCCAGGGGTGGAACCCAGGTCTCCCCAGTTGCAGGTGGATTCTTTACCAGCTGAGCCACAAGGGAAGCCCAGGAATACTGGAGTGGGTAGCCTATCCCTTCTTCAGTGGATTTTCTCAATCCAGGAATAAAACTGGGGTCTCCTGAATCGCAGGTGGACTCTTTACCAACTGAGCTATGAGGGAAGCCCCCATATGTATACCTTATATATACACTGACAAAAATTGTGTATGTGTAAGGTATACATGATGTGTGCCTTACACATACACAATTTTTGTCAGTTATACCTCAATAAGGCTGTTGAAAGTAGAGCTAATATGCTTTAGTCACTTTTTCCTCTAGGGGAATTTTGAGGGCAAATGGAGTCACAGGAAAGGTTTAAAAGTACCATCGATCAAAGGAACCAAATGGCTGGAGACTTGTTTGATGTAGAAGAGGGGACAAGAGTGCTCTGGAGGGTCTGGCCCCTTGGTGGAGGAGGCTGCTCTTGAGGGGAGGCAGTGAGTCATAGCTGGGCCCCACATGCTTATGTACAGAATTTCAGATCCAGCAAGGAGAGGCTCTTGCTTGAAAACTGATGGTGAATACAGACAATGCTCCAATCCCTGTGGAAAATGACTGCACTCAGCTCCCTAAATTCTGTGTTTCTCCATATTTATATGTGCTGTTACCCAGTGAATACCTGATTAAGGAATGCAGCTGCCAAATGAATACATTTGTTGCTCATCAAATGGAACCATAAAGCCAGCAATGATGGGGCTTATTAAAAACCTTCTTTCACTCAGTGAAAAATCCTCCACACGTCTCAGCCGGTCTCAATATCGCCGCTAATGAAATGGGTAACCAATACACAAAGATATGTATTCAAGAGCAAATTAACTGCCTCAGGAATAGGCATCATAAAGATTGCAGCCTGGAAAATAAATAGACAATGTATTGGGCAAATTGGCCTCGTGTTTAAGTGTTGATGAGTTGGAAATATTGGTTTAGCTTCTTGATGGAAGCAAGCAGTATGGGATGCTGGAAGGCAGACATTAGTATTGAAAAATCAAGCTGGTGAACCTCTTATTTGCCAGAACTGGGAAATGGTGAGAAGGAGGGAGCAATGAGCCCTTCCTGAGCCGTTACTTGGTGCCAGGCCCTGTGTTGTTGCCACGTAATTCTTGTATAACCCAAGAAGCAGAGAGGCACTATGTTTTTAGCCTTACCTACCTATGACCATGTAATCAGATGACACAAAGAGATTTTGTTTTCTCTGTCCAAACCATTAGTGCATGAGCCTTTATCAGATTCTTTAAAAAGAGTTAACACCTCTTAAATAAGCCGCCAGATATTTCTGGGCTCCCTTGAGCCCTTGCTCATGATTGGAAAAAAAAAGAAAGAAAGGGAGGGAGGCAGGGACGGAGAGAGGGGAGGAAGCATAAAGGATTTCCATTTGCATCTTCTGTTCCAGATTCTGGTCCTTCTATTCCACACCGACTCTCTGCCTTTATTCTTCTCTGGAAGCGTTCCAGACCAGAAGGAGGCGGTGACCTGCAGGCTGAATGGCCTTTGCCAGCAGCTCAGCTCAGCACCTAACCTCAGGTCAGGTCTACTGTTCTTCCCTCCCTCATCCCAATCAATATACACACAGCTGGAGGAGAAGGCCACAGGGTGGGTTTTGAGTCACGTGAGTTTGGGTCTTGTGGTCTCGGGCAGGTCTCCTGACACTCCAGAGTCCCTGCTGCACCTGGAGAGTGAAGATGAGCTTGTCTTCCTCATGGGGCATTGAGAGGAACTGATGAAATAACGCACAGAAAGTTTCTGGAATGATTCACAAACATCAGTCCCTCCTGAGTCCTGATCACCTCCATGATTTTCACAGGCCTTCCCTCTTTCAAAAGGAGCCAGTGAAGGGGGTAGTGGAAAGGAAGGTCACAGCAGCTGTAAGTTCCTCTACAGAGGAAATGAATGGAGCTGATCTAATGTGTAACAAAATCACAAAAAGATAAAACCAGCAGCCCCAACCACCTGCTTATGCACCATTTTAATTACTGTTTATTATTTAATTTATTCTTTTTTATTAGTATGTTTAAAATATTGATAGTTACTAGATTTCCTTATTTTTTTTTAGCCTGATTTACTACAATGATTATTTTTAAAGGAAAGCTAATGAATTGTTTGGGCTTATCTGCTGCCCAATCCAGGCTAAATGGCAGTCAATTTCCTTTTGAGGTAAATGGATTCTGAAGGGCAGGAGAGGCTGTGCACCCCATTTGTATATGGGCACACATCTTAGAAGTAGGCTCCCCCAGAAGCAGATAAGGGTGTAAATGCCTGTGATTTCCCTAGGAAATGATCTGAGGAAGTGTCTGCAGGGAAGTGGCGCAGGGAAGGGAAAATATAGAGTGCCTTAAAGAGCAGGTTAATGCACTAGCTCCTGGGGAACTCCTGGTAAGGCAGCATAGAACCCGCATCATGATCATCCTACCTGAAAGGAAGGGAGCTGAGGTGTTTATCCACCAACACAGGTCAGCGGTTTGAATGCCATTCCTGGGGACAACTATATTTCAGTGTTTCCAGCTTCCGTGCAGAGGCTAAGCGGGGAGTTGCAGGTGCTTACAGTAGGAAGCCATCCCCTTGCTGGGACTGGGGAGTCCTCAAGAGGATGTGGGTCAGGCACTGAGGTACAAACTTAAACATCTGGGATCCGTAGAACATCTCCCAGTTACAATGTTGTTGTTTCCTGGTTTGCTTGCTGCAAGGCCTGCAGGATCTGAGTTTCCCAACCAAGGACTGAGCTCAGGCCCCATCAGTGAAAGTGCCAAGTCCTAAGCACCGAGCCACCAGGGAATCCCTGCAATGTTGTTTCTGTGTATGTCTTTCTCTCCAGACTATGAGTTCTCCAAGGGCAGGGACGTATCTTGTTTCCATGCCCACTGTGCAGCACAAACCTGGCCTAGAATAACCACTCAGCCAGCACCTCCTGATGGACTGAATGAATGATGGAGGGAATAGGTGATTGAAGACCTTGTAAATGCACAGGGTTGAGATTATAAACTCAAATGCTTGCAAGAGCCAGGGAGAGAGTTAAACGAGTAGCACAGTTCAGAAAGAAGAAAAACCATAAAGTGTGGATTGTGAGAACATGGAGGACATAGGTCCTGTTAATGGCACAACAGCTATTTAGCTTTGAGTGACTGTCACCTTGTGGGAGTTGGACCCATGGTGGCTGGACCTCTTGACTTTTTAAAAAGAAAATCCAAGACTCTCTATTAGGTAAAATTTCTTGATTTTTAAATATGGCCCATGATGTAAAATGTTTTGAAAACTAGAGACAGATCCTTCAAACATGCTTGGGGGCTGTAACTCATTGCAAGGTGTATGTGGTCATCCAGATACATAGAGCAGAGCACAGCACAGAGCTTGTCCAGAGAGGTAGAGGCCAAGATCCCTAGAGGTCCCCACAGTGAAGTGCCCTTGAATGTTCATGGATTAATAGTTATGACCAACCTAGATAGTATATTCAAAAGCAGAGACATTACTTTGCCGACTAAGGTCCATCTAGTCAAGGCTGTGGTTTTTCCAGTGGTCATGTATGGATGTGAGAGTTGGACTGTGAAGAAGGCTGAGTGCTGAAGAATTGATGCTTTTGAACTGTGGTGTTGGAGAAGATTCTTGAGAGTCCCTTGGACTGCAAGGAGATCCAACCAGTCCATTCTGAAGGAGATCAGCCCTGGGTGTTCTTTGGAAGGAATGATGCTAAAGCTGAAACTCCAGTACTTTGGCCACCTCATGCGAAGAGTTGACTCACTGGAAAAGACTCTGATGCTGGGAGGGATTGGGGGCAGGTGGAGAAGGGGACGACAGAGGATGAGATGGCTGGATGGCATCACTGACTCAATGAACGTGAGTCTGAGTGAACTCTGGGAGTTGGTGATGGACAGGGAGGCCTGGCATGCTGCAATTCATGGAGTTGTAAAGAGTTGGACATGACTGAGCGACTGAACTGAACTGAACATAAAGAAGAGCCTGATAGCTTCATATAGATCCTTAGGCAGGAGACTTGTATTCTAGGATTGGCTGACTTGGGATGGGGGAACCCCTCTATTCCCACATCAGTAAAGTAGGCATATTAAGGCCTGACCTCTTTTGAGGTGAAGGATAATACGTTGATAAATGCAATAGTCCAAGCTTGGTTGGTACCCTTCTCTGCTGCCACTGAAAACTGTGTCCTTGGCTTAGGGTTCTTCTAGGCCCTCTTCCCATCTCTGCCCTAAGCCTTCAGGGTCTGCTGTGGTTTTAAGGCTCATATCTAGTAGTCTTTGTCGTGATCCACCTGTCTTTGCCATGTTCCTGGCAGCCTACTGGGTGGTATGCTAAGCTGTGATGTCCACCTCCGGTATGCCACCTTCTGGACCACCCAGCTTGGATTTGAAGCCTGGAGCTCATGACTCAGGCAAATAAGAATTCAGTTCCTGCTTCAAAGGAGCTCATAGACCAGGGGAGGCTGTCCCTACTCTGTGACAATACAAACATTAAGGATCAGTGCATTCCTCAGTTTACCAAGTCCCATTCCTTTCCTTCCTGGGCTTTCAGCTAAGCTACATTTCCTAGACTCCCTTGCAGTTAGGTGAGACCATGTGTCTGAGTTCTGACCAATGGAATGTGGGCAGAAGCAATGTAGACTGATTCCAGCATGTTATGTTAGTCACTCAGTCATGTCTAACTCTTTGCAACCCCATGGACTGTAGCCCACCAGGCTCCTCTGTTCATGGAATTCTCCAGGCAAGAGAATTCTTGAGTGGAGTTCTCAAGTGGAATTCTAGAGTGGGTTGCCATTCCTTTCTCCAGGGGATCTTCTCAAACCAGAGATAGAACCTGGGTCTCCTGCATTGCAGGCAGCTTCTTTACTGTCTGAACCACCATGGTTGTGCAGTTCTCAACACACTCTCTCATTCACCATCCATTGGGTAAATGGAGAGAACTCTAAGCACCAACAAAGGTCCGAATAGTCAAAGCTATGGTTTTTCCAGTAGTCATGTATGGATGTGAGAGTTGCACATATAAAGAAGACTGAGCGCCAAAGAATTGATGCTGGTTGGAGAAGACTCTTGAGAGTCCCTTGGACAGCAAGGAGATCAAACCAGTCCATATAAGGAAATTAAGCCTGAATATTCATTGGAAGAACTGATGCTAAAGCTGAAACTCCAATACTTTGGCCACCTGATGTGAAGAGCTGACTCATTAGAAAAGACCCTGATGCTGGGAAAGATTGAAGGCAGGAGGAGAAGGGGGTGACAGAGGATGAGATTGTTGGATGGCATCACTGACTTAATGGACATGAGTTTAAGCAAGCTCTGGGAGATGGTGAAGGTGTGCTGCTGCAGTCCAGGGGGTCCCAAAGAGTTGGACACAGCTTGGCTACTGAACAACAACCAAGCACCAAGACAAGTGTGGAGCCACAGTATGAAAGGGCTTGGGTCCCTGAATGACTGCAGAGAGTAGAAACTTCCATAGCTCCAAGTGACCTGGGTTATACTGTGATATGAAGGATAAATGTTATCGTGTTATGCCCCTGAGATTTGGGAGTTGTTTCTTTCATCAGTTATCCCACCGTTACTGATACAGTGCTCTAGGGGGAAGTGTCATACAAAATACCTCAGGAACTCCTGGGCCTCCTGGGGAACCCCTGAGCTCTCAGCTAGGGGATGGGCTGCATTCTGACCCAGCGTTCATTAAGGAATCTGTGGTCTCTCTACCAGGGCCTGGGGAGTGTGGAGCTGGGGCGTTTAGATCTGCTTCCACATACATTAAATTAAACACAGTTAAATGGATTTTGTGATGCCTCTTGAGAAGGGTAGAAAGAACCTATTCTTTAGGCAAGAATAATTGTTCCAAATCCAGGAATTCACATCTCAGTGGTACAGGATAGACTTTAGTCCTTCAGGAATAGCTAAAGACCATGAACTGCTCTTGGCAAGTGGTTCTACTTCCAAGAGGCACTTTTCTTGCTCACTGTGTGAACAGGTGAGAGTAGGACTGAAGATGGTTCTAGCAGGCAAGGATCCTTGAACTTGAAGCTTCACTAGCAACTTCCATCCTGCCCCTTAGGGTTCTGGGCCAGAGAGCTTGTACATGAGCATGTATCAGTGCATATCTGCTGCAGAGGACAAGGGGAAACAGTTCAGTCCCACATCATTTGGAGCAAATGTATTCCACACATCATTCTCTTTTCTGGATATTTATACCATCTACACCTTCCCCAAGGGTTGGATTATGAGATTCAGAAACCAGCTCTCTCTACTTCTCACAGAAGGGAGGTTGTTGGAGCCCTGCAGATAGATGGGTGGAGGCTGGAGAAAAAGGTATAAGAATCAAGGCAGCTCCTAAGGGTAGGAAGCAGAATAAGGTGGAAATGGGATGGACCCCATATTTTTGCAATTTCTTTGTCTCTCCATTCAAGATTTAAATTTCAGGGAAAGAAGCCGTTACACAAAACGTGAGACATGACAAGACGTTCTCAAAGAGGTGCACCGGCTTCCAGGGCCCCCAGAGTTTCCCATGGAATGTTCAGTTTTTGCTGATACCACTGCTGAACAAGATAAGGTGATCTTTGCCATTCCTATGAGGAATGCCATTCCTATGTTATGCTCTCCAGGTGTGTCCTCCAACCCCCAAATGTTCTGAACACCATGGTAGCAAACCAGTACAACATAACTGCAGTGAGCAATGACGGTGAAGGCCGAGCGATGACTCTTGGAGGCTCAGAGGTGAATTTTCTAGACCTAGCATCACTCAGCAGGTTCAAGCATGGAAAGTTGCCTGAGATGTATTCCTGAGGTGGGGACTGACTTAGTTCTATTTGCTTCTTCCTCCCCCCAAAATAGCTAACAGCCCAACCTTCAGGACATTTTAAATTACAGATTATGATAGTTTATTTGGCAAGGTACCTCTGTATTTCTTAAAACTAACAAGTAATCCCAAGGCAGTATTTGAGCCTTGATGTGGGAGTGATTGCTCCTGCCTGTGCTGTGGAAAGGGTGTAGTTGCAGGGACTTGGGACACCAACTGGCTCTAAGAGGAAGCCCCATTTTAAGAGTATGAAGGACAGCAGCCTTCAAAGAGCAGCATCAGCCAAACTCTCTGAACAAAGATGCACTGGATTAGACCCGTGAAGACAAAACAAATTGTCAAGGTCCTAATGATTTACCAGGACTTTCTGATGCTTCACTGGTCATCTGGGCTGTGGCATCAGGAGGCAGGCTCTTCTCTGTAAACAGACTAATTTCTGCATATAGGTCAGGGCAGATCTCTCAGAACAGAGAAAATCAAACCAGGGATCATCATGGAGGGAGAAAGAGAAGATTTAAAAGGGAAATCTTGGTAATATTTTACTGCCTCTTTAAATGATCACTAGCGTGATAGCCAATAGCTTGTTTATCTCTTAAGGCATTTATAGATTGTTTCCAATGTGTGAGGCATTAGGAAGGATGGATGAAAACACAGAGAAAGTATGATCCCCATTCTCAAAGGAGTTATAAACTAGGGGAAATGATAATAAATAATATTAATAGGGGGCTACCTTGTTTGCAAGGTGTTTGTGTGTGTGTGAATGTTATAGTGCTATTCATCAAAGGTATTATCCATTCAGGATTTTGCCTGAGAGCATCAGGAAATCGAAGCTCAGGGAGGTTAAGCAACTTGACTAAATTTGCACAGCTTATCAGTGAAGAGATTAAATTTTTTAAAGATTTTCTTTTACTTTATATAATACATGTATCTAATCTTTTTCAAATTCTTCTCCCATTTGGGTTATTATAGAATATTGAGCAGAGTTCCCTGTGCTGTATATAGTAGGTCCTTGTTGGTTATCTAATTTTAAAATATTTATTTTATTTATTTATTTGGCTGCATTGAGTCAGTTGTGGCATACAGGATCTTCGATCTTCATGGCAGGATGTGGGATCCTTAGTTGCTGTATGCAAACTCTTGGTTGCAGCATGCACATAGAATCTAGTTCTCTGACCAGGGACTGACCCTGGGCCCCTGCATTGGGAGTGCGGAATCTTAGCCACTGGACCACCAGGGAAGTCCTTGTTTGCTCTTATGAAGCTGTGTGTCATCTTGGGAAGGGCACTGTGGGCTAGGAGGCAAGGGACTTGGGATCTAATCTGGTCACAGCCTGGTCACTGATCTTCTCTGGCTTCATTTCCCATCTATAAGCTCAGGAGAAGGGAGTAGGAGGAGGCAGCTGCTTGTCCCCTGAGTCAGCAGACTGCTGACATCTCACCTCCTTTCCCCCATCCTGATTCCAGTTTGGACAGACACGCCTGGGGCAGGGCAGGAAGAAACATGCACACGGGTTCCCTTGTAACTACCATCTCTGTCAATCTGTTCTGAATATACTGTAATGCTGGGAGCTCAAGTCTATGCTATTTTTTTTTAATGTATTCATTTATTTATCTGGCTGCTTCGGGTCTTAGTTGCTGCATGCAGGATCTTCATCGCTGTGTATGGGTTTCTGTTATTGTGGTGCAGGCTTAGTTGCCCTGTTGAATGTGGGATCTAGTTCCCAACCAAGGATCAAGCCCATGTCCCCTGCATTGGAAGGTGGATTCTTAACCACTGGACTACCAGAAAAGTCCAAAATATATGCTCTTAATAGAAATTTTCTTTGTAGTTGTTGCCCTGCTGCTGAGCCCGATAGTTTTCTTTGCTACAAAAGGATGTCTTACGAAAAAACACACTTAACGTAGCTCCAAAATCATGACTATGGTATTTACCTAACTCTGCAGGATCAGAGAAACAGAGGAAACAAAGCTGGACCTTGTCCATGGCGGCAGTGAAGTACAGTGGGTGTGTGGATCCTTTAACTTGACCTCCTTGAGCCTCTGTTTCCTCATTTGCACAAAGGGGACAATACCTTTACACTGTATTAAATAAGATGACATGTGCCAAGTGCCTGGCACATAGTAGGAGCTCAATAAATGTCAGTGCTCCTTCCCAGGGAGCAAGGAAGTGGCTCTCCTCCCCAGACAGCCAACAAGTCCCTCTTTGCCTACAACTCTCTGGGTTTGTTTAGCTTGTGTAGTAATTAGGCGCCAGCAGCTGAGAGTATCCAAACCCATACCCTTATCTTTTCCCCAGGCTGCTTCAGTTGATAGAGGGTTGGGTGGTAAATGACAGCTTGTTTATCCAGAGAGGCTGTAAAATATTCTGTTGAGCGAACACACAGAAAAGCTCATTTGTCTTCTCTTTTGTCTCTACAACTGCACAGTTCAGAAGGGATGTTCTCCGATCTTACCAACTGCTCGCTCCTCTGAGCGTTGTTCGCAGACCCTCTCTGCCCACCCCTGGGAATGCTGGGGCTGCTCCACCCCCTCCCTCTCACCTTGCTACCCTGGACAAGAGGGCACCACAGGGGCTCCATTGACCACACCTGGTTTTGGCTGCTCCCCTGAGCTTCCCAGTGGACACTGCACCTGGGTGTCCATGGACCCCACCCACTCAGCCCATTCAAGATGGAAGCCGCCTCCCTTCCCACACTTGCTCCTTCTCTGAGTCTCTGGGTCTTGGCCACTGGGAGCACTGGCCCTACTCCTTGGGCCTGAAACCTGGGAGACTGTCCTGGACAACCTGCTTTTTCTCTGCTCCACATCCTAACACCTGTCAGGCCCATGTTCTCTCTCAAATCTCTCTCCTGATTGTCCTCAACTCAGCCCCAGCCACCACCAGCTGGGGGAAGGCACCGGGTCCTTCTGCATGCCTGCAGTCAGGGAATGGTTCTAGAACACACGGCAGACTCTGTCAGCCCCTCCTCCCAGGTCCGCAATCTTGAGGACAGGTGCAGAGAAGAATCTCTGATCATCCCCAGAGGCCATGGGAGGCAGGAGATAAACCCAGGTTTTTGAGAAAAACAAGCCAGTCAACAACAAAAACAGGATACAAAATAAAAATATTCTGGCCTTCAATTCTGATGCCACCACATATTAGTGGTGCCATTTCTGACACTATTTCAAATCTCTCTGGAGCTCATTCTCTTCATTTCTGAAAAGGGACCAATACTTCATGTCTCCAAAAGTTGCCGTGAAGTTGTTTAGATGAAGCTGTTTATGCAGTAGATGACACAAAATTGATCAGCATTAGGCTCTTCTCTCTGTCCATCACTTTGAACAGTACTACATAGATCTTAGAACTTTTTCTTAGACCATTCATTCTGCTCATTCACTTCACACCCTTTTGTTGTGGGCCTGCTGTGAGCTGGGCATGATTCTGGGCGCTGGGGTGGACTGGAGAACAAGTCAGACGTAGTCCCATCTCCCCTGGGTTTCCACTTTTGCTGATGTGGAAGAAGAAAGCAAGTGACAAGCAGGTAATATACTATCAGGTAGTGTTAAGTGCCATGATAAAGAATCAAGCAAGATAAGACAGAAGTGTTGGAGAGCAGGAACTCCCTCGAGAGACCCAGGGAAAGACCGTCAATAAACAAGTCTAAGTATTTTGGCCACCTCATGCGAAGAGTTGACTCATTGGAAAAGACTCTGATGCTGGGAGGGATTGGGGATAGGAGGAGAAGGGGACGACAGAGGATGAGATGGCTGGATGGCATCACTGACTCAATGGACATCAATCTGAGTGAACTCCGGGAGTTGGTGATGGACAGGGAAGCCTGGCGTGCTGCCATTCGTGGGGTCACAAAGAGTCGGACATGACTGAGTGACTGAAATGAACTAAACTGAACTGAAGGATAATTAAAATAATTTCTTGACTCTGAGATATGCTTGTGAAGGAAATAAGTGTGTTTATGCGAAACCACAGGCAGGTGGAGAGGATTAAATATTAAAAATGTATGGGACGCGCTTTGTATGGTGGTAAACACCTGGTGACCCATTCTTTTCCCAATTCCTCTCTTTCCTGTGTCTTTAATTTCTCCCTTCATGGGATCCCTCCCACCAGCATTTACAAGGCCAAGTCTCTTTCTGCTTAGAACACACCTTTCTGCCTCAACCCCGCGCCTTCCTCCATCTCTGATCCTACCTTACCCCTTAGAGAAAATGCTTCCAAAGAATTGTCTCCACTCCCACAGTTCATTCCTCTACTCATTTCAGTCTGGCTCCTGCCCCCAGAAGCATCCCAGAAACTGCTCCCTCTGAAGTTACCTATGACTTCCATGGTCACTGAATCCTCTGAGTTCTCATATACTGTCTCTGGGCCACATTCAATACCATTCTCTCTCCAGTTCCCAATATATCACCATCTCTTTAAGTGCCCCCCCCCCCAAGTAAATAAGTCTGCTTACTCTTTCTCAGGCTTCTTTGCTTACTTTCTCTGTTGGTTCCTTAAATTACTGGGGTGTCCCAAAGGTCCATCCTGGGTCCCCTTTGCTTCTCTCCTTGCACATGATCCCTCAGTGATGGCTCATGTTTCCCTAATTTATGTTCTCAGCCCAGTTTGCTCATCTGAACTCCTGGCCCATATTCTCAGTTCATTCTTAGACTCCTCCACTTGGAAGTCCATGGACATCTTAGACTCAACAGGTCCAGATTAGAGTTCACCATCATCTTCCCCTCCAGTCCTTCTCTTCTGCTCTTCCCATCCCAGTGGGTTTCACTACCATCCAGCTGTCGTGCAAGCCAGAGCCTTGGACTTCACCAGTTCACCTTGGTGCCTCCTTGAGCCTCATGTCTGCCCGTCACTCTCAGATCTGTTTCTCCCACTGTTTTCCCTGCCCGCTTCTCTAACCTAGCATGTCTTGCCTGAACAACTGCATAGTATTTTCTCTGTCTCTGCCTTTGTCCCCTCTGATCCATCCTGCTCATACAGAAGACAGATCATCCTCCACTGCAAACCCGATGGTGTTCATTCTCCTGTTAAAAACACTTTAAGACTCTTTGTTGCCTGCAGGATTAAAAACCAGCCTCCTTTCCTTTGCACCCAGGCCCTGCAGGCACTACCTATCTTTCTGCCCTCCTCTCCCACATGTTCTCTTTCACCCAGTGTCCCCAGTCACAGCAAACTTGGTCCAGGGGCTCGGATCTGCAAAGCCCTCTCTTTCTTGCCTGGAACATCTTCATCACTCTTCCTTCTCTAACTGGTAGTTTTTCTACCATTGGCTGAACTGAAGGGACCTGGCAGATGAGCCATTCCAGCTCCTCTTTTAGTGGATGAGTCTCCTGAAGCCCAGAGAGGAAGAGTGATTTGCTGAAGGTCACCCAGCATGTTCAGCATGCTTTATACTAAGCAGAATGACCTCACTTGTCTCCCTCCCTCAGCCATGATGACAGAGAAACTTGGCATAGGCTTGGATTCTCCCCTAAAGGTTCTGGCTCTTTTTGCTGCCGAGATCAGAAAGCTGAGCAAGTGGTAAGTTTTGCTGGGAAAGGGTTGGAATAATGTGGGATCCCTTTGCGTTGGATTTCTGAGGCTGAAATCCTGGTGACACTGGCTTCTCCTGTCACCAGTTCAAACCTCTTATGGTTACGCCCCAGCTTCTCCTCACCATACCACTGATCCAGACCCTCATCTGCAGACACTCCTGCCTGCTGCTTCTCAACTGAAGCAACTTGAGTCTCTCAGGCACAACCTGGCTGGGAACAACTCCAGGTGATATTTGAGACCCCAGTGCTCAAGCAAGGTGCCAAATCCTATACCCTGAGCTGAGGTGGGGTTGATGCCTTGGCCATTGAGCTGGTAACCAGGTCATAGACTAGGCCCTGACCCTGGCCACAAACTGAGCTCTCATTTTGGTTATAAACTGGTCCTGACTCTATACCCAGACACAGCTTTGACACTGCTTCCAGACTTAGCCTTGATTCTAATAATAGACAGAACCTTGATCCTCATCCCAGACTGGGGCCTGACCTTGGCTATGACGGAACTCTAATACTGGCCCCAGGCTGTGCCCTGACCCTACTTCCAGACTGAGCCCTGATCCTCATCCTTGGCTGAGTCCTGACTCTAGCTGTGGACTAAGCCCTGATCCTGCTCCAGGCTGTGCCTTGACCATGGACTGACCCCTACACAGCTCACAGACGAGATCTGCAGTGGTGGGCTCCTGGTGAGAGGTGTAGTTGACTCAAGGCAAATCCACTCCTTTAGGGGAGGGATAGAGAATGTGGTTTCCTGGGGGGAAAAGGAAAAGATCGACCTCTGGTGGTGTTACACTCACAGATTTTTGGGGTCACCAGCCGCAGAAGGGGCAGGCTCAAAGGACCTCGGCAAAGTCACGTCTGGCAGAGCTTCCCAGGCAGTTTAACTCCCAAATAATGGAGAGATTATTCCTGACGATATCCATCAAGCTGAGATTGAGAGCATTTCAGTGAGAAGGTGCTTTAATGACTCTTCAAGGATTTGGGGCCTAATGAAGCACACATCAGGGGACGATTTAATCTTTCCCTCATAAAACCTTCACAACAAGGGGATCAACTTCAGAATCCAAATTCATCCTGACATAAAAATGTGAGCTCAAGACAGTCCTGCATCACTGATAATTGTCTGGGGCTAATTGCTATGGTCTTGGGGGTGTTTTAAGAGAAGCCAAGGGTGGATGGGTGTGGCAGACGGCATCCAGGGACATGCTGAGCTGTCTCCTGCAAGCCCCTGGAAGGAGTTGGCAGTAGTGACATTGGAGGATAAGCCAGAATAAGGTGAATTTGGGGGCAGTAGAAGGTCTTGCTCAACAATGGCTGGTCCATCCCCTTCAATGTGGACCCTTCTTCCCAAATCCTTCTCCAGATGGATTAATGGCCAGCAGATAGCCACAGTTATTTGCCTAGTTGGGAGCCTTAAAAGTGCTGAGAAACTCCTGTTCCCAGGCCATAAATGAGACACCTAGGTCTTATGAGAGCTGCTATGGAGAAAGCTAAAAGGAACTGCAGAGCTGATCGAGGTATGTGTCGGGAGGGTCACCATCCTCAGAATGGCTTCTCCAGCTCTCTGAGCATGCAAGTGGGGTCCCCCGATCAGGGGCTCCACATGGGCCTCTCTGCCTTCCATCCACAGCTTGCTGTTAGCTGAGGTCTCCCCAACCACAGAAGCAACATCTCCTCCTCTCAAATGCTGAAGCTTCCTATGTGTTCTATTGCAAAGATGTTTTTTCTGTTGCATAAAATTAATTGCTGATATTGTGTGTATGTGGGGGTGGGGGGAAAGATCATGAACAAATAGAGCCCAGCCACTAATTTCAAAAGGAAACACATTTTGTAATAATTAGCTAGCAAAAAGCTGGAAACGATGAGTTGCAAACTCAATCCAGCCCTGGCTGCTGCAAAATTATTCTAAATTTATGTCCATAATGTGTTGTGCAGCCAGGGAAGGTATGAGATAAAGTGATGTGACCCTCCTCCCACTTTTTGTCTTTCTTTCTTTCTATTAAAAGTAGACAACATTTTTTTAAAATTGAAGTTGAGTTGATTTACACTGTTAATTCCTGCTATCCAGCAACGTGACTTAGTTACACGCATATATACATTCTTTTTTTTAATATTCTTTTCCATTCTGGTTTATCCCAGGATATTTGATAAAATTCCCTGTGCTATAGAGTAGGACCTTGTTGTTTATCCATTCTACATATAATAGTTTATATTTACCAACCCCAACTCCCCATCCATCCCTTCTCCACTCCCACCCGCCTTGTCAAACACAAGTCTGATCTCTACATCTGTGAATCTATTTTCTGTTGTGTAGATAGGTTCGTTTGTGCCATATTTTAGAATTCCACGTATAAGAAATTCATATATTTGTCTTTCTCTTTCTGACTGACTTTACCTATATGATGATCTCTAGTTGCATCCATGTTGCTGCAAATGGCATTATTTTTTATGACGAGTAGTATTCCACTGTGTGTGTGCACCACATCTTCATCCATTCATCTGTTGATGGACGTTTAGGTTGTTTCCATGTCTTGGCCACTATGAATAGTGCTGCAAAGAACATAAAGGTACAAATATCATTTTGAATTATAGCTTTGTCTGGATATATGCCTAGGAGTGGGATTACTGAATCATAAAATTCTATTTTTAGTTTTCTGAGGAAACTCCTTACTCTTTTTCATAGTGGTTGCACCAACTCACATTCCCACCAACTGTGTAGGAAGTTTCCCATTTCCCCACATCCTTCCAGCATTTGTTATCTGTGGACGTTTTAATGGTGGTTATTCTAACCAGTGTGAGGTGGTACCTCATTGTAGTTTTGGTTTGCATTTCTCTAATAAGGAAGATAACATTCTTGAGTAAGACACAGAAGACTTAAAGGAAAAAAAATGTACAGATTTACTGTAGAAAAAATTTTAAGTTTAAAAGTATACAGTGAAACACAGAGCCAGTGTTAAAAGAAAGCAAAGACTAATAGAACATACTGACAGCATATGCAACACAGAGCTGCTACACTAGATATAAAAGAGTTTCTGCAGATCAATAACAAAAGACAAATAGGCAGTAGAAAAGCAGGAAGGGCTTCCCTGGGGGCTCAGTGGTAAAGAATCCACCTACCAATGCAGGAGACACGGGTTTGATCCCTGATCTGGGAAATTCTCACATGCCTTGGAGCAACCAGGCCCGTGCACCACAACTATAGAGCCTGTGCTCTAGAGCCTGGGGGCCACAGCTACTGAACCCATGCACCCTGAAGCCCGTGCTCCCCAACAAGAGAAGCCACCCCAGTGAGAAGCATGCACACTGCAGCTAGAGAGCAGCCCCTGCTTGTCGCAGCCAGAGAAAAGTCCACGCGGCAACGAAGCCCTGGCATGGCCAAGAATAGCATTAAAAGGAAAGAAAAACAGGAAAGAGTGTGGCCAGGCACCTGCTAGGAGAGGAAAGACCATAGCAATGCTGCTCGGATCTCCTTTCCAAAGAACCTCTCGTGGGGAGAAGTGATTGACAGCCTCAATCTAAAGTATCTTTTGTTCCATGGTCACTCCAGGCCAAGCTTCCCCCAGCCTGTTCACAGCCAGCCACCAAGTATACTTGGGTCTTTGAATCAGGACCCTCGGAAACTCCCCAGTAGCCTGATGGAGGCTTTCTCAGAACTGTGCTCTGTCTGAGAATATTCCTACCTAATTCTTCCTTCCCCTCCTCTGTCACAAAAGTGTCAGACCAGCACTTGGTCCAAAGGCTCTCCTGCCTCTTGCTCCTTCTGCTTTTTATCCTCCACAGGTATTTCTCCTGGAAGGGTCTTGCTTGTCTCATCCCATTTTGGCATCTGCTTCTCAGAGGCTGTGAACTGACAGAACCCCAGGTCCACATAAAAAGCTATTCAATCTTCCTTGTAATTAAGAAAGTATGAATTAAAATGTCATTCTATCTTCTACAATCAAATGGACAAACATTTTAAAAAGGTCATTAATATATTGTTTAGTGAGGGAGGTACAAAATGAATCTCTCATATTGAGCGGATGCCAAGAGTACAAAATATACATACTTCACTGAATCAGCATTTTATTTCCAGGAATATATTCTATAAAATATGTACATACATGTACAAAGATATTCGTGGCATTATTTATATTAGTAAGAAACTTGAAAATGTTCTAAAGGTGCATTAATAAGGGATATTTACATCAGTTATGGAGTACCCACACAATATAATTTGTAGTTGTTTAAAAGAAGGAGATCAAGCTGTATGATGTGAAAAGATGTTTGTGATGCCAAGCTCAGTGCAAATAAGGGCAAAACCAAAGGATGTATTGTGTAATGCCTTCGAGTAGGAAAAGTTGTCTCTAAATGAGTTTATATGCATACAAATTGGTAAATAAGTACAAACATCTGGAAAGGTATTTGCTAAATTGCTAAGATTATTTAGGGGAGGAGAGTGAGATTAGGGGTAGCTATTAAAGGGAATTCACACTTTTTACTCTATTTCCTTCTTTATTGTTTAGTTATTTGACAGTGAATGTGCATTATTACATTTAAATAAAATGAGCAATAATAACAACAAAGAAAGATCTCTGCAGTATAACGGCTATAAGGGGTATTGGCCTCACTGAGAGTCTGTGTCCGTATTCCAATCATCTGTTCAGAGTGTTTGGATTCTCCTGGGGACGGCCTTCAGTGGCAGCTAACGGTGTAAGAAGTTTGTTCTTATTCTTGTGTTTAGCCTTTAAAATTACTTTTACAAAAATGTTAATAGGAGGTAGCATTGCCCGTGTCAGTCCTTGCCTGACAAACCATCCCTGATTCTGAATTTTTAAATTCTTTTCAAAAATCTACTCCCTGCCCCCAACCCCCTGACCTGAAGGCCAAACATACTATCACTGAAGATACTATAGAGACACACCCTAGCTCTCTGGCCTCAGTTTCCCTATCTGAGTTAGAAGAGGCTGGATTAAGTGATTTCAGTGTCCCATGAATATTTCAAGGACTCTGAGGCCACTGGCATAGAATTGTTGTTCTTGGCACAGTCTGGACAGGCAAAGTGCCAGAGAAACCCACCCATAGACCTCGGCCTGATCTTCAATCAGCTCATCCACCTCACCTGGTATCGGCATCATTGCTCCAAGGTGAGCCACCTGGCTGAGTAAACATGCCCCTAGGACATGGCTATGTCCTCCCCCACCCACATGCAAGGTTGACCATGCTTTTCTCTTACTGAGTCTTTCATGATTTCCTCTGACCAACTATTAACAGTTTGGATTCCCGTTGCATTTTCTTTATTGATCATGTGGTGTATAGAAGCCCAGTGGCCACTTTGCCCTGCTTCCCATATGATCAATCACTTCATATACCACATCTGAAAAAATAGACTCTGAACCAGCACAGCTACAGGTTCATAACCCTGAGACAAACCCCCAAACATCAGGGTCCTCCAAATAATAAATCCTTGGATAACTTTCCTTAATCCTGAACTCCCTAACAACGACAAGTTTATCTTCGATTGTTATGATTATCTCTGAAGATACCTTTGCAATTTTGAAAATTGTGTGAGAAAGTTTTTTTTCACTCCATGAGCAGATAAGTGTAAACCTGGCAAGTTTGGAGACTTAGCAATTGTTTTCCCTGAGATAACTGCTGTGTTTTGTGTCTGGGAGCTGGTCCTTCTGAAGCCTGACTCCTTTACACTCTGCAAGTAAAATTTTCTAAGTACTTCTACATCTGAGTCTGCCTTTGACAGATGAGATAACTTAATGTGTTAATTTGTGTATGCTCCCGTGTTCCCTGTGCTAAGTGGAGAGGGGTTTTGTCTTCCCTTGCTAAGCGGGGCTTATACTATAGGATGGAAAGAAGAAGCTGCCTAAACAGGAGTCTCTTTCTTGGTGTTCCTGAGAACCTGGGCTTCCTAGGTGTGGGAAGGGTAGATCAAAGTGAAGGAGAGAGGACTTTGAGGGATAAAGTGGAACCAAGTGACCAGAATAGGGGAGGGAGAGCATGTCCAGAGATCAGGAAGCACATGTTGTTTGGGGTTCTATTGAGAGAAGGGAATTCCTGAAGATAGTGGGAGGCTGGGTCCCCAGTACTGGGGCTCCCAGTTGGACAGCTTCCTGCGCCCAACTTGGAACGGAGGCAGTATTACCATCTGCCACCAAGGAACCCAAGGGCTAAGGAACTACCCTCACAAAGGCTACCAGTGTGGACCTACAACCCCTAGATATTTGCAAAGTAGGCTCTTTGTAAGACCACTGGGACAAGAAACACTGAGTATAAACTTCCTGCCAGCTTGGTAAGCTGAGACCTAGGATAGAGTTAGGGACATGTCTTGGCTTTCTGAGCTTAACACTTACTACCATTTTCCCCAGTATTTAGCACCCTCTGTCTTGTCTTGTCCCCTGATTTGTGCTCTACCCATCCCCACCCTCCTGCCCCCATCATACCCTGCCATCCTGAAGGACACAATTTTGTTTGTCACATTTTGAACAAAAGGACATATCTTCTTACCAGTTGTCTACCATGGGGCCTTGTACCCAGAAGGTGCTCAGAAAATGTTGGTTGAAATGAAACAAATTGCACTGAACTATAACCCACATCCCAGCCCAAGCCCTAGCACCAGGCTTTGTTTCTGGTTGATATTCAACACAAGATTGCAGCTTGGAGAAAGGTGAGCAGGGTATTCCAAGGTGACCACTCTGTGCGAGACGAGGTAAACCTGAATGAGTAAGTTCACGTGTGTTGTTCAAAAGCATGTTAGTGACCTGGTTTAATTACAGGAGACTGGCGAGCAAGGGGCCTGCGCATCTGCGAAACTAGCCATTTTAAGCCAACCCTTGCATAGGAGCTGGTGCCGCTTGATCAATTAACCCCACGCCCTTGTCTTCCATCTGTGCTTGGATGGAGATGCTCGGCTCTGCCATAAGCGCAGAAGGTAATATCCATCCTTTGAATGGGCTGCATGTGCATGTGTGATTGATGGGTTTCTGCGATCTGGGGAGAGAGGAAGAGATCCAAAATCAATTGCTTGCTGTCTGTACACAGTGGCTGGCCCTTCTTGTGGCCTGGGAGGAGAGGGCAGTCAGCTGTGGCCTCTCGCTAGGGACGCCAGCGGGCCAGACGGATCAGGCCTGCCAAGGGCTGCTGGGAGGGCTTGTCCTCTGTCTTCAGCCACAGCTGTCCCTCCTGGCAGAGACATGAGTCCTGCTTTGTGCTCAGAGTCACTCGGACACCTGTCGAGTAGTGGAAACAAGCTGTTTTAAAAGGTGATGTCTGGTCAGTGTGAGTACGCTGGCCTCTCTCTGAATCGTTTTTTAAAAAATTCGTTTTCAAAGTAATTTAAGTGATTGGCTATCTAAGTCTGTCCTAGAAGATGCATTGTTGAACAACCCTAAGGGTGGGGTCTAGAATCACGCTGCTTGGGTTCAAACCCTGAGTCCTCCGCTTGTCAACTCTGAGCCTTTGGGCTTGCTCAGCCTCTCTGGGACTCTGTTTCTTCATCTGTAAGCTGGAATAAAATTGATACTCAACTCATAGACCCTTGTGGAGGGTAAACTGAAATAAACCATGGGACAAGAATCCATGAGATTATCCACAGTGCTGGATACTCTGTTAACAGTGATCCTGCTGGACCACTGGGTGTGTTGAATGTGTGATTCTGGAAATCAATCATATTTGATCTGTGATTGATTAGTGTCTACCTTTTTGCTAGACTATCACCTCCATAAGGGCTGTGGCTATCTTGTTTACCTCCGGACCCTCAGAACGTGCTCTGAGCCTGGCTCTTACAACACACTCAGTAAATATCACTTCAGGGGAAAGAGAAGAAAGGTGATGTGGGCATGAGCCAGGGATCTGGAGGGGCAGGGCAGCCCTGGGGGTCTGGTGGTAGGAATTAGGTTCTGGTGTCCAGCCACAGCTACACCATCAGTCCCAACAGGGAACAAGAGTGGAACCTTGGAGCAGGGTTCAAGAGCTCAGTCATGAACACTATATAGATGGCTGGTTTAGAGCAGCTTTCTCGCCCTTGGGACTCTGGTGTGTGGGCACCAGACCCAGGCCAGCTCAGCAGGAGCATCTATTTGGCTGGGCCAGAGTGTTGACATCATTCTGGGCAACTGGGCAGATTTGTGCCAGGCAGGAAACAGCATCAGCCACAAGATACACTGATTACTAATGTATCCCAGTGGGGGCTTCTGGGAACTCACATGAGCTTTCACTTCAGCTCAGTTCAGTTGCTCAGTCGTGTCCAGCTCTTTGTGACCCCATGAACTGCAGCATGCCAGGCTTCCCTAACCATCTCCAACTCCCAGAGCTTGCTCAGACCCATGTCCATCAAGTCAGTGATGCCTTCCAACCATCCTCTGTCGTCACCTTCTCCTCCTGCCTTCAGTCTTTGCCAGTATCAGGGTCTTTTCCAATGAGTCAGTTCTTCACATGAGGTGGCCAAAGTTTTGGAGTCATATAAATATGGGCAAAGATCCATTCTCACCTTTGTGCTCTGAGCAAATGATCCAATTCCTAAGTCTCAGTCTCCCCATCCATAAAAGGGGAAACTACATGGCCAGCCTCACAGATGTGTGATTGAACTGAAGACATATACATAAAATGTCTAGAGCATGTAAATGCATGGTCGACTCTTCATAAACACGAGTGTTCTTCCCGCTCCCGTTCAAAAATCATTCAAAAGGCAATATCTCATTTTTTGGTTCCATCTGAAAGAAGCAAAGTACTTTTCAGACATCTTTATTTGGGAGCAGTGAGTTACTGACCCATAAGTTCACAGTGGGAATTCAGTGCTTATTTTCAAATATGTGGAATTCTCAGGTTCCTACAGCTTTCTCGAGTAGAGAGTAAAGCCGGCCCCAGCTTCTGACAGTCCTTGTAATTACCTTTCAATGAGTCAAGCTGAGGTTTATCTTGGTGGCTGAGGTTTATCTTTGTGCTCGAGGTTGGTGTGGGTTTCGCTGCCCCTCACTCTCCACACCCACCTTTGAAGGTAACAGCTAATTATGATTTATAGCATGGCCTGGTTGAACCTGGCCTGCTTGTTTGGGGATAGGGCCTTAAAGGGTGACCACCTTCCCTTTCAGACAACAGTATGGAGATTCAAAGATGGCATGGTCCCCCATGATCAAAGGGCCCAGCAACTTTTCTATTAAAGATAAAGTGTAGCGATATGCATTAATGCTGGGCGGCTGACAACCTATAATTCCTGTGGCGGCAGCAAAATGTATTTCTCTCTTAGAGATTTGTTAAGAGGTGGTTTTCAGTGGTGGGTAGGACTGTGCACACTGAGGCTGTGAATTAAGAGCATGTTTCGTTTGTTTGTTTTTTACTCTGTGGAAGCAGAGGAGGGAGCCCAGGCAGATTCTATAATGAATGGGACTGTGTGTGTCCTGAGGTTGTTTACTCATCCAAGACCTACAGAGAATTGTAAAGACTTACTCCTGGACCTCCAAGAGAATCTGTTCATCCATCTATTGAGCCCCTGATCCGTCCATCTGTCTGTCCACCCACCATGACTCCAACAAGTATTTACCAAATGTCTCCCAAGATTCTGGAGATAGTAGTAACAAAAATAACAGCATCAGCAATGAAGGATAATATGGTGCGCTTACTATAAGCCAGTCTCTGGGTTAAACATTTTATATAATTCATTTGATCTTCACAATAACTCTTTGAATTAGGGACTATTATTATCATCCTTATTTTACAGACAAGGAAATGGAGGCTTATAGAGGTGTGACCTACCTAAAATTTCAATCTGTTGCAGATGCAGAAGTTGAATTCAGTTGATTTCAGAGTCTGCACTTTTCCTCCCAGTGTGTCCCTTTGGTTTGGTCCACATCTCATGAGCCAGCATCTGCAGTATGGATTCATAGATGTTGCCTAGCTTTGCCACTGGAGTCTCTGTCTCTACTTTGGGTTCCTTTTGATCAGTTTGATGGGATTCAGAGAGGGGAGTTTTATGACTATTGTTTCATTCTGCAATCAGTTTGTAAATACTATTACTTACGGACATCAGTAATAGTAATAGTTGCAGAGATAATAACAGCTAACATGCATTGGGATCCTGTATGTAAGCTCTGGTCTAAATGCCTTATAAGTAGTAACTACTTCAGTCCTCACATCAACCCTATGATGTTACTTCATCAAATTCCCATGATTACTCTTATTTTACAGATGAAGAAACTGAGGAATAGGGACGTTAAGCAATTTGCTATCTTTCTGGAAGTCTTCCTATAATTCATGGGAATTCTGTTATCCAAATAACAGAAAAATCTATCACTTGCTTAAAGAATTCTTAAAAAAAAAAAANTCCCCGGCTCCACATTTCCTTCCGTGGCTTGTTGAGGGACCCTGTACCAGACTGCTTTACCCTGAGGATCATTTGACTATAGGATTGGGGCAACAGTCACTGGCAGTTTATCTATAATCCTTTGGTATTGGGATGGCCAAAAAGTTCATTCAGGTTTTTCCATAGATGCCATATGGAAAAACCTGAACAAAATTTTTGGCCAGCCCTATAGTCAGCCAAACAGCCTGCTGCCACCTGAGTCCACCACCTGGGTGCTCAGAGGGAGAAGTGGTCCTTTGCTTGGAGCAGAGACCCACGAGGACCGAGCCGACACTTAGCCCCACCCAGGACCTCTAAGCCAGGGCATGGGGTCCAGACCTCTGCTTCCCTTACCTTTCAGCAGTGATTTTGTAGGAAGCCTACCACGTGCATGGGTCTAGACGGGGAGCATTTTTAACCATGTTCAACCAGAGTTTCACAACCCAGAGTTGGATAAGGCTCGCTGCTCTGATTGCCTGGACTTTTCAGGGCCAAGGAATTACTCCTGATGCCCCACCCACTCCTTTTGAATTTCCCAGGGGCTTCGCCTTTGAGCCTCGGGCAAGTCAGCTGCTCCCTCCCCTCCGCTCCCACCCCAGCCTGGCTGTCTTCAGGTTCCTACTCCTCCTTCCTGCCCCCACCTCTGCCACAGCCCTTCCTGTCCTCCTCTCCTGCCAGTTCACCCCCAACGATGAGATTCCTACTTAAAAATAAATCGCCGCGATCTTTAATTGCAGACTAAATAAGTGCTTCATTTTATTTAAATGTGGCTCTTGGAGGCTCTGGGAACAATTAGAAGAAAACAGAGGGCAGTGCTGGGTGCAGGTTTTCAAGCATATAATTATTTTTTTATTATTATCATATCGATGTTTGCAGGATCTGGAAAAAGTGTACCCCTCCTTCTGAGTTAGTCATGCACAATTTACACGCAATAATAACAATAATAATGATAATAATAATAATTCCTGGCTTTCCCCGGATTTTGTACTTGGCTCCCAAGGAAGCGGAGAAGTCACTGTGTACGTTGCGGAAGGAGAGGGTGAGAGCAGCTCCAGCTGCCTCCTGCAGACCCTGAGAAGGAACCCGGGTCCTGGCCCTTCCTGTTGGGGTACTGGGTTTGATGTGGGCTGGGCTGACCTAACACACAATGTTCTGAGAAGTTCTGGGCAAGTTCAGTACTCTATCCTCAAGGACTTTCACTGTGTCTAAAATTCTCCCATTCATTCTACATTCAGCGTTAAGAACTGGATGGGGCCCTAGAGGTCATGTACAGTCCTCTTTTTATGATGGAGGAAACTGGGGCCCTCAGATCACAAAGCTTATTAATAACAGAACCAAAAAGAGGCCTTTGTGTATGAAATAGGAGAGCAGGGTCCTTAGGACCAGGCAGACCTAGAATTGAATTCCTGTCCTGCTTATCATGATATGTACAATCCTGGGCACATTTCTTTTTTTAAATCAGTTAAGAATGTTGGGTTGGTGTCAAAATGGCTAAAGTTAAAAGAATTTTAATTTATGTTAAAATTCAAATTGGTTCAAGCAGTTTGAGGGATTAAAAAATTTTTTTAATTTATTTTTAAAGTTTTATATAATTTTTAAAGGTTACACTCCATAATATGGAGTGTATAACTCCCAAAATGTTGGCTGTATTCCTTATTTGTATAATACATCCTTATGCTGTGCTGTGCTTAGTTGCTCAGTCGTGTCCGACTCTTTGTAACCCCATGGACTGTAGCCCATCAGGCTCCTCTGTCTATGGGGATTCTCCAGGCAAGAACACTGGAGTGGTTTGCCATGCCCTCCTCCAATAGCCTGTCTTATACCCAGTAGTCTGTATCTCACATTCCTAGATTGCCACCCCTACCCGCACTGGCAACTATGCAGTTCTTAATCCGGAAAGAATGAGAAATAATAATGCTTGCTTATTTTGAGGAATGAAGAATATAGTCTATGTGAAGGTTTCCAGCACAAGCCCTGCACACAGGAGATGCTTGATTGATGCTTGCCTCCTTTTCTCTTCTTTCCAGTATTCTTCAGTCTTTGAGTCAGCTGGACCAAGTATGCAACGATCCCTGGGAGGGTTAGTGGCTTTGACATTGGGGCTAGATGCCAATGAGGAGGAGAAAGAGGCTATTGAGCATGGAGGGTGCCTACTGAGAGGAAGAACAGGATGGCACTCCATCCCAGCCTGTGTGGGCTGTGTGGAGACCCCCCGTGTTCCTCCCCAAGTCCTGACGCTGTGTGTCAGCATCTTCATTGCTGTGTGTCCCGGCTGGGTCCTCCCAACTCTAGGCTGGAAAAATGGCCTGTTGGGCTGTTTAATCCACACTACTGAGCACCTGCTGTGTGCCAGACACTATAGATACTAATGCTACAAAAGCAAGTAAGAGGCAGCTTTTACCTTCAAGGAGCTTGGAGGCTGCATTGACAGAGACATGGATTGGTTGTGTTTACTGTAATGTTAAATGATCTGAAGAGGATCTTCAAGGAGCTGGGAGCCTGGGCAAACTGCCCAGACTCTGGGGTTCAGAGAAGCCATTTAGGGAAGCCTCACCTGAGTGGGGTCTTGAAGGATATGCAAGAGTAAGGTGAACCAGGTTTATAGGGAGAAAGGGCAGGCTGGATATGTAGATGATCTCGATGGTTCAGAATTATGCTTGTGTTCTGTGAGGCTCTTGGTGGCTGGTTTTCCAGTGTCCACATTGAGAACATTGGGCCATGGGAAGGCAACACCTACCCTTCTCTGGAATCACAACTCAGGTGAAACAGAGGGCTGCATATTGTTCTACTGGACTTGGTTTGCTAAGGTGGATATAAGAGGTCTTTCCATAATTAACTACCTTCCTAGGTAGGACAAGGTAGGAGTCTTTTTTTTTTTTTTTTNTTCATTCCTCTGTGCTTAGTATGGTGGTGCTTTGCTACTGAGCTTGTTATACTTCTGGTTACAAGATGGCTACTCCATTTCCAGTTTTATCTCTACATTTGTAGGTGAAAGAAGGGGGAGCTAGGAAAGCGGAAGCCTTCCCAGAAATTCTCAATAGGTTTCCAGCAAATTTTACTGGCCAGGAGTGTGTCACAAGTCCACCCTGAGCTGCAAGAGGTTTTATAAGATTGAATACCTCCCTCCACCATCCTTCCTAGCCTTTACAACGCGAAGATAGGACAGAAAGGGTGGGGATGGGGATTTGGTGAGCTAACATGCAGTGTCCACCACATCCTCTCTCCTGTATTTTTGTTGTTGTCGGTTCACTTTATTATTTTTTAATCTACACGCTTCTCCATATACTTTTTGATTTTTCATGACCATAAGGTTTTTTTAAATTTAATTTTTATTTTATATTGGAGTCTAGTTGATTCACAATGCTGTGTCGTTTTCAGGTTTACAGAAAAGTGATTGACAGACTCATATACACATGTCTATTCGTTTCGTATGTAGGTTATTCGGGTATTGGATCGCGCTCCCTGGCTCTACAGTAGGTCCTTGCTGATCATTTTCTGTCTGGGAAGGGGAAGTCGCTCAGTCGCGTCCGACCCTTTGCGACCCCATGGACTGTAGCTTACCAAGCTTCTCAGTCCATGGGATTTTCCAAGCAAGAGTACTGGAGTGGGTTGCCATTTCCTTCTCCAGGGGATCTTCCCGACTCAGGGATTAAACCCGGGTCTCCCGCATTGTAGGCAGATGCTTTACCCACTAAGCCACCGGGGAAGCCCCATTTTATGTATAGTATAGTATGTAATATACTATACTATATATTTTATGTATAGTATTGTGTATATGTTAATCCCAAACTCTTAAATTATGCCCTCAGCCACATTTCCCCTTTGGTAAACATAAATTTCAAAGCCTGTGAATCTGTTTCTTTTTTGTAAATAAGTTCATTTGTATCTTTTTTCAAAGATTTTATTTATAAGTGGATATTATATTTGTCTTTCTCTGACTTCACTTAGTATGATAATATTTAGGTCTATCCATGTTGCTGCAAATAGCATTATTTCATTCTTTTTTATGGCTGAGTATTACTCCATTGTATATATGTTCCACGTCTTCTTTATCCATTTATCTGTTGATGGACATTTAGGTTGCTCCATGTCTTGGCTATTATAAATCGTGCTGTAGTGGACATTGGAGTGCATATATCTTTTCAAATTATGTTTTTCTCTGGATATATGCCTAGCAATGGGATTTAAAGAGCCCAGACTAGTTGTCTTATAGGACATTTCAGACTGCTTCCTCTAAATTGCGTAAAGTTAAAAAAATTGAGATATAATCCACATACCATAGAATTCACTGTTTAAAAATATGTGATTCAGGAAAACAGTATGATAGGTCCTCAAACAATTAAACAGACTTTCCATATGATCCAGCAATTTCACTTCTGGGATTATATATCCAAAACCTTTGAAAGTAGGCACTGAAACAGAAATTTGTACAACAGTGTTCATAGCACCATTCCAAGAGGAAAAATGTGGAAACAATCCGAGTGTCCATCTATGGATGAATAAACAAATGAAACGTGAAGCATCCATTACAGTGGAATACTTTTCAGCCTTAAAAAGGGAAGAAATTCTGACACATGCTATAACATATATGAACCGTGAAGACTTTTATACTATATGAAATAAGCCAGATACAAAATCATATAAAATATTGTATGATTCTATTTACACAAGGTACCTGCTGCTGTGGCTGCTGCTAAGTTGCTTCAGTTATGTCCAACTCTGTGCGACCCCATAGACGGCAGCCCACCAGGCTCCACTGTCCCTGGGATTCTCTCGGCAAGAACACTGGAGTGGGTTGCCATTTCCTTCTCCAATGCATGAAAGTGAAAAGTGAAAGTGAAGTCACTCAGTCGTGTACGACTCTTCATGACCCCATGCACTGCAGCCTACCAGGCTCCTCTATCCATGGGATTTTCCAGGCAAGAGTGAGGTGCCATTGCCTTCTCCACACAAGGTAGCTAGAGGAATAAAATTCTTAGAGACAGAAAGTAAAATGGTAGTTGCCAGGGGCTAGGAGGAGGGAGGGATTGGAATTTTGTTTTTAATGTGTATGGAGCTCCTTTTGGGGAAGATGAAAAAATTCTGGAGATAGATGGAGGTGGTGTTGCACAACAAAGTGAATGCTTTTAATGCCTGAACTGTACATTTAAAAGTGGCTAAACTTTATCTTATCTTATATGTATTTAATGCTTCTTCTTGGTGAAGGAGACAAGGGTAAATGGAGCTATCTCCATTCTTTCTTCAAATCTCCATTAAAACTGCTGTTTTTGCCCCCAGGAAGCCACATTGTCTGGGCCTTGGATGAAACAGAGGAGAAGGTCAGGTGTGGGAATCAATTCAACAGCATGAACCATGGTGAACTTTTTCACCATCTTCAAGGTGATGATGAAACATGACTCTGTAACGTATCAGGAACAGCTTAAAGACCTGAGATCGCTGAGCCAGATGAAAAGAAGACTCCCGGGAAATATTCAAACGGCTGCCATGGAAAGGAAATATGGCATCAGTGAGAATTTTAGAAGCTCACAGATATGGATTTAAATTCTGGCTCTGCCACTTACTGGCTAAAACATCTCAGGCATATTTACTTCTCTGAGGGTCAATTTCCTCTTTGGTAAAAGGGAGATAGTTACAGACTTGTAGGGTCATTGAATTAAATAACTTGTAAAATATATTCTATTCCCCTCTTCTCTGTGTCTGCTCAGGGCAAAGCTGTAACTGTTCATTTACAAGTTATATTTTAAAATCCACGTTGCAGGACAGGACTTCATTAGACATGGGACAGTCATATGGAAGAAGACAGAGAGCCGTGTAGTTGGGGATGCAGATAGATGAATAAGTGACTATGACACAAGGGGAGGCTTGCTGCTTTGTTAGAAGCATTGAAAGGACCAGGAGGCCACCAGGAAACTACGGCTGACACTGAAATTCTTGGAGATGTTCTCAGTGGATCATTTAAGCCAGGTCGTTAGAGGTGAGTAGGAGTTCTCCAAAGCAAAAGTATGTAGGTGAGAGAACAGCCCAGTTAGAGGTGAAGAGGTGTGAAAACAGTGCTTTTAGAGTTGGGTGAGAGCTTGAACTTGGCTGCAGAAACCTTGAGGCAGTCACGGCTTGGGAAGGAAACTCGAGTATGAGGCCTTGGAGTATGACCTTTACCTCTCTTGAGAGTCTTGTAAGACATTCAGGGCATATTTGGCAGGACCCTAGAGACACTAATCTATGGGGTCGCACAGAGTCGGACACGACTGAAGCGACTTAGCAGCAGCAGCAGCAGCAGCAGAGACGCTAATGAAAGCAGAGGTGCTGGAGGCAGGGAGGCCAAATAGGAGCCCATTCAGAGTTCAGGGGAAGAGAAGAGGTTGGGCTAGTGGCGAAAGATGGAGGGAAGCCAAACAGGGAACTTGGGAAAGGCTCAGGGTAGGTTTATGAGGCAAGAACATGTCTGAGAATGGCTTTTCCCAGAACCCACAGTTTGATGGGGACAGAGTCAGGACCAGAACTCAGAGGCTCCACTTTCCTGAGTGGCAAAGTGTAGCTGGGGAGAACTCAGAAGCTCCACTTTCCTGAGTGGCAAAGTGTAGCTGGATCTAAATTACAGCACTGATATTGGCTGTGTGACTTTAGGCAAGTGTCTTTTCCTCTTGGATCTCAGTTTCCTCATCTCTAAGCACAAATGACAATATCCACTATGTTATATGGAGATTAGACAAGATTCCTTAAAGCAGTATTTTCAGGTTGAAGGTCTGCTTTTCTGTAAACATCAGCACCACATTTAACTTTCAAGAATATTTTTGAGGACTGTTACAGCTACATCACAGACCAACACAACTTTTAATGTCTGAGTGTTTAAAATTAAATTAATTGCCAGTTTTTAAAAACCAGGACCTAGCACTAAAAAAGTCTGAATTTCTGGTTTTTCTTTAAAAATTGGAAGATCTAGCCTCTCTGAATCCATGTTCCCATGAGAAACAAGGAGCTAGAGGTGAGTGGTGACTGTTTCCTTTAGACAGAGCACGTACTCTCCGGTTTATTATAGTACCCACCACTCCCTACTGGTTTGGCCCAAGTGTTGAACTATTAAGTATCTTAGTCTGGAAGCATGAAGACCATGTGGGTGGGATATTGTTAAACCCAAGGGCTTGGGCTTGGGTTGAGGCTGTGAGGATGGAGAGGAAAGGACACACACACACCCGAAGATGCCAATCATAAAAATTCAAGGGATAACACGATGAGTGTGAGGTCATTCAAGCTTTCCAGCCTGGATAAGGAGAGTGATGGGGTGGCAGGGGTGGGGGCAGGAAACTGGGAAGGTATGAGAAAACATAGTATTGGGGCCTAATTCTGCAGACAAGTCAGTGCTGTTTGCATTTCTTCTCTGCCACGTCCTGGGCGGATGCCAAGGGCCTCAGGTGTGGTCTGGGGGCTGGGCTTGGGCTCCTGTCCATGGCACCACTCACTGCAGCTTTTCCTGCCAGCACTTATTCACTTGCCATCCTCGGGAGCTGGTCCATTGCTTACATTTGAGGGAATTTTCCTTCTGTTATTTCCTTCATTATTGCTTCTCCATCTGTCCTGTTTGCTTCTTCTAGAATTCCAAATGGGAGCTTACTGCCTTCAGGATTCATTCTCAGTTTCTCCTCTCTTACCTCATCATATTCATCTTTTCCTCCCTTTCCTCTCAGTTTGAGGCAGTCACTCACTCACGCTGATCTTCCAAATGACTAATCTGGATTTTGGTGGTATATAAACCCATTGTTTGGCCTCTGCGATGTTTAGATCTGTTAATCATCATGTTTGTTTTACCACTGAAAGTATTTTCTGATTTCTGAGTTTTTTATTCATAGATGCCACGTTTGTTTTGCTTAGTCTTCTCTTGTTTTTATGTCTTACTTTAGGTTGACAGAAAAGGTGCAAAGATATTACAAAGGTTCCACATCCCCTTCATCTAGATTCCCCTAGTGTTAACATCCTGCCATGTGTTCTTGGATCTTATTGCGTTTATTAAAGAGAGATTTCCTAAAGGTTTTTCAACTGTAGATGTAGGAAAAATATCTGCAGAATTGGGCTGTTGTTTTCTTATGGTAGGTAATTTTTCTTTATTTTCTTATTCTTTGAGAGATTCATGTTTGTCAAAGACTGAGATGGGTTCTGTCAGATATTGTAAGCATCTCTGCTCAAATGTTCCCCAAAGAGAGAGATAGCAGAGTCCAGTTTGTGTGTATGTGTGTGTATGATGGGGTGGTGGAGGCATTTAGAGGGGTATTGCCTCCCCTGCCCCTCGCCCCCACAATGGATTCTTTCCTGTGTTCATATGGGTTTGACATTAGCTAAGACAATAGGCCTCATCTCTCATGGACTCTGCTGACCGCTCTAGGACCCCATTGTGGCAATAATCCCACTAGATTTGCTAACCCCCACCCACACCAGAAAGTCTGGGGTTAACTTCCTGCCCTGTGTGGGTTTCGCTAGATCCTGAGATAAAAATTTAAGGGCAAGTAGTTTACTTGAAAGGTAATTTCAGGACATAGCTGATGTGGAGAGTGAAGGAGTGAGTGAGGGAAGGAAAGGCAGCGGTACAAATATAAAACCAAGCTGGTTTCCTCCCGTCACCTGCGCTCATTCCCACCAGGGAACTCTGGGAACCAGCGGAGAGCACGCGCCTCAGAGTAATCCTGCCCGCAAGGTGAGGCAGCTGAGGTATTTGTACACCCTGCTTCGAGGGACTTGATCCTTCTGGTCCACCTTACGTGGACAGAGCTGGCTCTGGTGGTCACAGAGTGTCCTCAGACTGAACGCTGCTGGTGCTGGTGTTGGAAGTCAGTCAGGCTGGCATGCAGAGAAATAATTAGGTGCTGAGATGACACTGCCAGGGCTTTAACAACACCTGTGCTCTGCACTTGTACACTTGTTCCTGTCCCCTGATTTCCGAGTTTAATCCCTTATGGGATTAGAATTTGCCCTTTGCCTAACATCTCACCTTTAGCTCCCAATACTCTTGTTATTTTCTTTTCTTATTTTTTTGGTCCGGGATAAAAGAAGTGATGCTGGTTCTACCAGAGACCCACCCTGCCTGCTTTCTGGATGGATTTTTTTCCCTTTGCTTATTTTGCAGTGTGAGTGGGCCAGTATTTTCATTGATCTGGTGCTGCCTATACTGCTGTGTTATGCTCAGTCGTGTCCAAATCTGCAGCCCCATGGACTGTAGCCCACCAGACTCCTCTGAGCATAAGATTTTCCAGGCAAGAATACTGGAATGGGTTGCCATTTCCTCCTTCAGGGGATCTTCCTGACCCAGAGATCAAACCTGTGTCTCTTAGGTCCCCTGCACTGGCAGATGGATTCTTTACCACTAGTGCCACCTGGGAAGCCCACTGTTGAGAACACCATCATTGTTTTCTAACATGGAGATGGATTCGCCCCCTTTGTCAAATTTCTAGATTTCTTTGTTCATTTTCATTGTTAGATCAGAGGAAAAGGATTTAAATATGTAGGCTCATAACTGGCATCTCAAAATGCAAGTAGTATGCCTTATTCCCAAAAGGTATCCTCAATGTGTTATCTTAGGGACATTTGAACTCCTATGCATTTAATATAATAACAGTTACAAAAAGTAGCAGGAAGAAGCAGCTGCATTATGCTTTTGGTTCAAAGACCATTTGTGTTTCCCCAACATTAACTTCCTGTACTTAAACTGACAAGCCCCAGATAAATGCAATAATTTCTTCACATTTCACCACGATCAGCTCTTTACTTCTAACAGCAACAATTGTGTTTCTCATTAAGTTGTCCGCTGCTGATCCTTGGAGTGTTTGCATCTTAAAAAATTGTAAGAAACTGTCACAGCTCTTGTAAGAGACTGAAGAAGTAAAGAAATAAGCTATTGTGGTTTTGTCTTAGAGATAAAAGATGCTGCTTGGGTCATGAGTCAGAGTTTCATCATGTCTTCCTCCTGGGCTGTTGTGCTAAATCTTACACATGCTATTTGTAGGTGATGCTCCTGGGTTTGTGATGCATGCAGTAGGGGAGGCTTTAGTGGGAAGCTTAGAGAAGGATAGGGGATCCAGAAGGTCTGGATTGCAAACAGGGAAGTTGGCATTTAAAACCAAGAATTTTAGAATGACTTCATATCACTTTACATGCCTTTAGCATCTTTGACTGAATTCAGATCAGAGTGAGATTCCTAATGTTACTCTAGTTACATATCAGAATGGAAAGTTTCAGCTTCTTGAATTTTACAGACAGTGGCTGGCTGTTGGCCCAGCTGGTTCACTTTTCTTTCTGGGCACATCACTAGATCATGTTTCCCAAGCTCACTTGCAGCCAATGTGACCACACAACTCATTCTAGATGATGGAATGTGAATGGAGAGTTGGGTACCACTTCCAGGCAAGGTCCATTAAAACCTTCCATCTGTGTCCTCCATGCTCCTTCCATTTATGCCTTGCAGGGAAGCATGATGATTTTGGAAGCTACATGATACAGATTTCTATCCATAGGAGAAAAGGAGCCTGGATCCTTAAATCACCACTTGGAGGAGAGCCATCCACTGATCCCAAATAACTCTTTTATCTTTCAGTTCAGTTCAGTTCAATCACTCAGTTGTGTCCAACTCTTTGTGACCTCATGAACCGCAGCAGGCCAGGCCTCCCTGTCCATCACCAACTCCCAGAATCTACCCAAACCCATGTCCATTGAGACGGTGATGCCATCCAGTCATCTCATCCTCTGTTGTCCCCTTCTCCTCCTGCCCTCAATCTTTCCCAGCATCAGGGTGTTTTCAAATGAGTCAGCTCTTCGCATCAGGTGGCGAAAGTATTGGAGTTTCAGCTTCAACATCAGTCCTTCCAATGAACACCAAGGACTGATCTCCTTTAGGATGGACTGGTTGGATCTCCTTGCAGTCCAAGGGACTCTCAAGAGTCTTCTCCAACACCACAGTTCAAAAGCATCAATTCTTTGGCACTCAGCTTTCTTTATAGTCCAGCTCTCATATCCATCCCATGACCACTGGAAAAACCATAGCCTTGACTAGACGGACCTTGACAAAGTAATGTCTTTGCTTTTTAATATGCTGTCTAGGTTGGTCATAACTTTCCTTCCAAGGAGTGAGCGTCTTTTAATTTCATGGCTGCAGTCACCATCTGCAGTGATTTTGGAGCCCAGAAAAATAAAGTCAGCCACTGTTTTCCCGTCTATCTGCTGTGAAGTGATGGGACTGAATGCCATGATCTTAGTTTTCTGAATGTTGAATTTTAAGCCAACTTTTTCACTCTCCTCTTTCACTTTCATCAAGAGGCTCTTTAGTTCTTCTTCACTTTCTGCCATAAGGGTGGTGTCATCTGCATATCTGGGGTTATTGCTATTTCTCCTGGCAATCTTGACTCCAGCTTGTGCTTCCTCCAGCCCAGAGTTTCTCATGATGTACTCTTTACATAAAGAAAAATAAATTTTTAGTGGATTTGAGCTACATGTATAAATATTTGACAGCAGTTAATATATATGATCTTGACTAATCTACCCAGGGTCTGGAGGCAGAGCATGAAAATTAGAGCCTGTGCCCTCATCTCCACCTCAGAGCCCACTTCTTGAGACACCTCAACTGAGGCATATAGTACAAGGAGCCGTCTGAGAAAGCAAGTGTAAAGATGCAGTCTTGAAGTTGAATCACCTGCTGTCCAGCTGCCAGTGAGGATTGTAGTAGGTGAGGCTCAGAGAGTCTCTGATGTGAGGTAGCAGTGATAAAGTGAAAACTTTTCCCAGTGGTGAGCTGGGATGGTATTTCAAAGAAGGGAAAGCACCAGGTGATGCAAAGTATCAGAAATTTGAGAAATGGGGGCAAAGGGCATCCAACATTTCAGGGAAATTAGACAACTGCTGCTAAGCTCAGTGGTCACATTGGAAACAGATAAGGAATAACTTTGAGTGATTAATAAACAAATAAAAGCAAATCGTGAAAACCAGAGGCCTTTCTTGGCAACAAGGAGAGGAACTCCCATCTCCTAAACCTGCAGGCAGAGAAAGCCAAGGCCCAGGCCCTCCCTCATCATGAGAGCAGCAGAAGACCGACTTTCATCTTGGCCCCATCTGAGTCCCTGACTGGGAAAGACAAGTACCGTGATACATGGGACAGGAACATTTGAATTGACGCACCCTAAATTTTTGAATTCTCAAATTCCCCAAAAGTACCCAAGTCTACAAAAGTGACTACTGACATTGCCCCCCTGCCCCTATCCTGTCTAAAGATGAAGCAGAACCCTCCTTCCTACATGGCCTCTTGTGCTCCTCTCAGAATCTGCCTCCCCTCATGGCCAGGGGCCACAGCTAGGGTTACGTCTCAACCCAGTGGGGATGTGCTGTGCCTGAGGATGGAAGCACAGAACGCAGATAGTCCCCAGCTTACCATCAGACTTTTTTTTTTTTTTACTTTACAATGGTGTAAAAGTGATACACATTCAGTAGAAACTGTCCTTCAAAATCTGAATTTTGATCCTTCGCATCCCTAGTGATGTGTCTGGTCCTCTCTCCTGATGCTGGGCAGCCACAGTGGCCACAGTCCCCTGCCAACCATTCTGATCTTCTCTTTCAGTGCAATATTCAGTGCATCACTCTATCATAAAATAGCCTTGTGTTAGATGATTTTGCCCAACTAATGTAGGGCTAATGTAGGGCTTCCCAGGTGGAACTAATGGTAAAGAATCCGCCTGCCAATTCAGGAGATGCAAGAGACATGAGTTTGATCCCTGAGTCAGGAAGATCCCCTGGAAAAGGGAATGGCAACCCATTCCAGTATTCTTGCCTGGGAAGAGAAGCCTGGCAGACCACAGTCTATGGGGCTGCAAAGAGTTGGACACAACTGAGCAATTGAGCACACAGGTTAATGTAAGTGTTCTGAGCCTGTGTAAAGAGGACTAGGCTAGGGTAGAATGTTCAGTAGGTTACATATGTTAAATGCATTTTCAACTTATGATGAGTTTATCTGGATATAACCCCATCAAAAGTCAAGGAAGACTTGCAAGACCTTGTACACATGTGCCCCGGGGAGCCCGGTAAGTGCGTGTGGAACTGGGTTCTGAGAGCACTACGTCAAGGAAGAGAAATGCAGAGATAGACCACCGAGGTTTTTGAGTTGGGAGCATTCCCCTGGGACAGGAGATTTAACACCGTGGTGAAGACCCTGAGAACTGAGTAGATGTGCTGTTAACACGGCTTCTCAGAACATGCAAAAAGCAACGTGGATGGTTGGGGATGCTCTGCGCTGTCAAGATCCTCACTTAGGACTGAAGGGCTTATGCCCTGGCTGCTGCGGGTGCTGCAGGCTGCCAACCTGGGCTGTTGGTCTTCTGCAGAACTGCATTGGCTGAAGACAGTCACCTCCCTGTAGGTCATGTCCTCTGTCCAGGGCAGCCTGTATTGACAAGTGTGAATGGAATCCTAACTTAGGACTACTCTGAAGGACGATCTTGGAAGTCAGCTGAGGCTTTTATTGTGTTCAGCTTCTCTGTCCAGTCCTGCTGCCTTCCTGGGGAGTAATCCGGGGCATTTGCTACTCTCTGTCTCAGAGTCTGCTTCCTAGGGAACCCAACCTGCTACAACCTCTTAGGAAGGTCTCTCAGTGTGGACCACTGTAATACCTCTGGGTGAATCCAGCCAGATGCTCTACCTCCAGGGCTGGAAGAGGTTACTGGTACAAGGGCCTTGGATGAAGAAACATGCCTCTTCCAACTCTGGAATCCTCATCCATGCAGAGAGATGCCTACACATTGAAAGTCCCAAGGGGACAGAGACCAACCAAGGGAATGGCAAATTCATACCCTCAACTCATGTCCATTCTAGAGCTTGTGTTCATTAAGTAGAAGGTGGACAGAGGTGGTCTGAAGCCACGCTGAAGCTGATCACAGACATAGTAATCAATCATCTATTCATGCATCATGCACCTTCCCATGTATCCATGTGTCCACCATGCTTTCATCCATGCATCTCCTCATTCTAAGGACATGCTGATGAACACAGTGCACGAGCCTCAGTGCTGGCTCAGGGGGATATGAGATGGATAGGACCAAGAACCTGTCCAGAAGGATCTCACAGTCCGGAAGAGGAGACAGACATATCACAGGTCTGGGGTAGTGTGACAGGTGTGACACAGGAGCTCCAAGAGCCTGGAAGACAGAGGGACCTCTCTGCTTATGTTTCCCAGAGAAAGGGATGGCTGAGCCCTGGACTAGAAGGGTGAATTGAAGTTCTACAGCTGGGAAACAGGAGACCAGCAGTATTTCTGTCAAAGGGAATGGCACCTTCAAAGCCGGAGAAGAAAGATGGATTCTTCAGCATGAGATTAGGACATGGTGAGGCAGAGAGGGAGAGATAGGAGGTTGGGAGGGCTGGCAGGAGAGGGTTACACTGGATTGTTTGGACTATATCCTGCACTGGGTTAGGGCCAGAGGTGACCTTCAGGGCCGTGGGACAAGGATGTGAAGAACAGTATGAAGAAGAGACAATGAGGCAGGACAAAGAACCAGGTAGGAGGCTACTGGACATGTTAAGGTAAGATACAATTGGGCTGGAAAATAGGAGGGCAGTAGACGTGCTCAGGAAGTAGAGCAGATGGAACTTGGTTACACAGGTGTGGCAGGGAAGGAGGCAGCCTAGGCCAGGATCCTTCTATTTTTTCTCTCTTGGGAGTCTGAAGATGCTGCCGACTAAAATATATAGTCACAACCTGAAAGTAGAGAGTTATTCTATTCGGTGGGAATTTTTAGGACTCTGAGCCTGGGAGACAGCATCTCAGTAGCTCTGAGAAAACTGCTCCAAGGAGGCAGGAGGGGAAGTCAGACTATATACAAGTTTGCAACAAAGGGAGCAAGCAGTCTGAACTTCAAATATCAGGTATCAAGGGATTTAGCATTCTATGTTTGGGAAGATGCAAGCCTCTGGGCTCACTGAATTCATCCCTTTCATATGCATCACCTGTTTCCTTGTTCACCTTGCTTCTTGCATTCCCCCAGCTCCTCAGCAATCACCATTGGAGGTGGCAGTGTGCACTGATCCTAATTTTGGGAGCTCTTGTTCACATTTGAAGGCCAGAAATCACTGATGGCTGTGACATTTCTTGTTTATTGATATGGCAGGAGATATTTTCATTTCACNCTCAGCAATCACCATTGGAGGTGGCAGTGTGCACTGATCCTAATTTTGGGAGCTCTTGTTCACATTTGAAGGCCAGAAATCACTGATGGCTGTGACATTTCTTGTTTATTGATATGGCAGGAGATATTTTCATTTCACAGTGCCATGATGCCAGAAGTTGAGTGTGGATGAAAGGAAATCCAGAGTCGTTTGAGCAAAGAGTAAGGGGCTGATCCATCTAGAAAGCTTCCAGTTTGCCTCTCTTAGAAGGGGGTGGAGAGCTCTATTCACAGGACCTCCACTGGCTGTGCACAGTCTGTGGGAGACCAGCCCTCTCAGCTCCCTTGTCCTTGCACTAAACTTGTGTTCTTCTGGCCCAGCATAAAATTAAACACGTTCAAGTCGCACTGTGAATCCACTCTGTCACACCTCTTCCTTTGATCCATGAACAGTGTTTGAACTGAGTGTGGGATTCGTAGTTTTCCTCTCTGAATTCCATTGTTAGGTTTGGCCCACCACCCCTACCTGGCAAGACCTTCCTGAAACCTGATTCTGTCATTCAGTAAGTGTGGGCGAAAAATAATTGTAATAGTTTGAGGCAGGATCCCAGGATTGTGAGCAATTCTCTAGCCCCTTTTAGAACAGTTTGTTCCAGGTCGGGGTGGGTGAGGAGCATGTAGGGGACTGTTGAGGTGAACGAGTTTTCTCTAACGAGCATCTGGAAGGCTTAGAGTGTGTGTGTGTGTGTGTGT